>VXAZ01001543.1:2097635-2323582 GCA_013399875.1 Gymnorhina tibicen
CGCGCCCGCCTCCCCCCGGCTGCGGGCGGGCGCTGCGGCGTGCGGGGCGCGCTGGGGCGTAGGGGAAAACTTTTCAACCTAATCGTGGGCTCTAGCTGATAGGTCTCCGGCGCTTCCCTGCCTGCCCCGCTCAGTCTCTGGCCTTGCCGACAGTGTATGCATCCGACCTGACTGAATACTACATCTGCCTTTTTTCCCCAAAGTTTTACTACTGCTCCTTTTTTTTTAGTTCCCTGTGTATCTGACCCGGCTGAATGCTAACCCTACAATTTTTTCTACAAGAAACTTTATTATTATCCTTTTTTTTTTTTTAGTTCCTTAGCTGTGTAAACTGTAGTGCCAGCACTGGAGGTTCATAATGCCTCGACACTAAGACCATCTACTTCTACAGCAGCTCTCAGTTAAACTGTCTCTAAAGGATTAATTTGTTATTAAAGAAGTGAATAGAAAGCAGCGGATGAAAGCTCAGCAGGAGTCAAGGAGCTCCGACCCTCTTGCCATCAGGCAGATGGGGGGGAATGGAAAAAATCCCTGCTCAGAAAGGTAGAAGAATCCCCTCCTGGTATCCCTTGCCTTCCCAAGTGCCCTTACAGAATAGGTACAAGGCCCTGGATCTCAAGGGTCAGGCAGACAACAGTGGAGAAGAAGGTCTATCTAGAGGGTCTTCCAGACCAATGCAGTCAACCAGGCAGATCACAAATACAGGTATTAAGAAAAAGGGTAGTTGTAGTGGGTGACTTGCTTCTGAGAGGAACTGAGGGCCCTGTATGCTGAGTGGACCCATTCCACAGGAAAGTCTGATGACTTCCTGTGGCCCAGGTAAGGGATATTACCAAGAGACTCCCTGAACTAATTTCGCCCACTGGTTACTACCCACTGCTGGCTGTCCAGCTTCACAACAATGAGGCTGATGAGAGAAGTACCAGGGTGATCAAACAGGACTTCAAGGCACTGGGTCCTCTGGTTGAAGGGACAGGAGCACAGGTGATGTTTTCCTCGATTCTTTTGGTGGCAGGGATGAATGCCAGAAGGAACAGGAAAATCCATGTGATCAATAAGTAGCTTAAAGATGGTGCCATCATTGGAATTTGCTTTTTTTTTTGATCATGGGTAGGTTTATGTGGCACCAGGCCCACTGGGGACGGATGGTGTTCACCTGTCTTAACAGGGGCAAAAGTTTTCTAGACGATGAGTTGGCAGGGCTGATTGAGAGGGTTTGAAGGGGGAAGGGAATGAGACCAGGCTCACCAGGGACGAGCCTAGGGGCTGCATGCCAGAGTTAGGGGTGAAATTGGTAGCCTAGCATCTACACCAGTGCACACAGTATTGGGTAACAAACAGAAGGAACTGGGGGCTGTAGTGCAGCAGGAAAGCCATGAGGTAGTTGCCATCAGGGAAACGTGGTGGGGTGACCATCATGACTGGAGTGCTGCAGTGGGTGGCTACAAGCTCTTCAGAGAGGACAGGCGAGGAAGGATAGGCAGTGGGGTGTCTCTGTGCCTCAGGGAGTGTTTTGACTACACAGAGCTCGAGGATAGTGATGAAAAGGTTGAGTGCCAAGGGATGAGAATCAGGGCGAAGGCTGGTACGCCAGATGTCCTGGTGGGAGTCTGTTACAGACCACCCAGCCAGGATGAAGAGGCAGATGGAGTATCCTGTAAGCAGCTGGATGATGTTTCATGATTGCCAGACCTTGTTCTTGTGGGAGACTTTAACCTGCCAGTGAAACCCAGCACAGTGGAAAGGAGGCAGTCTAGGAGGTTCCTGGAGTGTGTAGGAGGTAATTTCCTGACACAGCTGGTGAGGGAGCCTACAGGGGCAGTGTCCCACTAGACCTGCTCTTTATGAATGGAGAAGGGCTGGTGGGAGACGTGGTGGTTGGAGGCTGCTTTGGGCAGAGTGACCACAATGTGATAAGAGTTTTCAATACTTGGTGAAGTAAGCAGGGGCACCAACAAAACCTCTACCTTGGACTTTCAGAGGGCAGACTTTGGCCTATTCAGGACACTGATTTGGAGAATCCCTTGGGAAGCAGCTCTTAAAAACAAAGGGGCCCAGGAAGGCTGGACATATTTTAAGAAAGAAATCCTGAAGATGCAGGAGCAGGCCATCCCTGTCTGCTGAAAGATGAGCCAGTAGGGAAGAAGACTAGCCTGTCTGAGCAGGGACCTTTCACAGGAGCTCGAAGGGAAAAAAGAGCGTGTATCACATTTGGAAAAAGGGGCAGGCAACTCGGAAGTGTTTAAGGATGTTATTAGGTCATGTAAAGAGAAAATCAGAGAGGTGAAAACTCAGAACTTAATCTGACCACTTTTGTTAGGGAAAATGAAAAGTGTGTTTATAAATACATTCATAACAGAAGGGGGCCGAGGGAAGCCTCCATTGTTTATTGGGTGTGCAGTGGAGTACAGTCACCAAAGAGGAGGAAAAGGCTGAGGTACTTAACACCTTCTTTGCCTCAGTTTTCGACAGTAAGACTTGTTATCCTCAGGACAGCTGGCCCCAGCTGAGCTGGTAGACAAGGAGGAGAAGCAGAAGGGACCCCTTGTAATCCAGGAGGAAGTAGTTAGTGACCTGCTTAACCACTTAGATTCTCACAAGTGTATGGAGCTGGATGGGATCCATCCTAGGGGGATAAGGGAGCTGGTGGAAGAGCTTGTTTAGCTGCTGTCCATCATCCATCTATCATCAGTCATGGCTAACCAGTGAGATCCCAGGAGACTGGAGGTTGGCCATTGTGATGCCCTCATCTACAAGAAATGCTGGAAGGAGGATCTAGGGAACTACAGGTCTGGCAGCCTGACCGCAGTGTGCAGCACGGTGATGGAGTAGATCATCTTGAGCATGATTATATGGCACATACAGGACAACCAAGGGATCAGACCTAGCCAGCACAGGTTTAGGAAAGGCGGATACTTCCTGACCAACCTGATCTCATTTTATGACCAGGTGACCCACCTGGTGGATGAGGAGAAGGCTGTGGGTGTTGTCTACCTGGACTTCAGCAAAGCCTTTGACAACATCTCCCGTAGCACACTCCTGGAAAAGCTGTTAGCCCACATCTTGGACAGGTGCACTCTTTGCTGGGTTAAGAACTGGCTGGACAGCAGGGCCCAGAGAGTGGTGGTGAATGGTGCTGCATCCAGTTGGCAGCTGGTCACTAGTGGTGTCCCCAGGGATCAGTGTTGCGTCCAGTCCTGTTCAATACTTTTATTGATAATCTGGATGAGGGGATCAAGTCTACCACTATCAAATTTACAGACAAGATTAAGCTGGGTTGGAGTGTTGATCTGCTGGAGGGTAGGAAGGCTCTGCAGAAGAACCTGGACAGGCTGGATTGATGGGCTGAATCCAATGATACAAGGTTCAGGAAGACCAAGTGCTGGGTCCTGCACTTTGGCCACCACAATCTCCTGCAGCACTACAGGCTGGAGACAGAGTGGCTGGAAAGTGGCCTAGCAGAAAAGGCCTGGATCAGCAATAGTGTCGCCAGCAGGACCAGGGCAATGATTGTCCCAATGTACTTGGCATTGGTGAGGCCATGCCTTAAGTCCTGTGTCCAGTTCTCAGCCCCTCAATTCAGGAAGGACATTGAGGTGCTGGAGCACATCCAGAGAAGGGCAGTGGAGCTGGGGAAGGGTCTGGAACACAAGTCTGATGAGGAGCAGCTGAGGGAGAAAACCTGGAGAAAAGGAGGCTCTGGGAGATCTTACCTTTCTTTACAACCACTTGGAAGGAGGCTGTAGCCAGCAGGGGGTTGGCCTCTTCTCCCAGGCAACCAGCGACAGGACAAGAGGACATAGACTTAAGCTGCACCAGGGGCCAGGGGAGGTTTATGTTGGACATTAGGAAGAAATTCTTCATGGAAAGAGTGGTTAGATACTGGAATAGGCTGTCCAGAGAGGTGTTGGAGTCATGTCTCTGGTTCTGTTTAAGGAAAGACTGGACATGGCACTCAGTGCCATGGTCTTGTTGACAATGTGGTGTTCAGTCCTAAGTTGCACTTCATGATCTCAGAGATCTTTTCCAAACTAACTGTTTCTGTGATAAACATAGTAAACACATTAACATAAATGTAGTAAACAGGGAACAGTGCCTGAAGACTGAGTCTCACTGTGATCTTTATGTGGTATTTATGTGTCAAATAATAGAAGATTATTCTATCTGAATCTGTAATCTGAGTATGTAGAGAAGGCAGCTGGGATCTGAGTGCAATCAAATATGTTTTATTGCTCCTTGTTTTTGTGGTCTCTCCTTTATGAGCTAGGTGTATCATTATTTTTTTTTCTACTGGAACAGATGACAAATGCTAGTGAAGATCAGCAGTTACTTAACAATACAAATAAACCTACTCATATGTGAAATTCAGACAAATATAATTAAGCATGCAATTAAGAAAAAGGAGTTTATCCTATAACAGCTTGATGGTCAAGGAGTTCCTATGGAAGCTAGTTTTGTTACTCTAGGTTTCAGATTATTAATATTATGTCAAGAATTTTGAAAAATCTTGTTTCCAGGTGGTATAAGTGACTAGAATGCAATTCTTGAATTTTGTTGCTGGTTTCTTTAATTAGTATTTTGAAAAAAAGTGACTAGCTTTTTTCTAGAGGCACAACCTGTAGAATTTAGACACAGTGCCTGCTCAGTTCAGTTTACTGAAGGTGCATTGTTAATTACTTTAGCTGTGCCTTTACTATTGTGAACGGGCAGCATTCTTCAGTGGCACAAGTATGCTGCTTTTTGAGCAGAGGGAGAAGAGGAAACCTGTAATCTGCAATATATACCCCTCAGATTTATGTGGGTCCTTGTTCTGTAGCTGATGCTACCTTAAAAAACCCCTTTTTCTCTCAGCTGATCATGATTCTGTAGTGCTGAATTTTGAGGTTTTCTGCCCCAGCCTGACCTACTTGTTCGTCAGTTTCATAGACCTCTGTCTTGTCCTTCACTTTGAGATCTCTTTGGATCCAGGTTTGTTTTCTGTATGCTCATAGATCACTGGAAACAATCTGTTTTGTGTGAGCTTTAATCTAAATGTAAAGTAATCATTTTATTATTGCTTTGGCATCTTTGTTATGCATAGTTCTTTAGTGTCTGCAGGGGGAACAGGTAACAAATCTAAATACTTTGTTTCCTTTGAATAGCCTTGGGGATAAAGTTAGGTGTCAGACTACAATCACAGAGTGATTTATGGCTCCCTATTTTAGCCTGGAGTGAATTAGCATTTAATCAGGTTGTTCTTTTAATTATCTTCCCTAGCATAAAGTGATATGTGTAAAAAACATTCCACAGGGTGATAATCACCCACACGGGGTCTGTAATATTGATTTTATACAAGTGTAGCCTTGCATGCCACAAGAACGTAGTATGCACTTTTGGTGCTGAATCTCCCTCTTAGGCCAGATTTGGGCTATCTGCACTGGTTATGAGAGGAGCTTTGAAAGTGCGTTGTCTCTAGTAATGAGCTGTCCTGGGATAAACTGCAATTCTGACATACAACTCCTTCCACTACAGTAATCCCTTTGTGCAGTTGTCCTGAAAGAGTATTGCTGGGTGCTTGATTATAAGCACATTGTTTCCTGCTAGAGCAGATTTTACTTATTCTTTTTTTTTTAAGATATAACTTAATATGCCAATATTAGAGTTTACTGATGCAGAAACGTGAAGTAGACATAAGAAAATGACTCATGCTCAGTTAGTACTCTTGGGGAAAAAGACCTTTTGAAGAACTTGTTAGTGGAGATTATTCTGTCCTGTCTAACTCAAAATATTCTGTGATTGTGTTATTACTCTGAGTTAGAGCTTCATGTATATCGTTGTATGTGCAAGATGTATTTTGATTTATATTGATTTCCTGCTTTTGTTTAAATACTAAAAGTCAGTTCTTAGAAAGAGAAATTCAGATCATTGCTGTCTAAAATACACTGTACTGTCTGGATATGCAGGAATAGAGTAATCGTCTCATTCCTGGATGATAGAGTCAGCTGAGAACCCTTTGTTATATGTGAAATGGTAGGAGTCCCTTCCTGCTTCTTCATGCCTCATTTTCAGTGTGTTTACAGTGGAATTCATTTGCCATTGTTTGTCTGCACTGAATTTCATATGCCATTACTGTTATCTAAAATGAACTTTATGTGATGCCTGAAGGCTATTGTTCTTTATGCTCATTTATAAGTATCTTTTTGAAGTTTTTGCATGTAATTCCATTTACTTGGAACCAAACGAGACCATAGGTTACTAGAAAGCTGAACTCTCTTTTTTTGCAATTTCACATAAAACGTTAAGGTATTTTTAATGATCTGTTGACAAAGAAGAAGAACAGGATCCTTGCGGGGTTATATGTCAATATTTATTTGCTGATAATTAATTAAATGTTTACTTGGTATCTTGCTTATGTATAATGTCTCTTAGCTGTTTATATCGAAAACTAAGACTCAGTGTGTTATTTTAAATATATTACAGATGGTCTGGAAAATGTACAGCAAAAGGAAATCTTTAAAGAGAATAAGGAAGAAACACAACAGAGAGAAGAGCCATGTGCTGCCGATTCAGTAGACTCTCTAATGGCAGAAATGCCATTTGTGGACACAGATATTGAAGATGAATGTGCTAGTAAGTACATTAAACAGAAATAATGTGAAAGCATAGACACATCATGCACTCAGTTCTTGGTCCTACCCGTTGACACGGACACAGGGGCCATGCACATGGAACCGTCTCCCTGCAAACAGGTTACAGTCCGGAACCTCTCTTATTAGTACTCAGTCCTAATATTAATTAATATTTGAGCATATTAAAAATTCACCCTTTTGTTACCCTGTGGAGCAATGAGTCACAGAATAAAGATGTTTCATATTCACATTAATTACACATTCACATTAATAACAGTAAATTCACATTACTATATGTGAGCTTCTCAGGTCATGGGTTTTGTGAGCCGTCTTTCAATATGTGTATTCCCAGCATGGGGCTGGAAGTACACTTCTAATTGGACAGTGGATGTCTGCAGCCTGGTCAGCTTATGGGTATGTATCAGGCCATGTGGTGGGAGAGGTCTGTAAAGGCTCAAGGAAATGAGCTGAGAGAAAAACAATTATGTGCAAGGGAAGAACTGAGGACACGCACATTTCTTTCACTACATCAGAAGGTGGCTCTGGGAAAGGAGGCGGTAGAGAGCAGATCTGGCTGGGATGATATTTTCTTCTGGGCTGGGTTTGGTTCTTGTGCTATAGGTTGGTCAGTCTTAGTCTACTATAACTTCTTCCTTTAGTAACCCTATGTATTACTGTGTTTTATATTTCAAAATGCAGAATGCATGGGATTTTTGAAGCTTAATATTGGCCCTTTTGCTCTACAGTCATGTCCATGTTCAAGTGTAGACAATTTGCAGGCCTGTTGTCCTGCCACATATGTTTGCTAAGGGAGGCTCAGTGGTTTGGAAGCCATGTGTCTGTCTGTGTTAGCAGCTTATAAACCTTGCTTAGAGGTGTAGGCTGTTGGTTCAGGTGTGGTACTTCACTTGTATGGCTACATTAATTCAGGGCAGAGTTGGATCCCAATCAGACAGGTCAGAGCATGGGCAGAGCAGGTGAGTGGGAAGACATGCTCCAGTCAGTTGACTGAAGTCCAGCTCCTGTTGGTGTGATATTAAGAGTATCTTTGTTTTAATATGTCTGTGTGCTGAAAGTAACTTTTTTTTTCCCTTCAGTGCATGCAACTTCTGAACTTAATATTAAGAAGAAAAGAAAGCGAACTACAGGAAGGGAAATTGAAGAAGGCATTGAGAGAAAGAAGAAAAAGAATAAACAACATCAGCCAAATTATTTCGTTTCTCTTCCAATTACTAATCCAAAGGTGATATTCTTTATTATACTAATTTGGTATAACCAGAATTACTTCAACAGGTGCATGTGTTTATAAGAAGAACAGTGTTTGATATTGTGCAAAATGAATTTATTTTTCAGGTATTTTTAAAGAAACGTTAGCAGCCTATTCAATGAGCAACTCCATGTTATGTAACATTTTTGTGAATAAAATTGCTTTTCTAGAGAAGACTGGAGGAAAAATACTTACATTTTTATTCAGTTTGTCAGTCTTACAGATTTCACTGAAGGTGGCTGAAATTTCCCCTCTGTATAGTGTTACAATATTACTTATTTTGTTGTTCACATAGAATAAGGAAGAGAGACATTCCTATTTAATTTAATAAGAAAATCTCTAGCAATATTTTTAGCTTTCTTTATAGATACAAATTTATATTCGGATTTGTTACTGTTTTAACTTGGCAATTTGTAGTTTAGCATTTTCCAGTAAAATGGTTATTTAAAATTGAAACAACTGTTGTTTTAGTGAGATGTTGTTGAAATGGATTCAGGAAGTGCAAAGAGCTCTTTAAGAAAATGCGTTTTCTTGCAGTTACATGACTTGTCTCATTTAGGCAGTAAATGAAAATGATTTCTTACATGCTGCAGGTTATCTCTGGTACATCTTTGATATCTTTTGTGTCTGAAATAAGGAAAGTTGGTGCATTATGTTTAAAAAGTTGAACCCAGCAGTTTAACACCATTTTCAAATTTAGTTTGGGGGGCTTTTTAATATCAGGAACTATCTCAGACGAATTTTAACTCATCCTACGTCTGTATTATCAGTTCTCTGAAAAAGTAAAAGAAGATTAAGAAAATATTAAATGCAAATAAACCAAAATAGGTTTGAAAATGGCACTGCAGTCATTGATTCTTCAAAACATAATATGTGAAGAAGAGATTGTAAAGGCTGGTTTTGTAAGATCCAGGATAGCCTGATCCAAATATTGTAGGATCTCTTTTGTGACATCTTATTCTAAAATATCTTTTTTTCCAGTCTGTTCCATGATTTATCAAGAATAATGTAGGGGCTATGTAATTTGATAATTGGGAATTCCTGCTCACAATTGTTACTATGCCCAGGGGTTGATTGGGAAGATCTTAAGTATGCTTGATTTTCTATAAGTCATTTATTTAGTCATACAGAGGTAAAGAAACAACTCTTTAAATTAAATCTCAGAGCATTTGGGAATTCCAGGACTTTGCTTGAAAGTTTTGTTTATACTTGCATTAGAAGTAGAGTTGTTTTGAAAGTAGAAAATACACATTGGAATTTGTATAGGCAATATTAGCCAACATTTAGACACCTGGTTTCTTGATAGCCAGAGTGAATCTGGTAATTGCTGGTAGTATTTCAGTTGGTAATGAGAGACCTTTATTTTTTTGAAGATCTGATTTTATTCCAGTGAAGTATTTTAAGCATTAGTACTCTGTATTTTATGCAGTAATTTAAGCTTTACACAGAGGACATTTTGTAATAAAGGATATTTCTGAAACATTTAATCAACTGTTCCTCTTGGAAGATGAACAGTTTCCTTGTTTTCATTTTAATTGTTTTGCATCTTCAGAAATGAAAAGTGTCGTTACATTAATTTTGAATTTATATTGAACTTTGCATTATTACTTGTGCAGAAATAGTTACATGGATTACGATTGTTGTATTCTTTTTCTATTTGTTTGGGGGTTTGGGTTTTTTTTTTTAAATTATAACTTATATGATGTGTTATCACTTGGTAGGTTAGCCTTTCAGGGTTCTCCAGTCTTGACTATAATTACTATTGATCTGTTAAACCTTTAAAGCTTTATATTTACTTACTAGTAGAATCCTTGCAATAAGCAAGGATACTACTAATGTTATTCTATTACTCTTCAGAATAATGTATTTCAGGTAATGGGAGAGGAGATCTTGAAATCAGTAGTTGAGGCCTTTTCTTTGACCGTTTTTTTAAAAATTCAGAGGGAGGAATTGTTAAATGTGATCTGCCTTGAAACAGTTTTTTTAATTAAGTTAGGACATCTCAAGTAAAAATCAATAGCATGATAGCACTTGAAATGTAAAATAATACTTTGTAAGGTAATGTAAATAACAGGTTAAATAGCAATTTAAAGTTTTTATTTATGCAGTGGGTCATATCTTGTTATACAGCGTTGGAAGAGTCCTAGTTGGCTTAATTAAAATACTACACTCAAATGTTAATTGTAAATCTTGCAAAAGATTTATTGGAGAAAACAACAAATCTGAAGTTGTGATACGTGTTGTGATGGCACACCTGTTCAACAGCTGTTGTGTTATATTTTGATCACATAACTTCAGGGAAAACATCTTAAAAATAAATTTCTGAAATTTAGAAAAAAAAAAATTACTTGAAAACTTTCCTTTCCAAATAATGTTGATTGTGTAGAGCACTGTCATTCAGCCAGAGAGAGAGAATGTGCTCAGCCTTCTTTTTATTTTACCTGTCTCCAAAAGGCAGGCTTTTACATACTTCCTTGGTGGATTCAGCAATAACTTTTCTCTGGAACTGCTACCTGACTGTCTTTGGACTTACCCTGTTCCAAAGCCATGTTATTTGTTAGGTTTTTAGCTTGGTTTCCTAGTGGAGTTTATACAGCTGTGAGCCTATCCACTGAGGATTTTTGGGTCTTGAACCTGCTGTGGGTTTTCAACCTGTTGTCCAGTTTTGGACAGAAAACTTGATATCTCAGAGGTATTAATTTCCTACAGTTTTTGTGCCATTGGTGCTTACATAAAGAGCAAGCCTTGCAAGAACATGCTTGTGTGGAAGTACTACTGAAGGGAACTATAGGGGTATGGGGATGTGGGGTACTGGCTGCTAAACTAAATGCTGAGTAATACTGATTGATCTCTTTTAGAGCTAGGATGGTTTTTACTGCTATGATAACACAGTTCCATATCTGTCTTCTGTACTCTGAAGGGCTTGTACACTTACATTTATATTTTTTTCCTTTATCAGCTCACAGGTGCAAATTAAATTTAGAAGCAATAGTTGAAAATGGAATAAAATTGTGTATGACAGTTATTTAATTTTTGAGTTTTGTTTCTTTTTTTTGCTTTAGCTTATAAACTTAATTATTCAGTCAGTACATTGTAGTAAGCGGGGATCACGTTTACCAGTTTTTTGCTTAAATACAGGTTAAATTTCTCCTGTAGCTGAGACAATGAAACTGTTATTTATCCAGGATGAGGTCAATTCTGACATATGAAGGAAGATAGTCTTATTACAACATGATTTATGATAAAATGTTGGTGGAATTTTCTTCATGTGTACTACATTACTTCAGACACTTGTGGTTTTGTAAATACCGTATCAACTTTTCTGGCAAGTAGCTTTTACCTTCCCTCCTTCTCCCTACCCTTCCTGGCATTGGTTCCTTTGAGTTATAATTTAGTTATATTTTTATGACATGACTAGATATCTATGGTTCATTAGGTAAAACTTCTGCATGGCAAAACTCATCTTAAGAAATTTTGGTCAGAAAAATACTGAACACTCCCATTTGATTGTGGGTTTTTTCCCCAGAAATTTATCTGTTCTTTATGATTAACAGAGCTACCAAAATCTGTAAATGCTTCTTTTATACCTAAGAGCTACTTGTGCTTATCTTATAAAAGTCAAGTCTGTACAGTACATTTGTGAAGTATTCACCACTGAATTTCAAATAAGTAAACAGCAAGAAAATGAGATTGAAGTTTTCAACATGCTTCTTTTAGACTTTATACGCCAAAGATGCTTAGTCTGTAATGTCTTTGCTCACTGTGCTTTAAGAAGTAATTCATTTTGTCAGATGGTCAAGTTTATTGGATTTGATTTAATTTCCACTAACATACTCAAGAACTGTTGCAGGTTTTTGGTATTTTGTTTTTTAAATCACTACAATACAATTAGCATAATGTCAAGCACAGTAAACATTTTGGATACAATTTATAGAGCATGTCTAACCATATAAAAAATTGTCAATGAAGAAAATATAATTCCAGTATTTTTAAAGAGAAAGACTGATGAAGTTAGAACTGTATACATGTTGTAAGGAAATTTGTCTAAATACGTTTGAAGAAAGTATATAAATGATATCTATTATATTCTATATAACCAGATATCTCTACAAATCAGATATCTCTACAAATTATTTACTGAATATTCAGGCTTTGTATGTGCCCAGTCCTGCAAAGATCACTTTTTCAGTCACTTGTCTGCGCATAGCAAGATAAAAATTTAGCAGAGTGGGCAGAGAAATTCCTTGAAGAAGCTTTTTATTGGTATTACTGGCAGTGTAAAACTGGATGATCTTAATCTGCTTCAGGAGTTTATGATCCTTATGGAAGGAAACTCCTATTAAGATGTGATGGGGAGTGTCTAGTGATTTATTAGTCACTCAATTTTTACCCAGTTTGGGTTCACTCAGGTCAATTAACACAGCTATGTCAGAGGATAAAACTTTCTTCTGCTAGAATGGTTTTTACATAAACGTTTGGTTTTAGTTTGTGTGCTTTCTTGTTCACTTGCATGATGGGATACAGTAATTGTTGTAGTGGCTAACTGTTGTTTCCGTGTCTTTCTTCCCAGATTACTGGCAGTATTCAGGCTGTCCAAGATGCAATAATACAAAAGGATCAAAGGCTTTCTAAAGCAATGGTTCGCTCTGGCTCGTTGCATGTCACCATGTTAGTGATGCATTTATCCAGTGAAGAAGAAATTAGCATGTACGTATTTAGTGTAAATTAAGTATATACTAGTATTTTTATTGACGTGTTCATAAAAAGACTAGAAGGGTTAACTGACACTTTTTTGTGCAATACACAGCCCTACTTTACTAGAGTTATTGAACGTTTAATTCATGTTGTTTTTAAAATGCTAATCTTAATATTAGCCATTTTCTTAAATTCTGGTATGTCATAAGCTCTGAACAAAGTATGTGTTTTTCTCTTGCATTTTTCCTACTGTGTGCTGAACTTGCATGCACAGGTCTCGTGTTTGCTAAAGTAATTATTTTAAAACAATGTTTTGATATAGGGGACAGGGGAATTAAAAATCTGTTAAAGTGCAGATTGCTCATAAGAAAGTGAGAATCCAAGATAGAATGTAGGAACCTTGATTTGATAGTCAAGGGCATGCTTCTAATAAGTAGAAGTATTTTGGCTGAAAGTGTTTGACACGCCTAAAAATAATGAATGATCAGTATATCTAAATCAGTTAACTTGTTTTTTACACATTTGTTTCTTTGAATGCTATATCCTTGAGACCTCTATACTCCTCCCTGTCCTGTGAAGATTCAAATTTAGCAGCATCTTCATCTCCAACAGTCTGATCTAAGGGGATAGAAACGGCCAGGAATAGAGAATAAAAAGGCAAGCAAAGGATACTAGATCTGGTAGATTCCCTCCCCTCTCCATGTGCCTTTAGTTCCCTGGAGTAAACACAGAACTTTCCTCCTGCCTGGTTGATGAGCAAACTGTGATAGCACCTGAAAACTGGTGAGAACAACCACCAGCTGCTTATGTAAGATTTTTTTGGAAAGGGTTTGAAGTATGAACTTTTTAAAAAGGGAATGTGGGATGATACCTCAAAGCATATGTGCCTCTCCATGAGTATTTTTTAGAGTCCAAAACTGTATACCAAAACAAATATTCTCAAATTCAGGATATGTTGCTACTCTGTGAGCCCCTTCTCAGCTTTCACTGTCTGAATGCCATGAAAGCACTTACTTACAGAGTTCTTCTCTGCCTCTCCCAGCAGAACTCTACAGTCCAGGCACTCAGGACTGTCCTCTAGTCAGCAGCAGCTTCCTCAGAGATTCACCCCTTCCCTGGCCAGATGCCTCCTATAGGTTTCTAGCTCAGCTATCCTCAGGTATTCTAGATTGCATGTTCTTTTAAATGGGGTTTTTAAAAAAAGTTTCATAACTGATGTTTTTTGTTTAATCTTTTGGGAGAACTCAAAAGAGTAAAATGCTGAATTTTCGTTTTTCTTGCTTCACCAATTTTTAATGGAAAGAAAACAAGATCCAGGCTGGCAAAAGAACCTGTGTGTAACGTAGGGGGAGAGTAATGTCTCAAACAAAGTGCAGCTAGTCAACTGGGTATCTGAGAGTTCATAGATCCTTAGGTTTGGATCCATTAAGTTACTAGATATCTACAGTTTTTCAACTGTGTTTGCACAATAGTGCCTCTGTCTATACAGAAATGAAATGTGTTGAATGCTATTTGAAGTCAAATGCGTGATAAGAATGTGCTAAACATAACATTCAATTCAGCACAAAGCCCTTTGTATGGTATTTTAGTACATACAGCTTTCACCCTGAAAATGGAAGATCTGTATTCTAGGCCACTCTTTCTAAGGGAATCCAGACCTGCAATTCCCATGCCAGTTTTCTAACTGATTGACTGTGGTCTAGCCTTCATGAACACACTATACATGTCTTTTTGTAGGACTGTATGAAGTCAAGAATGTGAGATTTTGAAACTAGAAAGCAAGAAAGCAATCAAGAGTCATGACAGCACTCCCTTCAAGCCAAGAAGTTCTACTCTATGCTAACTGTATGCATAGTCATGGGATCAGGTGCTAGAAATCAGGATGCCTGCCTGCACAGTAAATGCCTAATTATGAGATTATAGTGTCAAGTTTTTCTTCCTAGTTTTCTGTCAAAGACTGTGAATCTCACCTTTTCATTACAAATAACAGAACTGAAAGAATCGAGTTTGACTTTTTCGTGAGATAGCTTTTCCTAACAAGTACTCAAAATGAAAACTCAGAAATTTTTAAAAAGAAACGTTAATTTTAAGTGCTACAATATTTATATTACAATGATATAGAAAGAAAACAGGCACTGCTTCTATGATTCTAGCTTGTATTCACTTAGAATATGCTGTTTAATTTTTTTTTTTAATTTCATTTTTCCACTTTAGATCAAAGTGCTTGTAAACTTTCTGGGTATCTCTGCGGATTAGTTGCACTGAGTTTAATTACTATTTGGCATTGTAAATGCTATTTGGTATGGAATAACAACAAATGCCACTGTTGTGTTTTTTGCTATTGACTTCAGTTGAAATGTTTGTCTTACAAAGCAATTGTTAGACGTTATAAAGTGGTTGATAGAATACAAAAGACAAGATAGCTAGAGTGAGATGACAACTATTTTTCTACATATTTTAGTATTTGCAAGATTATATATAAAAGAAAAAGTAGAACTAAATCATTGATGCTACAGTGCTAAACTGAAAGCACACTGCACTGTGTGGACTGACCTTTCATAGAACTCATCAGGTGGACTTGGGCTGGTCAGTGAGTTCTGCAGCAGACCCTACAGTGTGGAAATATAAATCTTTGTTCAGCCGAGGAACAGAGCTTTCCATGACTTTCTGTGGACTAGTTCTCATATGTAAAAAATCCAGAGATGGATTTTAGATACCTGCATGAATCAGTACTTTAAAGCCCTCTGCAAGCTTTGACTCAGTGTATTTGAAATATTTGTACTTGTTTTGGACCAATTTTTAGGTTCATGTTGGTAAATAAATCTATGCCTGCTTACGCGTGAAGTAATCTGACAGGTAGAACCAGTATTAGATGGTGTTTTTGAAAGGCCTTGAAGTACAGCACACAGGGAAGACACAGGAATAGGCTTGTTTAACAGTGATAAGAGGGTAGGTAAGTGACAGAGACTATGCTTAAAGTACAATATCTTTGCCAAGGAAAAAGTAGTGGCATTGTTGTTTAAAATTGTTATAAAGGAGCTAAAGTACTCTAGCTTATAGATTAAAGCCCTCTAAAAAGACCACAGGAGGGCTCCATCAATGAAGGATATTTTGTCATGTAATCAACCTTCACGTGTTTCTTAACTTGGCCTAGGTTCCGGTTAATGCATAGTTCACATCAAGAGTCCACCTTGTTAAACACAATGGAAATGTGTAGAGATTCTTGTAATTGTACAGGCTTCAACGAAATCTGTTAACCTACTGTAGAATCATGGTGATTGCTTTCATCCAGCTAGGACAGAAAAAGTAAAAATACCTCTTTTGAGCGTTTTTAACCTATTACTGCCATCTAGCGTTTATAAAGTCTGCATCAGTTTGGGGAAAAGATTAAATTCAGGTTCATTGAATAGAATTAAAACTGTGAAATGTGAGAGGTCTTTTAGAAAACACTAAGAATGTTTATGTGGTTTTTGTTTAGCATTTGAATCACTTTAAGTGCAGGTCAAAACAATTATTTCATGTAATTGTATGTACACTTGATGTGGCTAATTAAGATGATTATTAAAAGGTTACCAGGCTTGTACCCTGTTATTGCAGTTATTGTGTGCATGCCTCTTAGCTCTTATAGAAAGTAAGCATAAATTGAGATAGTACCTCTTTTAATAAGTTCTCCATGAGCTTAACTGTAATTTCCTTATAATTTTATCATTATATATGTAATGTCACTTACATCTGTTTATAATTTAACTAACACTCTGTAGTAACTTTGACTGAAGCAGAATCTTAGTTCAATTGAGCTGTCAGGAGAAGAGAAAAGTTAATTAATTTTAGAATGGAAAAGTTAATAGTTCTGAGTAACTGTCTTACTTAAATAGGATGTACAAAGTAATAGGGACACTGTCATCTTACTATCCAGATACCTTGAGGACTGAGAGAAACTCTTCTGAGGAATTACACCTGCTGATAAATCTGCCTTATTATTTCTATGGTTTTACAGCACAGTAAAAAAGGTGGTGGTAATAATAATAACAACAACAACTGTATTGATAGGAAGTAGTGCAAAAGTACCATAGTAGATAATAAATTGATACTAAAAAACCTTTGTTACATTTACTGATAAAATGATTAATAGCAATATTAACAGCAGAAATATATTTGACATTGATATTTTCTTTCCTCTTGACAGAGCAGTTGGTGCTCTTTCAGACAGCAAGGTTTTTGTAGATAATCTCCTGAAAGGAAAAAGAGTGGATTTGTCTTTTCAAGGAATTGATCACTTCAGAAATCAAGTTGGATTTGTGAATTTGGCAGAAAATGATCATACAACGCTACTTAAGGAAATAGCAGGTACAACTTGTCAATCTAGTTTAAGTGTTTTAAAGACTTCTTGACAATGTAAATGAGAATGGAGCACAAAAATAAGTTGGTGCTAATTTAGTCAATATTAATTTACCTTTAACAACAGTAAATGCTTCATAATTAATTTCCTAGCCTGCATTACATAGTTCAAAAGGATGTTAGTGAATTACAGACAGTACTGTTCTCTGATAACTTTTTATTTAGTATATGTAAAAAACAGGGCAAATTTGTAAATGCGATGTAAAGACTCCATGCTACCTTGTTTTGGTCCCATTTTTTATCTGCCTATGAGTCTATACTTAAACTATGTTGTTTACAGATATTTAATAAAAATTCTCAAAGAACAGTACTGTCTGTAATTCATTGGTGTCCTTTAAAACTATCCCAGCAATTCCAAGTATTCCTTGGAAAGACTCGTTAAAAGAGTTTTTCAGTATTGATGAATTATCTTTTGTGCTCTGAGGAATGTGAGGTCACACCATTTTTTAATAGTGCAATAACCCATATAGGACATTTTGCAGAGTAGTAAAGACTGCTGCTGTCACACTACCTCTTTGCAGTTCAGTACAGAGGGAAAAACTGAAAAGGTTTTTATTAATACAGTGTTTTCTCTAGCAATTCATTAGTTTCATTTCTGAACTGCAGCTGGTTTGACCTTTTACAAAGACCTCAGTTTAATTTATTAAGGAATCACTGTTTTTCTGCTTCAAGATTGTGTATGGCTTCTGCTGTGTTCTAAGGTGAATTTTGATTTCATGTGTTATTTTGTGTTGTACATGAATGAAGGAGAAATATTGATAACACAGGCAATAGAAAATAGATGAAGTTAAATTAGCTTCTAAATGGTAGGACACCATTTAGTTCCATGAATCATATAGAAAATTGTTTGATAATAATAACATCTGAATGTGGCCATTGCACGTCTGCTAATACCAGTGTAAATGTAGGTTTTCCAGAGACAAAAGTCCAGGAAAAGCAGAGCTAATGTGAATCTTCTGTTTGTTCTGATTTGCTAGTTACTTCCCAAAAACCCATTAAAAGATGTTAGCGTCATTTAATTATCTACCAGGAATAGTGCTAAACCATTCTGACAGAGGTTTGAGGAGTATTTTAATAATTCTTTGTCAAAGTCTTTTTAGAAATCATGTGCTTACAGTGACATATACACTTACAGGACTTTTTTAAAAACTCTTTTTCTTACGCTTGGCTACACCACAGAATATTTGAAGGACTGTTGTGGTTTAGTCCTAGCTGGCAGCTCAGCCCCGTGCAGCCACTCGATTACTCTTCCCCGGCCATTTGGGGGAGAGAATTGAAAGAGTAAAAGTGAGAAAACTCGTGGGTTGACATAAAGACAGCTTAACAGGGAAAGAGAAAGCCAGGCACTCAAGCAGAGCAAAACAAGGAATTCATTCACCACTTCCCATGGGCATGTACATATTCAGCCATCACCAGGAAAGCATGGCTCCATCA
This sequence comes from Gymnorhina tibicen, assembly GCA_013399875.1. Lineage (NCBI taxonomy): Eukaryota > Metazoa > Chordata > Aves > Passeriformes > Artamidae > Gymnorhina > Gymnorhina tibicen. The sequence continues at coordinate 2,116,038 of VXAZ01001543.1, forward strand.
TGCCTAAGAGTGACTTGGGAAGACAAATGCCATCCTCCTTCCTTCTTCTCTCCCCAACACTATATATGCTGAGGATGATACCATGTGGTATGGAATATCTCTGTGGTCAGCTGGGGTCAGCTGTCCCAGCTGTGTCCCCTCCCAGCTCCTTGTGCACCTCCAGCCTGCTTGCTGGAGAGGTGGGCTGAGAAACAGGAAAAGTCTTGTCTCCGTGCAAGCGCTGCTCAGTGGTAACCAAGACATCCCTGAACGATCAACCCTCTGTTCAGCACAAATCCAAAAAATTACCCTATGCTAGGTACTATGAGGAAAATTACCCCAGCCAAAACCAGCACAAGTACTAAGTGAATTTGGAAAAGGTAATGAATTGCTTGGTTTTGATTTTTATTTTGATAACTATATTGTAAATGCTGCTTGAAGCTGATAGAAGTGAATAAGTGAATCCTGTTTTTTACCTGCAGGATTTGCAGATTTTGATTTTATGGATTAATGATGCATGTTATAGTCTGACCATGAGAGGGAGCTTGTCTTTCACGAACAGAAAAGTTACTCTTCTGCTTATACGTATGAACATTTCATTTGCTTTTGGTCCTTTGTTTTTAGGAAATGTTGATTTGTTGGCTTAAGTATTTTAATACAGTTAGGACTGCACTGTAGTACAACAGTCAGTTAGGCTGACAGGCAGTACAACTAACTTAGTAATTTTCTTTAACTTTACTTGTGTATAAATGACATTTAGTCTAATCTCTCTGAATTGATTTCCTAACAGTCCACACTAGAGAGAGAGAGAAATGGAATGCGAGTCATACTGCCCTTCTTCTTCCCTAGATACATTACAGCTTTAATCAAGCATAAACTTACATTGCCGCAATACCAAAGCAATCTGACTCCTTTGTGCAGCCACATGGTCAATTCAGCTGTGGTAAAATTAACATTTTTACCTTTGCCAGCTAATTTTTAGACTATTCAGTTTGCCCGTGCAGGTTACTATATAGCTACGTAACTGTTGGCACAAAAGTTAGGAGCAGTGGCAGGCATGGGGCTGGAGAGGAACAGTCTATTTTGACAAGGATGATAGTTTATGAGCTTCTTTAAAGATTGTGAAGCTACACATTGAGCATCCATTTGAGGGTGAATTACAATTACTTCAGACAGCCTAGGGAAATAGTTTAATTCAGTTAATTTAGTTCACTTTAGTTACAGATGGCTGAAGCTATGATAAATGGATTTTGCCTCTTGACAGTTGTTCTTAGGTCCTTTCACAGGGTGAAAAAATCGGAAACTCAAAGATATTGTAATTTTCCATTAGAACAACTGATTTGTATAAAGTGAACAAAAAGGTGGTAGTCCAAATTGCTGTTGTTTAGTTAGGTGGGACTGGAAGTATGATTCTCTGAAATCACACTGAAAACAAGGACAGCAAATGCTTTTAGATTTTAATCTACTTTTTCCATATTGTGCTGCCAAACACTGAATTATAATAGCTCTGATAAATAGCTCATTAAAATGAAGCAGTATGTTTATTGTGGTTTAAAAGAAGGTACTCTCACCCACTTCTTTCGTGATCATAACACACTTATAGGAAGTATTAGAATGAATTGAAGCCAGTAAAAGAAGCAAGTTTTATTAGGAAGTTCTGTTTCTGTTTCAGTTTAGGACTTTGCCTTCTCATTGTCACATGTAAGGCTTACCTTATGTACTGACATACATGCACAAAGTGGGGATTGCTTGGTCCAGCTGCTCCATGTATCCTACTTTATAAACGAGCTCATCTTTCTTCTGTATATGTATGTGGTGATGGAGAGAAACAGAACAACCCACACATACTCCTGATGAGTGCTTGAAATAACAGTACAGCTCGCTGATACATGCCAGTGGTCTGGGACAGTGAAAAGCCTAACTAATACATAACCAAGGATCAGTGGAGGAACTATTGGGAAATTGGCTTGACTCTGGCTTACCTTTTGGCCCATCTCTTAAAAAACCCTAAGAACTTAATAATTTTAACATGGCTTAACATGGCAGTTCTAAGTTATCTATCCTCAGCTTTTCTTCATTTCCAAGTGTAAAGTAAAAAAAAAAATTCAATAAAAAGACAGAATACTGTTTCTAAATTATAAACCTTTTAATTGAAGGAAAATGCTTTTGAGACAACCAGAAATTAATAGTCTGGAAGTAAACATACATACATAGCAGGTTTCTGTATCTAATGAAATCTTGGGAAAGAAGATGGCCATTTGTATTTTGGAATATGGCTCCATATGCAATTTTACTATGAGTTGTTCTGTATTGATCTAGCTGTTGAATTTTTGATCTTTTCCCATGTAAAGTGGTTCTGAGTAAGCTTTGTATATCACATTTCCATTCTAATTATAGGAAAAGAGTTGTCTAATGGATTCAGCTGCATCCAGTGTAAGAGGCAGATGACATTCAGTAATTTTGACATTATAAAAATGAGGTACAAAATGGTATTACAGAGTACTTCAAACTGCATGAAAGGCAGTCTGAAAGCTGTCCAAAAATTTGTTCCAGGAAGTCATTGAGCTTTTAAAAATAGCTTTAACATTTCTAGGGTATACTTTGAAGCTGCAAACATCAGTCAGCCCGAGGCTAATAAAGGAAAACATAGATTTTGTTTGATTTTTCAGTCTAAGTAGTAATGATAATGTCTGGAGGAAAGATGGAGGATACTCATTTGTCAAGACCCCTGGGCATTGTCTGTCTATTTTTCTCATCACTGGCCTCTAATTTCTTTCAGTTTGGGCAATCCCCATTATAAACTTTAACATTTGTGTATTTGCCAGTTGACAAATCCACTTCTATGCTGTCTCATGAGCCTAGAACTTTCTCTTGCCCATAGCATCCGTGTGTCCTTCCCAGTTTCTTTTAAATCCCTTCTTGTAGCCACTTCTTCAAAGAGCTTCATGGGTATTAATACCATTACATTATCTTGTAACCTTACTGTGCTCTCAGGAAAACATTTCTCTTTATTTCTTTTTTTCCTCTCCACTTACTCAGATTTCTTTCTATTTTCATTCATTTTGAAGAAGGAAACGTGTTAATTATGTTCATAAGTTACCTTAACCAGTAAAATGTCACACTTTCTCTACATGTCAAATTCTACAAAACTGGGGCTATCTGTAGTCCCAGCAAGCCCACTGTCTTGAGGCTGTGATGTTTAATATGTCTATGCCACAACAAAGCTGTGTGAGAAGCCTGATACCCACGAGAACGTGTGTAGACACACACCTACACACACGTAAAACTGTTAAATTTAAAACTGCAGTCTCTCTCTGCATGCTTTTCTCCTCTGACCCAGGTTTTCATTGGTGTTTTTGATTAGAATTGCCAGGTATGAAAGAGGAGTTTAGAAAGATAAATAGAACCCATATTGAACAAAGCTATTTAGCACAAAACGAAGACAGGCAGGCCTGTGCTTGCTGTTCAGCAGTGTAAAGTGTAGGTGCCCAGCTGTCCCACCCAATTCCTACACAGTCACAGCACTGTGTGATCAGTCTGCCCTGATGAGATCCTTGGGTTCACAGTCCCATGATCAGAGGCACATTGGCAAACCTCTGCTCTGATACTCAGCTCTTACTGGAGTTAGGGGGGGACACCTGGAGATGTCCCACAGATGGAAGACACAAATCTTCATCAGCACAGATTCTAATTGCAGAGTGTGAGATAAGACTGCATGGCCTCAGATGTGATGGCAGAAAAAAAAATGGAGCTTTCAGAGGGGGGAAAAAAAAGACTACTATGCACAAGACTGAGTCAGAACATCACATGGTAGTGTAAACCTGGGTCTGATAAGGTTTACCCCTTGCTGGAACATCAGCGTCAATGGGTCACCAAATTGTGCTGTTCAGAGAACAGATACAGGAGCCAGAAAGCTTAGCGGGGATTCAACGTAAATTTAGAAACGTCTCCCACAGAAAAAATTTAAAATAATACAAGTAGGTCAGCTGTATTTGTGTTGTTTGCTTCCCAGTGTGATGCTGTTTCTTCCAGGTGGGAAAAAGGACTGTTGAACTATCTAGCAAAAAAATATATATTTAAATGAACATACATTGTTATGTTAAGGGCTGATTAAATTTATGTGATAGGGTTGATAATTTTTTTCCCCTATTTTGATTTTAGTTTGGTTGTATGAGTCAACAAGACCTACACCTAGTGAAAAACTGGAAGTTGTACTTGCAAAGAAAAAAAAGGCTTTGCAGTTTCTCTGGTTTTCGGTAATAGAAATACTATATTTTCCAGTATTATTTTTACTACAGGTTTTTTCAATTTTATCTAAACCGTTTTTTGAACAGAAATTTTTCATGTTGAAAGTATTTAATCTAAAAAAACCATGAAACATAATTCAAAAGTTACACTGAAATTTATTTCCAGGAAATTAAACATTACATTGGGCAGATGAGTTGGGAAATAGTAAACTAGGTCAGTGTTGTAGAGTTGCTTTGGCCTAGACTGTAAACAGATAAAAGTGTACATTAAAAGTAGGAAATTAGCTTAGAACGCAAAAGTGAAGCTTTAAAACCCAAACAAAAATCATCAGCATACCTGATATGTTCTCTAATGCTGGCATGTAAATCCAGTGCCAAAACTTAGAGCTTTCACTTCCAAATTTCCTCTGAGTGGGACATTACCCAAATACAGATAATAGAATTCACCACAGAATATGTTTTTGAATTGAAAATTCTGTTACATACTCAGAGTTTTCCTGAAGTTTCCCACACTTCCAGTGAGAGTGACTCCTGAACAGTGCTAATGTTGAGTTCCTGTTTTGATAGCAAAATCAGACAGCATGAACAGCTTCCTAACTGCTGTTATTTAACTAATATTAACTGCAAATATAGGACCATTTTCACATGAAATAATATATACCTCTGAAGAAATAATATGTACCTTTGAAATTAAGTAGAAATCTCCCTGCCTTTTGGTGCTCATCATCTTGTTTCTTCCATGTGAAGGAGCCATGACTAAAATTACATTTGAAGGCACATTTTAAATATTATATTATGTAGTATCTTTGTACTTACACACTTTTCTCCTCCCGTCAGGGACTATGAAGATGATATTTCAAGAAAAGGGGATAATGACAGGAGAAGAAAGAGCTTTTAAACCACATCTGACCTTCATGAAGTTGTCCAAATCAACAGAGCTACGTAAGCAGGTGAGCTCACATTTCACACAGCTCAGCAGCAATCTAGAAAGTTTAATCTGGAGATGGACAAAGTGTTGTTTATGCTGTATAACCATACTTTCTACTTTGTAACCAGCTGAAGAGGTAAGGCTTTAAAATACTTGTTTTTTTAAGAAATAATTAATGTATCTACCATATAAACAGTAGTCCTGTACTGTAATTTTCCACTCTTGGTATTCTCGGTGCAGTAATATCATGGTCTGTTTTCTGTTGGGAAATAATAAAAGTACTTGTTCAGAGTTACAGAATTCCCATTAGGGGGTAGATTGTATGCATGTGGTTTGTTTGCAGAGTTTTGTTACTGTATAGGGGAAAATGAGCAAATAAACAGTGGAATTTCTGTTTGGATTATGCATAGTAGGCAGACTGTTAGTTCCCTCTACTGAATTTACTTTGGTGAATTTCAGAGTAATGAGGAAAAACTACATTAATATATAGGTAAAATACCTTCTATATTCTCTCTTGCAGGTAGTTATTTCTTGCCTATTTATTAGTTTTTTTTGACAAAATACACAGATGCATGAAAATAGGATATAACTGCGACTAAAATACATAGAAGCAATACCAGTGTAACTATTTTTTATTTCATATTAATTTAACTGTGAGACTGTATTATTTAACACAAGAGATATGTCCATAGATTTTTTTTACTGACATTGTACAGAGTGTTTTATTTGATCCTTTAACATTGAGTAGGAAAATAATTTTCAGAAAAAAATATTTTAAATAGGAATTAAAGTACATAATACTAATCTTCTAAGTTGATTTTTTCCTTAATAGTGGGCATTAAAAAACACTTTAAAATTTAATTAGAAATATCTCTAAAAATGCTGAAGGTGCACATTTTAATTAAGTAGTATTTTGAAATCAGTAAAAAGAAGGTAGTGAGATTTGAGATACATCAAGAAAATTTGAGGGTATGCATACTTGCTCTAAAACAGAAATAAGGACTTATCGAAGGATGCAGGTGGTATATGATAGATATTAAATTTGTAAACTCACAGAAGCTTTTGCTTGTCTTGACAGTTGGGTTTTTAAAATGCTAATTTTAAAAATTCACAGATCTTCTAGAATATTAGCAGTTCAGTGATTTAACTGGTTAAAACATCTGAGACAATCAGCGTGGGGTTTTTGCTATTCTCTTTCTTTATTGGTTTTGGCTGGTTGTTTGTTTCATTTACATTTATCTACCTTCCATGAAATATTACCCAGGATACATCCTTTCTGTGTTCTGATATTCACTGCTGCTGACAGAACCAGGTCAATGTCATTCCAAATCATCTTCCTGAGCCCTCCATAATGCTGGATAATGCATATGATCTACTGTATAGAAAGATACTATGCGTTAAAAATCTGTACATTTTTCTCTGTCAATCCAGTATCAGGCATAAGCATCAGTCTTTAATTTTTTTCTTTCATTGTGTTCATGCATTTAGTTAGATAGTTTCATGCATTTAGAGAAAACCCTAAATAAAAATATGTATCATAAAAGGAATAATTATTTTGCAGTACATTTTAATACAATGTGTAATTGCATTTTTAGATCATACAACAATATGAAAAGCAAGAAAAGGGAACTGGGTGAAGGTTACATGAGCAAGCTTATAAAAGAGCAAATAGTACTAAAGTGGTTGAGTATAGTGCTCAGCCATAGCTTTATAACGATATTAATTTAATTTTTAAATGTAAGCCTCCTTATTTGAAACAATATTCTGTTAAGTCACGCTCCTCTCAGTACCATCTAAATTCCACCAGTTATATTTTGGGGAAAGAAAATCTGTTTTTTAAACCTTACTATAACTGCAGGCATTTTGAAATGCATATATTCTGAAGAGATTTTAACCTTCCCAAAGTTAAAAATTATATTTACAAAGCAAAGAGTTTGAGAATTCAGAACTAGTGAAGATCTCAAGAAATCAGTTTTTCACTTTGAAGGCACATCATTAAGCTAAGAATGGTAAATCTAAAAAACTTGGAAACAGATATTAATAAAGGATAAAAGTGTGAAATAAAGTGGATTAGAAAAGAGCTATCCGGTTTACTGTACCCGCTTCAGCTTCTCAGATTAAAGGACTTGTTTACCTACTCAGAAATGGGACCAATTCACTCTTCATGCTTAGTTGGACATATCTCAGATTAGATGTGCCACTGAAAACTTCCCCAAAATCAGGAGGTATAGTGTGCTTCTAGGGATGTCATTTACTTGCACATGTTTAGCTATTTCTAGAATTATTTGAATGATAAGGATCTTGGATTAGTATCGTTACCTTCTATGCAAAGAACCTAATGAAGCACAATAAAAGAAGCAACTGGAGTTTTGCATTTGAAGATAATGTTCCTATTCCTGCTTCCCTCACTTGCCTGCTAGGTTGCCACAAGTCAGTCACAAGCCTTGTGTTTTTCATTTGACCAGATTCCTGTTTACTTCAGGGTGTGTTGAGAGGGACACTTCATAAATGCTGTATGACATTTGGAGGTCCTTCGATACCTAGTACTGCCAGAACTGCAAATACTGTGAAATGAATTTCATAAGAAGATGACTGACAGCTAAATTGCTCTGATGGCATCTACTTAATTAGTGCAGAGTATATCCCTAGCCTAAACAGTGGTTGACAACAAAAAATGCCAAAAATATAAATTTTGAATCTTCTGTATATTATATTCTTTTGTACAGTGTATCTTTAGGATGCTGTATGTATAATTAATAAAAGACAATATATTAGCGAAAAAAATGTTTGTATTTGCAACACTTGAGAGCACTGTACAAGGCCTGATTCACTGTTACCATTCACTTCAATGGTAACATCATCAAGATACCAGATATTATTATGCAGACAGTATTATTATGATTGCCCTGGAAATAGCATTAAATGCATGATTCAGTAATTTATTATTGTATTTTTAAATGTAAATTATGTTAAATTTCTGTCACTTTCCAGTTTCATGCAGAAATAACATAAGGTACTTATTTTGTAATAATAATATTAATAATAGTTTCCTTCGTCATCAAGGAGGAAATTCCACACTGAAACAAAGCCAAAGCAGTGTTTCCAATTTCGGATCTTTTTGATCTGCGCTGACATTCATCTTTTTGCTATCTTCAGCCAGATATACCAGATAACATGTTTAATACTGATAATTATGAAGGGATTTAATTTTTTTCATGTAAATTTTCTCTCAGTTTATGTGAAATTAATATGTTTGGCTTCTTGAAATGACATATAGATGAGAGATGTAGTATGTCTTTTGTTAGCCATTATGTAAGTGGTTAGAGCAAGTTTTGGCAGACAATAAGCTATGTAATATCTCCTCTGTCTTATTTAAATGAGGAATCTCAGGCACTCAGGCTGCAGGAAAGGTTATTACTTTGACAGTATTTAGATATGGCTCTTGCATCATTAATTTGTTAATGAATTTTTCTTGCATATGTGTACATAAAATACTGTGTTCAGTAAAGATCCTCTGCATGACAAGAGAAGTGAAACGGAATCCTCCCTTTGTGGTATTAATCCTCAAATGTTAATAATTGATAATAGAATAGAAAATGTGAATTTCTCTCTTACATTCCTAGATTTGTAATTTTGCCTTTATTTATACCCATGTGGCATAGACATAGTTGTATCATACAGGACCTTAAATAAGAGAGCAGTTCTCAGTAAAACCAAGGCACTTGTTTTTATCAGTCTCCGCTGATTCTGATCACCAGCATTCTTTTTATGATAAATCCTGTTATCTCTAGCGTTTTGGACAGAAAAGCTGGTATAAGAAAAGACACAGCGCCATTAAATCCCTTTGTATTTCCATTTATCAGCCTCTATGTCAGTGGTTTGTATTGTGACAACTGTTACTTGCTGATACAAGAGTCTGAAGCGCATATTTATTTGGAATCTTTGATGCTGATCCTAAAATGGCTGAAACCATCACTTTGGCACAATATGAAACAATAAACACTTTCCTTTCATAGTCTTCTAGGACCAGTAGAAATGTGTTGTGATTTTTCTACAGTATACTTTTTAATCAGAGGTTACAACAACAGGGACAGAAAATGCGCAAACTGGGTGACCCAACAACTGGGAGAGGTTCTTAGAATTCCTCCTCTCTTCATACACTCCTATGGTACACCATATTGCAGGGATATGTAAGTACTTGGTTTAAACAAGAAGAAGAAGGAAGGACATAACTACAGACGGTTTGTTACAAGCCAAATATCCTGTGAGGTGTTATGTCATAGTGATCATTCTTTAAAGTACCAAACTCTCCATGGTAGATGTGATGCACTCTATGCATTTATACATACCCTTGCTACAGGATTGAGGCTGCAGAAGGCAGCACCTCTTTAGACATGAACTCTTCCAAGTCCACTTGGGGATCGTCAAGGTCTATGCAAAGAAACTTTTCCACAACAGACTTGCATTTTTCCATCCTAGCACCTTTTGAAGGATGATCAAGACATTTGATAGGTTTTCCATTGCGAATCAGTTCTGATACTTCCACTCCTCTTTCAATAATTTTGGCTGGCATTCCTGCTAATGCAGCAATGTTGGCAGCATGACTAACGGTGGACACGCCCTGTTTGATCTGATAGAAAAATATCAACTCCTCTCCATCCTGGTGGGTCTCCATGGTCAGGTACTCCAGAAGAGGTGTGTCAGGCAGGAGTTCTAGCTGCATTAAACTGTGAAAATTTGTGGAGACAAAGACCTGTGGACACTGTGTTCCTTGTCTGATCCAGTACCTCAGGACAGCAGCCAGAAGGGACAGGCCATCCAGTGTGTTGGTCCCTTTACCAAACTCATCAATAAGTACCAGGGACCTCTCTGTGGCATTGTTTACAGCTTTGGCAACCTGGTTAAGATCAATCATGAATGTGGAGAGCCCTACAGAAACTGATTCCCTACTGTGGATTCTTGTGTAAATCCCATCAATTACTCCAATCTCTGCCTCGGCTGCAGGGACGTAACTGCCGATCAGAGCCATGAACACTATAAGACCTACTTGCTTTAAGTAAACACTCTTTCCAGATGAGTTGGGCCCTGTGATGATCTTTATTCGTCTGGTAGCCTCGCCGCTGTCCACAGGATTGGCCACGAAAGTCTTGGCACATAGTTCCATGAGTGGATGTCTTCCATCCTTGATGTGGAAGCCATGGCGGTGAGTAAAGTGAGGTCGGCAATAGGCGTTCTCCCGGGCCATTGCTGCCAAGGCTAGCAGCACATCCAGGTGTGCAGTATACTCAATCACACTGTTAAGTACTTCAGACTTCTCCAAGATCCTTGTCTGCAGCTGGTGCATGATGAGTGTTTCCTGGTCTCTGATCTCATAGTGCAAGTCACCCAGCAGGCTGTCTAGCTCCTTGGTCCGGGCACTTCTGTAGTGCAGTTTATCCTCTGACAAGAACATGAAGTCCAAGCCTTCAATTTCAAAGTCATTCTTATCCACCATATTTGGTAGGCGTGGAATGGAGAGAAGGAACCCAATCAAAGGAATGTAGATCACAGAACAGGAGGTAATATGATTGTCCAGAGTCTCCAGTTCTTTTTGTGCCACTTCTGTAAGGAAGTCTGACAGTCCCATCAGCTTTCGTTTCTTCTCATCGATAGTGGCATCCACATTGGGTCTAACAGTGAAGCGGTTCTCTGAGAGGCTGCCTTCAAAGTCTACCACTTTGCTGATTAGATTAGCAATGTAGTGCAGATCATCAGTGAAGACACGTGAAATAGTCTGAAAAAGTTCAATAGTGTTGGGCAGAGAACGACACGTGTCTCTAAGGCACACTGCGTTGTACGCTGTCTTATACAGTGCTTCCCAGTCACTAACTTTTGTGTTGGAAAGAGTCATTCTCTTTAAAATAAGAGGCACATTTTTAATATTCTTGAGGCAGTTTTGAAGAGTGAGGACTGTTTCATGGTTCTGAGCCAGCAGGAAGAAGCTGATAACATCTAGCCGTTTGTTTAGCTCAGTCACGTTCCGGGTAGGCCGTGTGAGCCACAGCCTCAGCAGTTTTTCTCCCCATTTGCATCTGCAACGGTTTAAAATTCCGTATAAGCTAAATCCTTCTTTTAGTCCACTGGATAGCTTGTACACAGAAGGATGGATATCACTTTTAAATATCTGCAGGACACAGTAAGTGTCTTGATCCATATTCACAGTATCTGACAGCACAAATTTTTTAAAGGCCAAAATAGGAACTGCTACACTGCTGTCTTCAAGCTCAACTCCAACCCTTCTCCTGTCTAGAAACTTAAGGAGGCCCCCTAAGGCTCGTATCACGAGTGGACTCTCAAAAGGGATGATTGAGGACAAATAGAGAATTTTCTCTGTTGCAGTCATGTGAGATGGGATAAATGGAAATTGCCTAGATAGGATCCGTTGCTTGCTGACTTCTAGACCAAAATCTATGTTAGGAAACAAGACAATTTCTGGTTTTCCCATGTCTTTATCACCAGCAGTAGCTGTTAGGTTGGTCAGGAATTTGGCAATGTTCTGGTCCTGTTTTGCACTGGTCACTATGCATTTAGGGTTAAGTTCCCCAATCACTTTTTGCAGTAGCTTGAGGTCTTCGTTATCAGGTATCTCAGGCATGAAGTAGACTGAGCAATCTTCTGTATCATAGTAAGTAATTGCCAGCTGCCCTGCATACCACAAAACAGACATATGTGTCTCTGAGCCCTCTTGCTCCTCTTGCTCGGGCCCAAGTGGCGGTGGCAAGGCACAGCTTGTGGCTGATGTGGCACTCATTCTGTTGGCAAGAGATATTTTTATTCACAACTCATCCAAATGGTCTTGAGAAGTAACTGTAATTGACAACAAGAGGTTTAACACTCACTCTTCCAACCCTGGAGAAACTAAGGTGCTACCAGGAGTTAACTATAACTGTTCAAGTGAAAAGATGCAGCCAATAACTACAGCCACCATCTGTTTCCGAGGAAGGTGTAACAGAACTAACTACTAGTATTAGATTTACAGTTTTTCTTTGTGTCCTTTATTTTTTTAAAGTAACTATGTATGCCCAATTACCCATAAATACAGTAACGTACACGGACGTGTATATCCACGTACAAAATCATCCTCCCTCAGAGGTTCAAGACACGCACTTGCACTGACCATGGCTCCTCTCAGCAGTGCAGCCCCGTAGCCTGGCCATCATTTCGGGTCCCAGCCCCGTATTTATACTGCACCATCGCACGGCACTAGTTTCTATACAAGCACATGAGGGATCAGATATACCAATCCCTGTCAGCGCCTGACTTCCAACCCACTCCCACTTCTTTGCTCTCTACTCACCCTCCTCACCGCAGACGGCCAGCTCCTCTCGGCTGTTGCGCCTCCCTGCAGCCCAAAAGTGTTCTGCTGATCCCTTTTGCCTCCTTTCCGAGCGGGAGCTGGGAGGGCCTGTCAGGAGGGCCCGTCAGGAGGGCCGGACTCGCCTCCGCAGCCGGGCCGCGCCCACAGGGGCCCTGTCTCGGCTGGCGGCCGGGCCGCCCCGGGGGGAGCGACCTCAGCCGGCTGTGGGCCCTGGCTGGAGGGAGCACCCCAGTGGTGTGCTGGGTTGTGGGGTCTGGCACACGGAGCCCGGAGCTGCTTGCGTCTCTGCTACCTGCGCTGTCACCACTGGAGCCTTCCTGCGCCTGGTCCCACACCTGGTTCCTGCCCCTGGTCCCAAGGCTGTGGCAGCAGCCACGGGGACTGCATGGGGTTCAGCCGCTGGGGATAGCGGGCTACGCCTTCCCAGAGACGCAGGGAGAAAAAACAGACGTGGCAGGGCTGCCAAAGGCCGTCTCCCTGGTGCCCTGCCAGTCCTGCAAGAGCTCTTCATGCCGTGCCTCTCCAGGCCTATGTTACACAGCCGTGTCCTTTACAGGCATCATCCATTGCAGTGCTTCCCTGAGAGGCAGATGTCCTCCTCCTCCCCTTCCAGCACCAAACACTTCAAAGTGGCCTCTCAAGTACTCTTGTTTCTCACCCTCCCCCATTATAGCTTTATAATCAACATCTGTACTATTCCTGTGTGGTAACAACTTTTCTCTTGCATCTCCACTGCTCCAGACCCTTTCAGTTAAGAAATGAGCCGTGACCTTCCCATGCACCTGCATTGCTTCATCCTTTCACATCTCACTGCAAGCAGCACTCCAGAAATTGTTCAGTTACTAAAAATACCATAGTTTTCCCATGGCTGCTTTTCCAAATACCTTTCAGTAGTGCATCGCAAGCACAACTCAGTTTCTGAGCATTAAACATTTGATTCACACCTTACCAATCTGTCTTTACCAGGCAACATCCCAACCTCTTGTAAATGCTGTTTTTTTATTGGAGCATGAAGTTGTGATTTTTATCTTTTCTTCATTTCATTCCAGAAGCACACAAGGCTTCACATTTTGACAAGTGTTCTCCTGGCTGAAAAGGTCTTTTTTATTACTAATTGATGTCTAACTGTATTTCCAGGAACTGTCAGCCAAAAAGCAAGGAATGATGATTTAATTTCAGAATAATGTTAGTATGTAAGGACTACTCTAGCCATATAATACAAAATTTTAAGTAATGACTGTGAGGATGCAGTAAATGTAGACTTACACGGAGATGCAGACTCCCAAATTTCCATTTCCTGAAATGAAAAGCATCCACCACTAGATGTCATCATTTCAGAGATTAGGGAAATGAAAAGACATTTTGACCTTCGTTAAAGTAGACTTTACTTTTCACACTGATGGGCTGCCAAGAAACCACAGGCAAACGGGGAGTTTGCAGCTGTTGGGAATGTAAAGGCGAGCGTCCAGGACGTTGGCAGGTTGAATCTGCAAATGCATGGGGTGTGTGTAGGGGGAGACGATGGGGAAAAACACAGAAGAGGAGTGGACGGTATGGGCTGCAAGAGGGGCCAGTCCTGTTTAAAATGAGGCTGGTGGGTGCACTTGTCTGACTGATTGCTGGGGGCAAATGTCTGTATCCTCCCCAAACTGTGTGTGTGAGGAGTGCAGGTGTTCACTGCCAAACCTCAAGCTGGGCCAGCCAGCATGTGGGAGACCCGTGGGTTCGGTAAGAGCCTGGCAATCTGGGTAGGGGTGCCAGGTGGACAGAGGGGCCATAACGGTGCTTCAGGAATGCCCAAATGTGAACACGGAGAGAAAGTCATGTGCGTCCTACACTGCTGACCTTCTGTCCCTGCCAGGAGCGACCTGCACTTGTTTTGTGTCTCCTGTGAGCCTCATATGCAGGTGCTGGTGCAGGCGGTGCCATCCATATAGCCAGCCATGTCCATGTCCTTTGAGCATGGGTATGTGTTCTGAGAGGTGAAAGCAGCAGGCACATCTGTCAAAGATTGGGGCTCCACACACTCAACTGAGGTCCAGCAGCTGGGCAGTAAGGAGCACTGGGCTGGAGCTGCTAGAGGCTCCTAACAGTCCTTATCAAACAGTAATGATATTTAAATAGCAAACAGCATTATTGGGAGGTAGATTGAAGGAGAAAATACTGAACTTCTGCAGAGATTTTGTATGTTTATTGATGATTGAATGGAATGAGGACCTCTAAACTCCTAAAATAAGTACTGGCATTATGTTTTCTGAAAATAGCCTAATAGAATATTTATTATGTTCTGCTTCATGTATCAACTGCATAATGATTCCAATATTATCAATCACAGTAAGTTTTTAGATTTACTGAGGTAAAAAAGTCTAGTGCTAATAAAATACAACCATTTTTTCCTGTGTGCTGATTTTAATGACTCAGAAAACTGCCCTTTTTGAGATTCTTCCTTGTAGTAGCATGCCCAGCGATGACAGCAAGAATAATTTCTGGTTACACGTTCCATGAACACTGTTGGAAACCATTGGAAATTAAAGCAGTTGTAGCACTGTGTATGTCTATTTGTTTCCTACAGGACTGGAGAGGAAGCGATAGAAAGGAGGACTAATGACACTTTTATTTCATTTAGTTCTGCAGTAAACAGTGCTTCCCTAAAGCAGAAGATTTGGCACATGATTATTTCTGTATTCTTTTTGGATCTTGAAGTAGTTTTCCATCCTAACTATACTTATGGTTAAAATGAAAACTATAGAAGTTAAATATGAAAATTCAGTTTCCAAGTAGAATGCCTAATTGAATTTTATGTTGCTTTTTAAAGGTGAAAAAAATTGACTCTAGTCTGTATGAAGATTTCAAAAACCATTATTTTGGAGATGAGATCTTGCACCGCTTTGATCTTTGCTCCATGTTGAAAAAAAAGCAACCAAATGGTTACTACTACTGTGAATCCTCTATTATTTTTGGTAAGTACATCTTAATTTTCTTCTGATCAGATGCGTCTCTGAGTTACATG
Organism: Gymnorhina tibicen; assembly: GCA_013399875.1. Taxonomy (NCBI): domain Eukaryota; kingdom Metazoa; phylum Chordata; class Aves; order Passeriformes; family Artamidae; genus Gymnorhina; species Gymnorhina tibicen. Next base: position 2,131,559 of record VXAZ01001543.1, read on the forward strand.
TGCAAAAAGCCATTTTCTCTGGAGTGTGTGTTAGGCAATTCTTGTAATATCCATGGAGTCTGACAGAAGTCTCTCCCTCAGCCTTGGCTCTGCAGGAACTCTCTGCAGTGGTTCTTGCTGACAGCTGAAGTTCATGTTCTATTATCCATCTCCAGAATCCCATTCCGTTTCTCATCCTAAAATGAGTGTTTAAGATAAGTGAGATGTCTCACTCTCCAGAGCTGCTCATGTCTCTGTTGACTTTAAAGACAGGCTGCGTGACTAAGTCAGATTAGACACAGTACTTATAGATGATTAAAGCTAAGTGAAATGTCTCTGGTTTAGCAGAGATGTGACCCTACTTGGACTACATTCATATACAGAGAGAATTTCAGTGGTACCACAGATTTGATAATAACTCTCCGGGATACCATTAGACTTTCAGCATTGTAGAAACACCTTGCTAGATTATTACAATGCTAGAAGTCACAGTTGTGTCTTTGTGCTTTGTCTGAACAGAAATACCACTGTTAGAAGTTAGTGCTGGTTTCAGGACTACGTGTAGGGCTTTGGTGACGATTAAGTTTCTCCCTTGTGGTGACTTCATTCTCTGTGCTGCAGCACTGCTGCTGGAAGTGCTTACTGGTTTTGAGGATTGTTTTGAGGACTTTAATTTTAATTAAATACTTACACAATACTTTAAACATGTCAGGCACTTCACAAATTCTAGTTGCTGTTAATGTTTTTGTTTGTGCTTAGGGTCACCTTTCTTTAGCTTAGGTAAATTGTTACAAAAAAATTCAGAAGCAGTACAAAGGAAAAAAGTGTAGGATGTGGCAAAACTGTTGCAAAATCCAGATCAGTCAAAATCAAAAAGAGATATCTTTATACATATTTATTTATCTAGATATCTGCCTTATCATATTTATTACCTTGTGTTATGCGTGTCTCATAGTTATGTTTATCTTTGTGTATGTAACTATATATATGATGTCTTCTGTACATGTTACATTTAATTATTATTATATGCATCAAATGCTTCAGAGAAAGAGAAATTACAAGGTCATTTAACATGGTATAAAATTTTTCATTTGGGTGAAATTGAGGCTGCACTATTTACAAATATTCTTAAGCCTATTTTGGAATATGTATCTGATTAAGGAATTTGGTATATAACTCATTACAAAAAAAAAATCTGTTTAGTAGTATATTTGGTAGATATGGACAATGTTTTCCTAAACATTTGTTTAAATCTCTCTTCTTGAACTTGTCTTGTTACTGACATCTCAGATTGCTAAAATGAGACAGTCTTTCAGCAGTCTTTTGAATGTGATTCCCATTAAATGGTTTACAACAGCAGTCAATCAACCAGTATTCAAAGCAAAAATCAGATGCTTGTTTGGCTTTAACTCAATCCCAATATGACAATGCATAAAGAATTTATGTGTCATTTTCACAGTCCAAGCAGAACTCCGCTTTGGATTATTTTTACATGAGCACTACATCTGACTTTCTCTAGCCATAGAGAGAATGGATGTTCTTCGCTGATATTAGATTAAGAAAGTGCACTGTTATTATCCCCCTTTTTCTCAGTTCTATATGGATTTAGTTGCATCTTGGTGAAATATGTGCCTTTAATTTCTGGGTTTTGTACACATTAATATATATTTATTTGAAGCCAATAGGTGAAGGAAAACAGCTATATTGGAATAGAGTTTAAATTACTTATTTTTTTATTTCAGAGAAGAAGAAATTTTGTTTTAATGAATTTTGAAAAATTAAAGTGTTTTACAATGTGATTTGAACAGGGTTTTTAGTAATTATAGGTAGCTAGGACATTAAAATAAGGGTGTTAATGTAGTTCTTTTAATATATCAAAAATAGTGAAATTTGAAAACTACTTAATACAGACAAAACACTGTATCCGGGTCTACTTCTTCCTGCATGTACATGTACACAAACAGTTGTCTTTTCCTTGAAGTACACAGAAATAACAGAAACAGAATTTACTTGTTACCTAGAGTTTAGTCAGAGTTGAGTTTTTTGCATTTCATATGATGAAAAGATTTAAAAGGGGATCAGAATTAATGTTAGAAATCCATTCACAACGAAGACTTGCTTACTACCATGTCCTGGCAGCCAGGAGGGCCAAATGTGTCTTGAGGGGCATCAGGCACAGCATCAGCAGCTGGGCAAGGGAGGGGATTGTCCTGCTCTGCTCTGCACTGGGGCAGCCTCACCTCGAGTGCTGGGGGCAGCTTTGGGTGCCACAATATAAGAAAGACATTAAGCCATTAGAGAGTATCCAGAGGAGGGCCACAAAAATGGTGAAGGGCCTTGAGGGAAAGCCATATGAGGAGTAGCTGAGGTCACTTGTTCTGTTCAGCCTGGAGAAGACTGACAGGAGACCTCACTGCAGTTACAACTTCCTTGTGAGGGAAAGCGGAGGGGCAGGTGTCAATCTCCTCACTCTGGTGACCAGTGACAGGACTTGAGAAGATGGCATGAAGCTGAGTCAGGGGAGGTTTAGGTTGGATACCAGGAAAAGGTTCTTCACCCAGAGGGTGGTTGGGCACTGGGACAGGCTCCCCAGGGAAGTGGTGACAGCACCAAGCCTGACAGAGTTCAAGAAGCGTTTGGACAATGCTCTCAGGCACATGGTGTGACTCTTGGGGTGTCCTGTGCAGGGCCAGGAGTTGGGCTCAGTGATCCTGATGAGTCTCTTCCAACTCAGCATATTCTATGATTCAATGGCTATAAGTGCCACAACACTTATCAGCTGCACATTTACTTAAAAGAATTTTTAAAAATATGGGAACCAAAAGAGATTGATATGAATAAAAGGCAGAAATAAAACACCTGCTGAACTGCGTCAGTATGCACCTCAGGTAATCAGGCTTTGACAGGATGTTACAGAGCAGCATCCACTAACTTCAGCAGAGCGTACATCTGCACCAGAAGTTTTCTCTATCTGTGTGCCAGCTGCACAGGGTATGTGTTCAGGAGTTAAAAATTGATTTGACAGTGAAGGTAATGTTGAAGCTTTGTCTTCAAAGTAGAGTTCAGTTTGCTATTTAAAGCAAACAAAACAACAAACCAACAAAGTGTCCTTCTTTGGACCACCCACCTCATGGCAGCTGTTGTATGTCACCTCAAATCCCAAAGAAGACGAGTGAATGCTGGAATGAGTTGAGCTTTTCAATATATACTCCTTCACCTGAATGATTGGTTGGTTTTTGATACCATGGTAAAGATGTTCAATAGACCCTCTGACTGTCGGAGCATTATGTAAATCTTGTGTCAAATGTACCTTTAGCATTAAGTATATCACTTAAATATTTTCCATTAACAAAGATTATTGTAGACTTGTTTCAAAGAAAGTTGATTTATAGTAGTATAATGTAAAATGAGATTGTATACATATTAAAGAAAGTTATCACATGCCAAGCTGTTTTTTGTGATTTTTCTTCTGAGTGGCTTGTAAGAAGTTTATACATCAGACTTACCCTGTGCTATATCTGAGGTAGAAGAATGTCCAGAAGTCTGTTGCTTGGTGGAAACCACCCAGCAGGTTACTGTTACTTTCTGCAGAGCCAAAATTCATACTCCTGGAATGTGGGCCAAGCTGGAGGTTAAAGTACTCTTACAGTCCCCCTTAATCCTTGCAATCTATCAGTAGCAATATGGAAAATGAAATATCAGGCTACAAATGTCTATTTTATCTGCATAAAGCATAATAATATGGTAAAAGGTAATGCTTCTTTCTGCTCAAATAATACCTCAAACAGATGCCTTTTTAAGTAGAAGGATGTTAGTGGATCCATTTGCTTTTCAGTGGAACTTTTTACAAGTTTGGTGTCCCATCTGATTTTGTCACCAAGGTCATTCTGCAGTCTCTCTGAGATGGGTAACACCTGCAGAAAGATACTCCTAAAAGGAGTATCTAAGACAGACAGGATCTAAAAGGTATCTACAAAAGGCAAGCTATGAGTCTAAGACACACTTCTTGAGCAGCTGTTAATATTTGTTAATTAGCTTGCTTGCTAATTCTATATATATGTATATATAAAGATACAAGTTTTCAACTAAATGGCAAAAAGATGCATTGTATTTGCAGTCTTTAAGTTTCTCAGGGAGATCAGTAACTTGTACACAGAACATGTTACAAAAAAAATTCTTGCCAATTGCTGGTGTTAGGCTATTTAAACCACTTAAGTAACATTTTAGTTACTTTAGTAAGCTTGATTGGGATTTAGTGGTGCAGTTTATGCTTCCACACTACATTTTATAATGCTAGCCAGGCAGCTGCTCAACACCCATGTCTCAAACAAAGAATAAGATGCTTCTGATGATACGTTGTATATGAGCCCTCTAGATTGAAGGTAAGTTTGTCAGCAATAGTTTTGGGAATACCCACAGAGACAAAAGAATTACAGAAGAAAGAACAGGAGAAAGACTCATCTGTACCTGAAGCAAAAAATAGAGATGATAATGTCACTCTATGAACTCCGAATAATACTGAGAAGAAACAGAAGACTGAAAATAAAGGTATTGGAAACTAATTGATAGCTGGATAGATTGTCAACATCCCTTAGTCTGCTCTTGATAAAACTGCACTTACAGTGTCAAGCAAAAAATACAGTAGCGTTTTGCCTTCATCATCGAGGAAGAAAACATTTCAAACACAGCATGCAATTTGAAGTTTTGCCAGTTTGTCTGAAAGCTTTTTATGGTGGCACTGTCTTAAATGAAGAAAAGACTGCCATTTGTTTCCTGTAGATGCTCTCCTGCTTCTCCGTTTACTGGTGGTTTGACCTCAGTGTGGTTGATTTTATTTGTACGGCAACTGAGCATTTTCTCACATTGGGAACAGCAATGGTAACCAAGTAAATGCTGGTTTAATTGTCCAGATTCTACACCCAGCAAAATTACACATATTATGCATTGGTATCTTTTCACTTTCTTTCTTAATTGCATGACAGTGAAACACTTTTTGTAAAATAATGATACACTCATTAGTTTTATCTGTTATATCCCCTTCTTTCCTCTTTGTAATTTCAAAATACCCCTAGGTTTGTTTCTTTCACTTCTTAATTTTCTTTCCGTGATAGTCTATTTGTATCTTCTACTTTCTCCACCCTATTACCATGTGAGTAACTGTTTTTGAGTTTCTTGCATATCTGTGGCGCTTCTCCCAAATTTTAATTATTATATGGTAGTCATACTGCTTCTGGATAAAAATGTCTTGGGTGATTTCCCAGGGGCTGTTTCTTAATATTTAAAATTAGTAATTAAATCACTGTTTGTGTTGAGTTTATCCAGAACTGCTGCGGTCTTGTGCATGCAGTGTGCTGAATAAGTATTTGTCTAAATAAAAAACAATAGGTATTATGTGCTAATCAGTAAAGTCTTTCCCTAAAGCACTGTTTCTCAGCTGACATATGTGGTAGAATATTGACTTATAAAAATGTTTCTTTTAAACATGGCAGAGAAAAACTCACATTTTGGTTATTAACCTAGAAGCTAGGCTCTTTATGGACACTGTCTAGAAGCAGCGATCCAGTGGTTTCTTACACACATCAAATATTTTTCAATTTCCGAGTGAGAATGGAGTGGTCCCCTATTGATTCCTTTTCATTACTCTTGCATTAGAACTTGATGGATGAGCTCTAGCAATATATCTCACCTTGTATTGCTACACTGGGCAGTTGCTTCTGTATTTGGTAATTTTCTGCTATTGAAACATTGATCATTAGTATCGCATTTTTCATAATGAGATTGCATTTTTATATTAATTTTGTAATACCAGTTACATCCTAAAAGCTGTACAGATACTTACTGTGTCTGGATAAGGAGAACAGGCTAAATAAGAGGGAAGTAATATGGTTTGAAAATGGAATTTTTCATTTCAGAATAATATTTCGTTGTTCTGAGGTAAATTCTAATGTTTTGGCTTTAATGTTGGCAAATGTATAACAAACTCTTCATGAGACTGACAGGGAGCTTCAAAGACAGGAACATAATGTTTAGAACTTAATCATTTATCTCCTAGTACTGAAAATAAGCAAAAAACCTTCTCATCACTTTCTGTGATAATGAGATTTTATTTATTGTATTTGATTATGAGATTTGCTTTATTGTACAGGGTAAGTTTTGCTACACTCTTTTTAAAATATCATAATGCAATTCTGTTCAAAAGACTATTTTCCTTTGTTTTTCAACAAAAAAGTGTTTGAAGTAGTGATGTGTTTTTGTGCCAGAGCTGTTAGCAGTAGTTGAAAATAAGTCAAAATAAGATTTTCCAAAATGGTTTTCAAAAATATGTGCAAACAATGGGATAAAACTGATGAACTAAGTCTAACAGGAAAGCACAAAAGCCTATTTGACGTCAGTAAGATTGTGATTCATGACTGAAAATTTAGTTGAGTATATGAAAAAGGTAGAATTGATTTTTCACACCAAAACATAGTATGCTATAATATACAATTTAATAACATCCAGCAGGTTTTTAGTGTCTTAAATATTTATGTTTTAAAGATGTTTTCCTCAGCAGATTTTGGTGTTCAAACAACAAATTTATTTCTAAATTAAATATATTAAAAATACATTGAAAATGCATAAAGCATTAATTTCAATATATCTTAATTGCAAAAAAGTAAACAGACCACTTAGGTGGTGAGGAGTAAACTAAACGTGTAATATTCTTTCATTGAATAGATCAGTAAAAGAAAGTTAATTTATATTCTTAAAAGTTTCCTGCCTAGCAAGGAAATGTTGATACATATTTCTTCTATTGCATTGACATCAAATAGCAGGTATGTTTGATTTACCATAATCAAGTTAAGCTCTTTCTGCAGTTTCTTAGGAGGCTTTTTCAGTAGTTTGAAGGACCTGGAATGAAAGCAAAACCAGTTTTCCATTGTTCGAATGTCACCATTTTTCAGTTGTTGCCGGTTAGTGTAGAACTCTTGCCCAGTGTGCTGCATGGTTCCACAGAGTCTGTAGGCTTCCTACCTAATCCTTATGAGGTATTCTAAGGTAAGACATGGTTGCAGATCGATAGAGGTCTGTACCTCAGGGGTTATACAAATGCCGACATAGAAATGTTGGGGAAAAGGGCTTGTTTTGAGTAATACCACAACTTTCATTTCTCTTTCCCAACAGTTCTCAGCAATTAATAGAAGCAGGTGTTTCTAGGATAGAAACAATAGTTTTCTTATTCTAGGCTCTGCATAAAATATTTTTGAAGCCCCTAGTATTTGTAAAAGTAAGTTCTTTTAGTGAAAATAGTTTCAAGATAAAATGTGACAAATTTTAAAGATGCATTGTTAATGTGGCTTGTAGTGTCATTTCTTGTTTCCAAGAAAGCCACAATGCACTGTTTCTTATGGAAGCAGTAGAATGTAAGAGCAGGATTACATCAACCACAAGCTAAAACATGACATCATTGTTTTAACAGTAGCCTGCCAAGTTACTTTGTTTTAATCTGTTCTTAAACACAGCAGAAATGGTTGTCACAGTACCTGCTGAATACATAGTATGTGATCTTCTATTTTTTGTATGAAGACGAAATATTTAAGAGCTGCATTAATATTTGGTGACAGCAAAGAGACTTGAGCCTCCTCTCTGTTTATAGGACAGTTAGGCAGATATGCGGGGTACAAAAGGTTGGAGCTGTCACTCAAGCAGTATAAAGATCTTTCTGGGAGGGTGCAAGATGCAATTCACAAACTTGTTGCTGTCTTACATACGTGAAGAGTTTTCATTTCTTCTTAGTGAAGTATGTCTGAGTGTGCATATGGACCCTTCTTGTCAGCCATCCAGCCAGGGACAGTCCAGCATTGCACATAATCCCCCTGCCCGACACATACCAGAGGATGTGGGGTTTTTACACTGCCTTTCATGCCAGTGACAATTCCTTGTCTTTTCCGCTGCAGGATTAAATGCACTAGCCACCCATGGCATAAACTATGTGATATTACTCTCGTGGTTGATGTACCTCTCTCGCTTGTGCTGTGGAAGTGACAGGGAGCACTTGGGATCACATGGAGATGACAGTGCTAAATGCAGGTGTTCTTCCTGTTTTCAAGTGTGGGTGCCACCGCGAGGCTGATGCTGTAATGTTTAGCTATGTACTAATTTCTGTACCAGCACCAGCAGCTCAGGAGGCTTACATGGCCAAAGCTGTGGTACCCAGGCATAGGTTGAACATGCAAACATACTTACTAGACATACTTACAGACATCTGAAGGTAGGCTTCCAATTTTTTAACTTTCTAAACATGCCTACCCTGTATTTTCTGAGACAGTGTGGGTTCACACAGCTTGCATTCTGAGCAGATATCTGGGCATATGTGGTTGCCAAAGTGCTGAGCCTGACAGTTTCAGTTGGCAGCACAGATTTCTATTCACCTGGATTTGGATCAGCTATGAGTACAGGAAGCGTGAACTCCTCTTGTCCTCTCTAGACTGCATGGTTTTACTTTAGGTAAATAGTTTGATTTCTGAAGTCCCAAGACACTACAGTTGACCTTTTGACACATACTTTTAAAAACCTCTGCTGTTACTTCATGTTTTGCAAAGAGCAGGTTTGTCTTATAGAATTCTGAGTAGCCATCCACAGCCTAGGGATTACACCAGAAAGTGGTTGCTGACTGAAGACTGTTTGAAAAACCTTTTGCCTTCTAAATCATTTATTTAGAGAAGCAGTGAAAATGCCACAATTGAATTTTAATACCTAGGCTACCATAGCTTTTTTTTTCTTTTAAATGTTTAAGATGTTTTGAATCAGAAACCTTAGATACTGAACTTTATTGTTTTAATCAAGAGAACAAACAAAAGCCTTTTTTACACATATAAATGCTCCTAATTAAATGCTTTTGGAAAGTGGGTCAAGCTGAACAGGAACAAAGCACTCTCTTATTCCAAAATAAGCGTGTTCACATATGGAATTATTCAGAAACAGCTTTTAGTACTTTAAAATTCCCAGGCAGTGTTAATCTGTCTTATCTTTCAAATGCAGGCAAGCTCTATAGTTTTCCATCCCCATTCCTATCGTATTGCAGACTCAAAACACATTGGATGCTAAAATTTTTCATCACTTAATTAGGTTGTTACACCACCTTTGGAAGAAGAGGAGATTTGTTAGCATATCTTTAATATTAGAAATGTTATTTTCACATGAAAGCAAGTAAAAGCAATCATTATTTTGCATGGGATGTACTCTTTCAGATGATTATGTTGAATTCTTTGTGATCTTTATTATTGGTAAATTCAGCTTTCTATACATTGTAGTTTCCTTTCCTTGTTTATACAATATCTCCAATAACATATCATCCACAATCCAGATTATGGTTACAGTATTTCCTTCTTCCAGTTGTCTTTCAGTTAACTAGTCAGAGCTTCATTTTTATTTTTTTATTCCCAGAAATATGCAGAATATCTGGTTTAACTTTATTCATAATCCATTACCTGGACTGGTTTGAATGTACTTAGTGGTTATCTCCATTCTTGGGATAGCTTTTCTTAATTTCTAAGAACACAAAACACGTGATGGTATCCTGTGTCTCCAAATGGGGTTTAAAATATTATAGTACAACTCTATACAAGCATAAAACCCTATGTATTTCAGAGCAAACCAAAATCTATAATTTGAAATACTGATGTGTAAATCCTAATGCCCTAGTTATTTGAGAACTATTGCAAATATTTCCCAGAGTCATCTGTGTTTTTACTTCCTTGTATCATGGCACCTTCTATTGCCTTATATGACCAACTTTCATGATGATGTTGTATTTATTCAGGTGCTTATGAGGAACAAGGACTGAGGTTTTAAAGATTCAGTCCTTTCTTACTATTTATCTTCACTTTCAGTTTTAAACTCTCCACTCACTTTCAGTCCTTTTCTTCACTTCTTTCTCTGTTTGGGACTTAAGTAGTACAGGGCTAGTTGGAGAGGCTCACCTAATGAGATTCTAAGGAAAAGAAAATTAATTTGGGAGAATATTGGTCTGTGCTAGTAGATTTTAAAGGTAAGAATTATAAAGTAGAGTGCAATAGCTGAGTACAAAATATTTTTGATTATTTGGATATATTTGAGCTTCTATTTAGCATCCCTTTTGTTTAGAGGAGGGATCTTGTCTAAATGAGTTGCACTGCTCAAACACGTGGAGTGAGTCAGCTGCATATGCCTAATAAGTTTCTCTTCTGTAGCAGTAGCTACTCTGACTATTGCATTTTTATTTGAATACTTTTGTCTCTATGGTTTATTTAAAATAGTGGAAAAATCTGTAAGGGGTTGTGTTTTGTCACGTATATACATTTTTTCAATGTAAATTTACATTTGTGCAAATTCAAATGTAATGATCTGCCAGTGCATTTATATTAATAACTTTGTACTAGTAGGGCAATTACGGTAAGAAAGCTACAGATCGACTCTCTTTTAAGGGCTGTTTTCCCAAACAAATTTTGGTCCACAGTGCTAGTCCACAGTCTTTTGCACTGTGAAATATAACACATGTACTGAATGTGTATTATCCACCTGACTAAAAAGTGCATTTCATAGGTGTATTATGTTGACGAGTCCTTCTGTTTTGTATTAACGGAGGGGGTTGTGTATAAATAAAATTAAATCTAAAAAAAAGGTTTTAGGTGAATATCTTTGATAGGAATTTGGCCCCAGAATGAGATGCCACCATTTCCAGTTGTGTGGAGTCCAGTATCTCAGAGCAGAGTCAAGAAAGGCTGAACTGAAGGCTGCATTGATTAAGCCAGGCATCAACACCTCTCTGTCTTTCTTTGGTTTTTGTGTTAGGCATCTCACCCTACTGGGATCCAAAACCTAGTATCCTCTGCTTATGATACATGGGTACTTAAATCAGGTTTCACATTTTATTTTAAAGAGCAAACACTTATTACTTACACAGTTTGCTTGCAAGTGAAATTGGACATTGGGACTTTTTTCTGCTCTCATCTTGGGGAAATTCAAGCCCCCAAAGACTAGAAAAGCCACAAATGGCAGCTTAGCATGGAAACTGAATTATGCACCAGTGTTCTTCAAGGAACTTCACCAGAGCAGCAGAGAATTCAGACATCATAGAGCCAAAGAATGAGCCCCAGCCCTGCCCCAAATCAGACTCTGTAATCCTGTGATTATTTCCTGGAGTGTCTAGTCTTATGGAGGTCGCAGGCATAATGCTAAAATGCCCACTGAACTCCTAATCTTGTGGCTGATTTAGAAAAGGGAGTGTCCAGTTTCTGGATCCTAAGCCCAGGCTGTTTGAACTGAGCCAGTTCTGAAAATGACTATTTCTGCCACTGGACAGTTGGAGAATATGTGGTGTTTATTCAGTTTCTGGATGCAGATGCATCACTCCTGGCTAAATGCTCTGTTTGGTGCTTGTCTTTTTTTGGTATTCATTAGAAACAAATGATCAATATATAGCATTTGTACATACATGCGTATTATATGTATGTCTGTGTGTGTGTGTCTGCATGTTTGCATATAGTGCACATGCATGCATGTTTACTGTAAGGTGATGCAAAAAGTTCCTTTTAAGCAGCTGTTTTCTTGCTGAAATCCTTGTCATCAATTCAGCCACAGCGGTGGGTGATGTTCGTTCGCATGGAGGAGGTTAGAAAAAGCACAGCAGAAAAGCACTGAATGCATGTGGGTTTGGACAGCCTTTGTCTATGGGACTTGTATGGTACCTTGACATATATCCAAGTTGCTTCCTACCAGTTGCACAGTAGATTCCCCCGTGATAGGCTTTGGATTGACTACAGCCCAGATGTTCATTTTCTCATATATTGTTAGTACATTACTCATTGAAATGTTCCTTTTCTTTGGAAACAGTTCAGAGAATCTCATACATGAATGTCCACTTAAAGGAGCATCGGTTTTGACTGTTGCATGTTGGTATCTTTTGTATGTGAGCTTATTTTTCAAGTTATGCTGGCTTTTGCATTCTTACATAAAAGGTTCATTAGCACTTAAATAAAAAATTCATGTTTAACATCATAATTAAAATACACAGATAAATCCTATTTTATCAATTAGTATAAAATAGCAATTTAAAAATTAGAACAGATACTGGAGGTGTTACCAGTGATTTCTTCTCTCTCCAAAAATATTTATCATTGCTAAGGATGAAAACAAATGTCTCTTTCCCTTCTCAAGGAGTTGTACAGTGCACAGAAATTTTATGGAAATAAACAGAATGAAAACAAACAAAAGAAACTGGTTTGCTTCATCTAATGCCTGCTTACAAATTAGTACATTTTGTAAAGAAATACTTTTCAATACATTAAGTTAAGAGAGAAAGAATTTGTTGTTTCACTTAGTTGATATTGTATCCTCTTGTTCACACAGCAAATGCAGAGTCACATTCCATTTTTTATGACCTTTATAAATACCACTGTGTCCTTGGAGTATAGAAATATGCAGGAATGCCCACTCAGTTAATTACATTTTACTGAGTTAATATAAGCATCTCAGTCTCCCAATACTTAAATTCCTTTTTAAGAATGAAAATATTTTTCTCAAAATCGCACAGTTTTTGTACAAATAGGTAATAGGTGTTCATATATAAAACTAAATTCCAGAACACACTTCCTTCATATTTATAAATCTTAAATACTGAGATTGAAAGGCAATAAACATATTCCTAGGTGAAGATACAAGAAAGTCTTCGAGGTGTAGTCCTAACTGGCTTTTTTTTGAGAACCTTGCAGTAAATCACTCCTAGTTGTTAGATCACTTTTAACTCCATAGTTTTCTAGGACTTTGAGATTATGCACTTTCAGTGTTCCAAATTTTATATTACGTAGATATCACTTCTATATCTTTTTATAGAGATGTGATAGAAAATCACAATGCATAATCTTTTGCTTCACTTGTTCTTACTTTACTTTTTACTTCTTCCAAGTATACATAACATTCAGATTAATTGTTGTCAGTAGTCTTATGTGACCTACAAAGAAAGTTACCAATTATTTAAAAATGCATATATTTTAATTTTAAATTGTAAGCGTATTCTATAATGTCTGAGTCTCTTAGCTAAGTCCTATAATTAGGTCTACAGTATTTTAATGAACTCCAATATTTTATCTCACCTGTAATTGGAGGCCAGTGAAAAACTGCCCGAACTATTTGTTTAAATCAAAATTAGGAGCCTGTTGATCTGTAGCAAAAGAATGGCTGGGTTCTAGATGAAGTGTCTGTTAACTTTGGGGCAGGACTTGATTTTTGTGTTACTTAGGGGGTTTTGAGAAGAATGTATGAAAGGAATAACAAGAATCTGTATATGACTAACCAAAACGAGTTTAGTTCACAGTCATCTGAGAGAGCAAAAGCTGGCTGGCATTCCCAATTCTCCTTTTCTTTCCATTTAGAGTGAGTTTTCTGCTTTGGTCTCAAGAAAATCTTGGAGCAGAGTAGCATAAGAAATGAGTCAGTGTTACTGCCTGTCCTGATCTTTTAGCAGAGACTATCTGGCACTGCTCTTTGTGATGATGAATCTGGTAGATTCATACACAGGCAGTCATGGCAGTGTAATGCCTTTTAGTTAAAATTACAGCAGCAGTTACCCAGCTTTCAGCCCGTTGGTGTGTTTGTGATGTGTTGGACCATATGCTAAGGGATCAACTGGAAGTGATAAATGCAGATTATTCACTACACTTACTGCAAAGATATATTAATAATGAATGCATTTTTTGCACCTGTTTCTGAGATGAACATTTCAAATTCCATGCTCTTTTCCCCTTTCTTTTCATAGTGTAAATTAAAACAGTGATAAAAAAATGCGAAAGGAAAGAAACAGCTTTTTAAAATTACAGTCAGTAAATTATTGCTGGACTAAATGTTTACAATATTCAAGAATATGTGAGCTAGATCTTGAAATATTTGCAATGTCCAGTTTCTGTCTTTTTAGGAAGGAGTGAGAGCAAAGTTTTCCTGAAATAAGTTTGTTTTAACTGGTAGACTCAGAAGAGAGCATAACAGTTCAGTGCATTTGCTGTCTGCAAAAGATTGTTCTTTGTATATCAGTTTTAGCTGAACAGAGATTTGGGCTTCACCTGGCCCTTACTGCTTTAAGTGACATGGCGCACAGCAGATGAAAGCCACGGTGCTGCACATGAATCAGATGAAACAATTCAAACAAGAGGGTGGCCTGAAGGATCTCTGCTTGGTTTCTATGTGAAACTCAAGGTGGCGAGCCCTTTGCTGAGGCGAATGGGTTTAGGTAGCCCAAAAAGTTGGTGTTCCTGAGGAATCTCACAGATGTGTGGTGGAAGTGTGGGACAGGAATGTTTTGCCCGCTGCCAGTGGCCAGAACCCGGGCACTGGGGGAAAACCCGGGCACTGGGGGAGAATTAACTGCTTGGCAGACTAAGCTGCTTTCTCATCTCATTGGCACAGAGGAAACTAGAATTCCTCTGCGCATTGACTTTGGGCTGACTTCCTGCCGGTTTTGTGTGTATATGCCAGTCAAGCTCTTAAAATTGAGGATTGATCAGGACTGAACCTGATCACTGTTCAGAGCATCCTTCTTCCTCCCTGCTCCACTCACAGACCTTCTTTCCACTGTGGCTGATCTTTTGAACAACTGTTGGCTATGGAAGAAAAGGCTGTATTTAAGGATAGATACAAATCTAGAGATTCATTTTCTGGAAGGCTTTGAGGTGAAATGTTTGATTTTGAAGGAAATTATTAATCCCTTTCTTTCAGAATATTTATTTTCTTTATAATCTGACCAAAGAGATTGGTTGTGTTCCATGTACAGTTTAGTAATACAAATGGCAGCAGACGAACAGATTTCAATGAACCATATTAAGGTGCAATCTAGCTGATGACATCAAAACCTTATTAACTGTGGTTTTGAAATGCAAATTGTACATGGATTCCTTTGGTGACTTTATGCTACTTTCCTTTTTCCCTCCCATCAATCATAAAAAGCCTTTGATACAGCCTTAAAAACGTAGCTGTAATGCACAGTAACCAGCATTGGTCCCTGCATTTCTGTTCTTTAATGCTAAGTACTTATTTGCACAGTACCAAATACCTCACTGTCACTGGCATTCAGGAATAATATGACAAAAGGTTGAAGAATGACGGAAAATACAGGGTATTTGTTCTCACTAGAAAGTCAGAAAAAATAACCTGTTACTACTGGTTTTCAGAACCTCAAGGAGCATAGGGCATCTGTCTATTCAACATTTAATTTTTCTTCAGACTGTATTTAAGGAGCCTTCTGCAGTTGTACCATCAAGTACTTCTAAAATAAATGAAAACTTTTACAGAAAGGACCACCTTAAATATCAAATCTGTCTTGACTTGCATTCTTACCAGCAGTTTTAACAAGCAGGGGAAAAGGAACTTTGTAATTTCTCAGAAAACTAACAAATGGGCTCTGGAGCACCAGATGTAGGAGATCAGGGAAAAGCTGCAATACTGAGGAGTGTTGCAACAGGAATGAAAAGGGGACTGCAATCAGGACCTCCCTGTGAAACCTTATGCCAGCTAAATTGTGGGCACATTCAGTGAGTTATTTATGTATTTAAGTGTTCCAAACCCGAGAATAATTTTAGTAAAGAATGGTAATGAAGAGCAATACATCAGCAATAAAATACTGCCTATAGAGTCAGTGGCAGTAGCTGATCAGATACACAAAACTGTGGTACAGTGTCAGTGCATTTCAGCGACTTTCTTGACAGTCTTTGACAGGAAAGAATATTAGTAGTCACAATTAATTGTAATTTCTTTTTTCCTTTAAAAAAATAGTGCATTCAATTTGCTTGTTCTTAGTGGAATACTCATTTTGGTTTTTCTTTAACAAAAATTGTTCTTCTAGTCTATGCACAACATGCAGTGTTCCAGAAAGAAAATTTTAACATAATGTGATCAAAAATATATGCTCATTGCAAAAAATATCTCACTGTGCTGCGTACATAATGCATTTCATTTTAAATGTGAAAATTTGTCATGTTTGAATGGAGAACAAGGGAAGGATGTACAAGAACAGATCTCTAACTTCTTTTCCTTGATAGGAGGGTTTTCCAGTTCTTCAAAATGATAATTTAGAAACACTACATGTAATCAGGAAAATAAAATAGTCAAAATAACATTTGGGAAAAAAATGAAAGTCATCTTAAAAAAAGGCAAACAGCATATTGATAATTTGTTGGAAATTAAGATTTAGCAATGTAGATGTCAGAACATAGTTATTAGACCCTTGCCACTGCCACATCTCACTCTTGTTTAATTTTTATACGCATAGGGGAAAAAAATCATTATTTTGCTATAGTAAATAATTTGAAAGTGAGAGAAATCTTTCATATTCTCATTAAAACTTCTTTGGTGCCCTCACAGTCAGGTTAACTCTCAGTAAACCATCACTGGACAATAATAGCTGTCTTTAGCTACTGACTGCTTCATAGAATTGAGAGACTGCACACTAGGAACAGAACTCTTTTCAAGTCTTATTATCTCAGCTGTTCAGTTTGCCTTCTTTCAGAATGAAAAAGTATGTAAGTACCAAAAATTTTCCCTTGACTTGTATTACAGTTTTTTGCACACATGGCATTTAATAATTTGTATTAAGATAAGAGAGTCAGGATTTTAAAGGGCGTTTCCCTCACAATAACTAATATATCCTTCAGTGTCTGGTCCTCATGTTTTTCTCTATTTTTTAATCTTTCTTTTCCATGGAAACAGAAGGAACTACCTGAATATTGAATGAAATGAATGCTTAGGAGGTGTCAGAGGCTTAGGCTTGTAAACATTAGCCTTGGGAAGACCCTGAAGTGCGAGGTGTACCTTGCCCCAGTTTTTTACATTGTCATTGTCATGGGACTTATCTACATATGTCAAAGGGAACACATTCTTGTACTGGCAGCCAGTATGAAGTCCATCTCATACACATCCTCTCAGTGAGGCAAAACCACTTCAGAAATAGATAGGATACCATGGGACATACATGCTATAGGTGGTCACATCCACTCTGCAAAGAAGGGTGCCGTGATATGTTTGTGGTTTGCACCCAAAAGTGCTGTATGGCTTATTCTAAACATGGCTCTGAATGCATTCCTGAGGGTAACAACTTGTACAGTTGGCAGATTTGGTCTTGAGCCTTGCCCTCAGGTTGCACTTAAAATAGAAGGCAGGCTCGTTGGTGGCTGGCATCCCAGCCTTTGCTGAAAGGTACAGTGCCTTCCAGAAATAGAACTCACAGGAATAGTGATTTGCAGTGAATAGGAGCAAGATTCTCTCTCTAGAAGGCAGTGTTGTAAAACACATATTAGTGGTGAGAGTTCCCTGGAGGATTTTAATGTGGTTTTAAAAAGCATAGCTAAAATATGCACTCCTGTTTTATAATGCAAATGCCAACTCATTATCTTTTTTTTTTTTTTTGTATAATGAATGTTTCTAGGAATATTCTTAAGCTATTGAGAGAAAATAAAATACCTTAAAGTTAATTTAGGCTCGTCATTTAAGCTTTTTCTCCAGAAAAATTGAATTGGAAGTGTTTTCAGAAAGACACAATCGAAAAATTTTAGAATTATACAATGCATTACAAACCAAGTATCAGAAAGAAGTGGGAGCACAGTCTGCACTGCAAACACAGTAGGAAAATGTTTGCATATTGGCAAGTCCAACAGATCATTTGTTTATCCCTGTTTTATCTTCTAAATGGGGATTGTAATTCTGATTTGGTAGGTGCTCCCAAAACAAAACTTACAGTGATATACTGTCTTCTGCACTGTGTGTGTGTGTATGTGTTTTTATACATAGGCTTGGGAACAGCTTTGATTCTGAGTGCAGAAATACTTTTAAATTGAAATGCAGATCAGCTTTTCCTCCTCACCCACTTTTTACATAATTTGCACCACAAGCATCATCTAAAAAAAGCTAGGTTCCTTCTGATCAGCTGAACAGTATTCAGGAGCATTAAGAAGGCTGAAATTGCCTCTGCTTAGAATGAATACATTTTGGTTTCTCTTAGTCTTTATCTGCTGTGAGGAGAGAGACTTTCCAAGATTCAAAAGAGTAATTTCAACTTGGTGGAAGACAATAGTTCTATTTGCTGGTTTTGTACCACTTTGTTTTGGCTAATCTGAACACCTTGCCATTCCTTACCTGAAAAAATTCTACCCCTCCGTTTCAATCCCAAGGTGTCCTTCAGTTTCTCTGCCTCCCAAGAAAAGATATACCTGTATCTTTTGGGGCCTGTTCATTTTCAATAATGCTTTGGCTGTTTAGGCCTCGTGTGGCTGGAGTTATTATAATTCTGTATCCAGTCACATGTGCCTGAAACAGCTGAAAGCTTTGCTGCTCTGCTGTAACTTCTGTCAAAAATGTACTTTGTATATCTCACCAAAATTTCAAGAGATGTCCAAACAGAACAAATGGCAGGCCTTGAGCTAGAAAAGCACTGAAAATGTGATCAGACCCATTTTTGTTACTGAGTATCATATTGAAAATATTTAAGATGGACCCTATCCAGCTCTGGAGGTTTCAGTGGACTTGATGGTCCCTACCCTCATCGTGGAAGTTAGAGCACGTAGAATGATGGGGCCAGTATTAAAAGGCCAGGGCCCTCCTTGGATCCTCTGTTTCTTCCTTGTACCCACATTTGTCCTTATGTATTTTGTTTGTTTTGGCTAAAAGATGGCTTGTAGATGGATGAAGGAGGTCTATCGCTGGTTGTGACTATTCCGGAATTGCTTAGTAGAGTATTGTCATCCTGACATCCATGGATTGCCAGGACTGCTTAGAAAGTGATCAGTAAGAACTGTGGTTATTGCATGTTTTAACAGAAGGATTCTTGGATTTAAGTGCAAAAGGACTTTGTGCTTCTTACGCTGCTTGGTTAAATGTACTTGTGGAAAGATGAGAGCACCAGGAGTTCTGTATTCATTTAGGTACTGCACAGATGTAGTATAGATCTGTGTATATAGAAGGAGATTTTGCTTACATGAAACTGAAAAATATACATTAATGTTTGTTGTATTACTTGAACATTATTGATTGTTTGGCGTTTTTTTCTTTTTTAAGTTTTTTTGGTTGAGAATATTTGGGAGGTTTTCCCTACAATGTTGTCTGTCTTCTTGTTTTGATCCTGAACAGAATAGAAGATACTGCTCAGTCTTAGAAATACTTTCTCAGTGCTTTGATGACTTTCTTCACTTATGCCCTGTAGTATTCATGTTTAATTCATTTATGTTGTAGAATATGGGTCATGTTCTTTTCTTTTTGCTCTGGGTGAGGCTGACAGCATCTCCTCAAGTGAGGCAACTACACAGCTGAAAGGAACTTCATTGAATATAGAACTTAAAAATTGTTATAGTTATTTTAAAAACTTATATACTGTCCTGATTTTTTATTTCTGCTACTGGAAGATAGTAATTCTTTAAACAGTAGATGATATAATTATTGTTAATAACAGAGTAGCAATGGAAAATAATAAAAATTACCACCTACCAACCTTATGCATTTGCTTTTTGAATATTATGTAGCTTAAAGACAATTCTAATTTTATGAGGAACCGTGCTTTACAAATATGTTAAATATATTACACTTGTTCTTCTGAGATAAGCTGACTTATCTCTGTAAAAAATATGAAATATTCATAGGATTTTCCAGTCTGAGATTCTTACTTTTGGGAAAACAAAGTAGTTTGAATATGAAGTACTAGACATTTTTTTGGAGAACTTCTGCCACTGGTTAAATTAAGGGCTTTATGAAAAGCATGTCATACGAACTAGAACATTTTAAAAGTGCAGGTTAATAGTAGCAGAATTCACACCTTCATCTGTGCGGTAACTGGATTCTTTGCTCATATGTAAGTATTAGTCTTTATAATACAAACATGAATAATAAAAATGTCATCTGAGCCTTACGTTTTACTTCATCAATGTGATGAGGAGAAACTTGCATGGTTTATCATCCTTCATATTAATATCAAATGTTAAGAACCATTGCTGTCACAGGTTGGCTGTAGTGGTGCTCAAGTGTCAGTGACTGCAGGTATCACCAGAGGAGGTGTGCGAGGTTAGGTCTTGTAATGGAGAGTAATTGTGGGTTTGGTTTCTTCTGATTTGTTTTTACTTTCTGAATGTAAAAAAATTACTTTCAAAAGCAAATTGACTGCAGTCATGAAAGGCTGGTTTTCAAGTGCACATGGATGATCTCTCAGTGAAACATCATGGTTTTCCTGGATCTCCTGGACAGGAAATTGTGTTGTGGTTTAGCCCCAGCCAGCGACTAAGTACCACACAGCTGCTCACTCACTCCCTGTCCACCCCCACCCGTGGTGGGATGGGGAGAAGAAGCAGAAAAAAAGTAAAAACTGTGGGTTGAGATAGGAACAGTTTAATAATGGAAATAAAGTTGTTCTACTACTAGTACTAATAGTAATAATACAAAAAGAAAATAATAAAACCCACTGACAAATGGGTTGTCAGCCTGTCCCCAAGCAGCTATTGGTGCCTCCCAGCCAACTCCCCCTGCTTCATATACTGGACATGACATTCTGCAGTCTGCAATATCCCTTTGGCCAGTGCGGGTCAGCTGTCCTGGCTGCACTCCCTCCCAGCTTCTTATGCACCTGCTCTCTGGCAGAGCACAGGAAACTGAAAAGTCCTTGACTTAGTGAGCACTGCACAGTGACAACTAAAACATCAGTGTGTTACCAACATTGTTCTAATCCTAAATCCAAAACACAGCACTGTACGAGCTACCAAGAAGAAAACTGAACTTTTTTCCAGGACGGTGTGCAGATTTCCTAGTCTGTAATCCCACAATTTCTATGTACACCTGCATTCCTTCATTATTAGCCAAATGATAGAAGATCTGTGGGATCATGTTTTGCTTATGTGTATATATGTGTGTTATCTGCCCATTACAACATTAACTTTAAAAGCTGTTGGCAAATTTCTGGTAAATTAGACAGATGTCTCGAAATATTAAATATCTACATGTTGACAGGAATACACATCCAGATATAGAGATATTTTATTAATTCCCACAATGAAGCAAAAGTTGCAGTATGATCTTAAGTTTTAGGAGCCACAGGGCATCAGGGAGTCTTGTCATTATGAATGGCTTACCATGGGTCATTCTTCAATACGAGTTCATTGGACAGAGCTACTTCTCAGCCACATGTCGTGTACATTCCTTGTTGTCTAACAGAATAGCTTGTGCTGACAGCTAATTGCAGCAAAAGCTGGGATATTCACATAGACTTACCCTGCAAAGATGCTTTGATAGCCAAGAGCATGTGAGTACCCCAATAGTGTTTGATTCCTTTAAATTAAAGGAACCACAAGACAAAATAAGTAGGAAGCTGGGTGGTTTTGGTTCTGGTGAGTGGAAGAGTACTTAAACAAAATGTATGTCTTTTCATTTGCTTTTATTTGTACACTTTGGAGGAATAGACTCAATTTGCCAAAGGCATACACAGTTGTGCTCATTTACTATCATTTCTCACTGTGTATGCCAAACTTTCACTCTTAGGTGTTTTATCATTTATTTACTTTCAAGTAATTAATGACCATGTTGAGTAATGTTAGGACTAATACTAATCCTTGTAGGACTGCCTTTGATTCTTTTTTATCTTTAATCACTAACTGAACTGATGTTGCATCTCATTAGATTTTATGACATAAAAAATTCTAAGTTTATTACGTCCATCAGGTGACCTTTATCACCCACACTTGTAGTACGCACCTTGTAGAAAAGGAGAACTAGTAACCTGGAGTCAAGGTGACCGGCTCTATTCCCTCTGAAATCGGTGGCAAATCCCCACCACACCCAGAGCGATAATCCCAGTTTGTTTCTCAGCGTCTCAGGCTGTGGCTGCTGTGCCGCTCCTCCAGCTGCTTGAGCAGTATTTTTACTTTCTTAGTCTTATAACTTCATTTTTGCTTATGGGGAAAGAAAGGGAGCCCATATATTAACTATAGATACGTAATATATATACATAATATGTCCTGAACTATATTTTCTCCCGTTTCTCAGCACGCCGCTGTGGAGCGGAGCGGAGCAGCGGTGGCGGGGGCACTCAGACACACTGGCCGGTGCCGTATTTAAGGTGGCCAGGCGGGTGCCTGTATTTTCTAGCGCCCACCCCTCCCAAAACGTCAGGACGGGAAAGGGAAGATCTGTCTTTAAGCAAATTGGATGTCAGGGAGGTAGGCGCAGGATGCCAGTGATCCCCGGCCCTGCGGGCTGAGGCTGGGCTGGCGCTGGGGTTTGGACTGGGGCTGGGGCTGGGGTTTNCCGCTTGGTCCCCGTCTCCCGCTCGCTTCCCGGGAGGAATAAGCAGTTTTTGCACGGACCGCAGCCCGATCTGCAGGTTTTGCTTAAGGTGCACGCAGAGAGTACGAGGGAGAGGCTGAGGCGGCCGGTGCCATGGGCCAGCTCTGCTGCTTTCCCTTCTCCAGAGGGGAGGAGAAGATCAGTAAGTGAGCGGCTGTGCGCGGCGCTGGCTGCCGCCGCCGCGGGGAGGGAGCTGCGGGAGCATTCCTGCGGGGTTTTTCCTTTTGGAAAATTAACTGATTGCTTTTTAGAGAAGGGGTTGAGACAAATTAAGCAATATTTCCACTAAGTAGATGGAGATTTCTTTCTGATAGAGATAAGTAATCAGGTCTAGTTTTGTTTATGAGCATTCTGTCAGTCCATTTCTGTAAGCAAATGTAGCCAAAGTGAGTATTTTGATTTTCCTTTTTGGCAAGTGCAGTTTAGAGTGAGAGATGAGAAGGTTTTGATGTTATAAGCATGTGCATGTTAATGGTAAATCTCATTAGCAGCAGATAGAAAGAATGGAGATTTTGTTGATGTCAGTGTTGACAGATGACAAAGGATTTCCATTTGGGTGTTGGTTGGATGTGTAGTTTTAAGGTGACCAAGTGAGGGAACAGTCACACTTTATGTATGGATCTGGTAGTGTCTGGTTTTGCTTTCAGTTGAGTAAATATAAGTTGAATCAGAGGGGGCAGTTCTGATCTCTTTATCCTTTGGTGTACTGAGTCAAGCTAGCTAATTTGACTGGAATGTTGTTTCTGTTAAATTCTGTGCTGAAAATTATGTTTGTCCTAAATTTGGTTACACAATAAAATATTTACTCTTGACTTCTTGCTCAGTGAAATATTTTCAACCTTTCTTCTAGAAGATGCAGCCAAATTTCTGTCACATTGTGTCTGAAATCAGTTTTAACTAAATTCACATAATTCATTAGCTGTAGGCTAGAAAATCCAGTTTTCTAATCTGGTTTATATTTCATTCTTGTTACTCAGGAAGCTGTCAAGGCATAAATAAAGTGAGAGTTTATACCATCATTTAAACAATAAATGTGTCTACCAGTAGTGCAACAAGTCTAGAAGACAGCCTCGACAAGATGATTTGGCAGTTATTTTAAAATATTTTTCCTTCTCAGGTCATGGTATGAGGTAAATGTTACAAATTTTGCATTGGGGAAATGACTAGGAACATTTTGTATTTCAAAACTATTTTTTCATCTAGCCAGTACAGAATGTCTTTATGTGAAGAGCAAGTAGGTAATGCATCTCACTTCTAATATATGAATAGGTGAAGACAGACAACAAATACAAATTGAGTTTTTTAGATTGTTCTGTTGACAGAAAAGAAAAAACGTTATATTCTTCTGCACTCTGCTTCTTTCAGTCCCCTCGTCACTGCTTTTTAACTTTTCTTCTGCCATCACCTGTCATGCATCAGCTTTCTTTGTATGTGCTCCTGTGAGTGCTGGAACATACACTGAATATACCATTTAGCACAGCATGACCTCAAACTACATGTAGTCAAAAAAATCATTTAGGAGATATCATTATGTATGTGCAAAGTCACAAAGGCTTTTGAAAGATGTCTGCTTTTGGAATGTAGCAACTGAAAGGTGTGGCATAACCCCTTGAGAATGTGGAAAGGAAAAAAATGGATATTTATAGGATGAGGGGAATCTGAAGCAAGGAGATCTGGCAATGGGTGAGGTAAGAAGGTGGTGTCTGAAATGAGGAGAAAAAGGTAGATGTGGCACTGTTTTACCAGTGTTCATGGGGGAGTAAAACGGGAAAGAGAGAGGAAGTATAGGGCGAGCGTGGTGAACGTGATTGGTTTTTCCCGCAGTTCAGCACTGACTGGAGGAAAGAGAGAGAAGGGAAATTGCTTTCCTTTCATCTGGCCTCCCTGCCTCTCTTCTGCCACATCTGTTTCTCCCTCTGTGCGCTGGGAGGAAGCACTGCTGGGCATCTAGCATGGCCCCAGCCAGACAGGCAGTTTGAAGCTGGCCACATGGAACAGGCAGAAGGGAATGTGTCTCACATCCATTTTTCCTCTTCTTATCATATTATCATGGTGACCTCTAAACTAATTGTGTTTGGAAATTAACCCGGGCTTTTTATTACCACTAAATTATCCTGGTTAGCGAACATGCAGGTGCAAATCACAATCATGTGGCTGTTGTACATGAGAAACAAAAAGTACATTATAAAGGTGCAAGCATGTGCAGTAAACAGCAGCTTATCATGCTACTTGACTCATTTCAGTCACAGTGAAAATGAAAATGTACAACTCATTATGGTTTTCCTATAAGTTTTGTTTCAGCTGAGGTGCCTCAAGTGAACTTAGCTGACAAATGCCAGTTATTGAATTGCTGAGGGTTTGTTCCTTATGCAGTAAGGAAATGTTTTAATTTCATGTAAAGCATAGTTTCAGAAAGTGTTGTAATTATATTATCTGGTACTGTTGCATTGTACATCTTTGTGTTGAGTGAGGTGAAAGCTCACTGCTTTCATGGTGTACTTTTTAAAATTTGAGTTTAGATCTATTTCACATCAAGTGTGAATTGAATTTAGCTTCAACCCATTGACTAATCTGCATTGTTAAAAAAAAATTAACCTATTTTACCTTAATTAATAGGTGCTTATGACTGAAACGCACCAAAGTGCTGACAAGTGGAAGCTCAGTTGCATTATTAAGTTTTAACAGCCACTTGCTTACATCTTGTATCCACACACAGTTATGTATTTCACATCTCTTTCTATTCTCTTCAAATTTAAGTATAGCCGTGGAAAACATGTAGCCAAGTTGTATGGTTATGATAAGATCTTAAGAGTGGTTGCCTGGACCAGATTTAGGATCTGTCTCCCTAGCACATGCCTTACAAAGCCTTTAGAAAAAGGGCAGGTGTGTAAGAAGGTGTTCCCTCAAAATAAAGCTCTAATGCTGCAGCAGTTCAAGACTTGTGGACTTTGTGAAGTGGGGTGGCATCCTTGATAATTACAAGTCTGTAATTATTTTTTCCAGTCTCTTCTTGAATCCACAGAAATTTTTAATATCTGTACTATCTTCTGGCAAGAGACTTTATGGCTTAAATACGGTTTTTGTAAAGAATCTTACTAGCCATGCCAACCAATACAATTTTGTTTACTGAGTACTCTCTAAATAAACCTCTTTTCTGCCACACTTGGTAGAAATCAATTCCCAGAATGTACTCTGGGTAGCAGAGATCTGGGGTATTCTGCAATGAAGGAAAGGAAAAAAGTATCTCTTCTCACCACTGACTGTGGGATAGACACAAGTAAAGCATGAGTAGAAATTGTTAAAACTTAGACATGTAGGACCTTCACAAGCTATTCTTTCAGTTGTCTTAGTGAATGATCATGTAACCACTCTAAGGCTGAGAGAGCTTTCTACAAGGATACAGACACCCAATTCAGCCTGTTAAGTTCCAGTGAAGTTGGTTGGAGTTTCAAAATTTGGCTCGCTGTGTTCAAGGAGGGGCTTTTCAAAGAGTATATATTTCAAGTAAAGATTAATATTTAGTCTAACAACTAACTCTTTATATTTCTGACATCATGAAGGAATTGCCTGCATGATAACCCTGTAGTTAGACCTTGTATTGATTTGCTTATGTCAGTGCTCAATAAGTACTTTTTCATTTTGGAAATTATCTAAAATGATCTTTAACTGCTTTTTTGAAATGATCTACTTGTAAGTTCATTTCTGGTTTAAATTGTTTGTTTGTTTTAACTTCATAGCGTGACACTTTTTAATCTGACATTAAAGAAAGCACTTTACAAAATAAGCATCGTTACACCTCATTATAGCTGTATATGTGGTAGCCCATTTGCTACTTGATAGGAAACCAAGGAACAGAGACTTCATTGTACTGGCCAGAAATTGTTTAAAAAGGCTGTTAAATATTGAACGCACACAAAATTCCCATATTATACAATTACTGACGTGAAATAAGGCTGGTCATATAATCAGAATATGAAACTTATTTGCATTCTAAAAAATGTGATTCCCAACTTAAAAGGGCAGAGTATAGCAGTGTGAGCACTTTTGCATGTTTTTTAATTTAATGAGATTAAACAAATTGTTGGATAGTTATTATAAACAGAACAAGAGCAGCCCTGCCCAGAAGGACTTGGGGTGCTGGTGGATGAGAAGCTGGACATGACCCAGCAATGTGCAATTGCAGCTCAGAAATCCAGTTGTATCCTGGGCTACATCCAAAGCAGCGTGGCCAGCAGGGTGAGGGAGAGGATTCTGTCCCTTTGCTCTGGTGAGACCCCACCTGCAGTGCTGCATCCAGTGCTGGGGTCTCCAGCACAAGGAAGGACATGGACCTGTTGGAGTGAGTCCAGAGGAGGCCACCAAGAAGATTAGAGAGATGGAACACCTCTCCTGTGAGGAAAGGCTGAGAGAACTGGGGTTCAGCCTGGAGAAGAGATGTCTTTGGTGTGAACCTATTGTGGCCTGCCAGTACCTGAAGGGGCCTGCAAGAAAGATGGAGAGAAACCTTCTACAGGGGCATGTAGTGCCAGAACTAGAGGGAATGGCTTCAAACTGAAAGAGAGTAGGTTTAGATCAAATTTTAGAAAGAAATTCTTTATTGTGACGGTGGTGCGGCACTGGCACAGGTTGCCCAGGGTAACTATGGATGCTCTTTCCCTGGAAGTGTTCAAGGCCAGTTTGGATGGGGCTTTGAACAACCTGGTCTAATGAAAGGTGTCCCTGTCCATAGCAGGAACTAGATGATCTTTAAGGCCCCTTCCAACCCAAACTATCGTATGATTTTATTATTGTATGCTATTACTCATAGTGCATATTGAATATAGAGCAGGTAAATAGTTGTGGAAATGAGTAAATGAACACAGGGCCTGAGGCTGTGTAGCCTATGCAGAGGAACTGGGCAAACTGGCAAGTTCCAACTTACAGCCAGGCCAGCAACATGCAGTTGGGCCTGACCAAAAATTACCCAGCTGTGTCAAACTAGGGATTGGTTTCTGAGGGTAAAGCAAAGTTCAGTGAACAGAATGCAACTACTTTATTTACGTCTTAAACTGATTTTGAAAATCCTGAAAGTTATATTTGCAAATCATTGACTTGGTCACATTTGCAGTCCGGTATAAGTTATTGTGATTTGTTTTGCATTTACGTAGCTGTAGTACAAAAGTTGCATTGTCTGGCTTTCTGTCATGAGAGATAGGACAGGTTTGCCTACCACAAATAGTAAGTCAATCCCCGTTGTTAAACAGGCCTTGTACATTTGCCAGGTTGTCCAATAGATTGCTCCCTGTCCTGCAGGTTTTGTCCTTCTCATTTCTGTTTTGTGAGGTTTTAACTCTTACTTGCTCAAAGTGATACCTGCTCTGGTACTATAAAGGCATTATTTTTTTCCCTTCTTCCTGAAATGTGAAAAGACACTCATCAGCTGAGGTTGGTGAGTCCTATTTATACTCATTCTCCAGTGCTTGTGTTCTGTCTTGCCAATCTCCTTGTGTGATGTTGTTTCTTCACTCCTACACATACGTTCACACAAGATACACACAAAGAGGTGCATGATGTGGATGAAAAAAACAAACAATTTGAAGGGAAGGTGCGTTCCTCAAAATGACATTTTGAATAACAAGTAGGTGTTGTTTGTCTTTTTCCCTCATAGAACTTCACAGTGCCTGTGATTAGACTGCTAAGATTGTTTCCATTCTCTATGTGAAGAAAAGAAAGAAAATATAGCAGTCTAAACCAAAACAAAGTGTTCAGTACTTACCATGCCAAAGTTGAAAGTTACACAAGTCTGCATCCTCCTGCAACCAACATTAGGTTTGATGACCAAGGCAATAAGTCCAGCCAGGGCCTGAAGACAGCCAAGACTGTCATTAGTGTCAGTAGAATCATTAGTATCTTACATATATGTTCGTTCTTGGGTCTGACAGTGGCTGTCAAAAATAATCCCTCAGTAATGCAGCTAGACTGCTAAGAGAGCTGTACACTAGTGAAAATAAAGAGAGATTTAAAGAAAATCTAGGAGAGAAAATAAAGTGTTAAGTTCACCTTCACTGCAAGGTATCAAGGAGGGGGATGGTAGAAGAACAGGATTTTTAATCAGAGAAATGATATTTAAGAAAGCCTTCAGAAGTGGATGCCTCTTTGTATCATGAATGAAGAATATAGTCATCCTGAAGTAAAGAGGATAAAAACACTGGTGACTGTGAAATTGGGAAGTTTTAAAATTGTGTTGGATGTTTCTATATGTCTTAGGCAATCCTCCTTGAAATGAAAATGTCTCAACATATTAGAGGTTGTTGGTTGGGATTTTAAATTAATAACTGCATTTAGAAAATAGTCCTACATGATATGAACACATATTGCTGAATTTTCTTCAGTGTCTGATCTATAGTAATTTTAAGTGGCATTTGACTTTAATTGAAAAGTGGAATTTAATATTTTTTTCTCACTTTGTGTTTGATACAAACATATGTAAGTCCAAATTTAAATCCTAGCACTATATATGGTCTGTGGAAAGAAATTAAATCATTGAATTTAATTTTTTTACCAGTTTTTATTTGGGTATAAGGAATTTTAAAACACAGAATTGTATTTTTTAAAAATAGGCTACGTTTTACTATTTCACAAGTATGTAGCAGACCGCCTTGCTCTATAATCTATTAGACTGCAAAAGTTGGGCTCTCTTCCACCTTCCTGACAGGATGTTTTGTATAAAATAAATTGCAACTAGAAATTCTGGAGATGGATCAAGTCAAATGTGATTGCTTTGTGATTAGGTTATGTTACTGATGGTGGGGAAAAGCAGAAGTGTTTATTGTATAATTTATTTAGGGATATGACAGAACTGCTTCTTTTCCTGAAAGGAAACATGAGCAAAGTCGGGGAGTTCTGTGGTTCATAATCAAAAAATGTCCAGGTCAACTGAAAATTGTAAATTCTGCTAAAAGTCTAATCTTTATATAATATGCACTTATATATGAAATGAGGCTGTATCTTGGGCTGAATACCTTATTTGGAGTACTATTGGCCACAGTGATCCACAACTACACTCTGCTGAGAAACTTCAGGAAAAGCCTTAATTAAACCTGTTTGTATTAAAGGACATGAGGAATAACCCATGAGATGATAGGAAGAGATTTAATTTCATTTCAGCTGTAGCAAGAAGAAGACCAGGACTAGCTAGATGGGACAGGTATCAACATTTCTCTTGACCCCAGTACAAGAACATGAGAAGGAAAGAAAAAGTACTGGAATTAGAAGACCCTGATGAGGAATTTCAAAATGGAGATGAGGTCGCTAAAATTGGCTCCATGTTGATGGAGTTGAAACTTTAATGAACTTAATGATCACTTTTCATAAAAAGTGTGTCAGCAGAGAACCAGTCTTCAGTGAATTGTGACTGTGTAGCAAGATGAGAACTGCCCGGGTCTGCATGCAGCCGCTGTTAATATAATACGCTGTTTTCTGTCTTCCACTGATGCCAGTGGGAGCCAGTTGCAGAAAATATCTGCACTGATGGTTAAGATCTTCTGTCAGCTTCCATACAGGATGTTTTTGTGGGCACTTTGTCACTGTGTGTTGTATCTAGACTGTCCATTAGCTTAAATGTTCAAGGGTAAATAGTCTATCTTACCTTCAGCATAATTACCAGACCATCACTCTGCATAGCTGGAAAAAAATAAGGACCTTTTTGTCTATCAGGTGACACATCATATTTTGCAAAAGTATTTGCATAGATTCCTCCTGTTGAAATTGTATTTATTTTCCACATTGAGGCCAAGTGCTCTATCTTCCATTCACATGCTACTGTTACTTTACTGTCAATACCTCTGCAACTATATTAGGTCCCAAACATGTTGGGAGAGAGTATCTTTTATATCCGTTTAATGACTGGCAGAGGGGGATATACATAACGTAACTACTGTCTTTTGCTTTCACCCTTGTTGCCTTTCCCTGGGCTTAGAATTAAAAGCCAAACACAGTTAAAGGGGGAAAAAAGGGTTTTACCTTGGTATTTATGTAAGGATCCTCTGGTACATCACATCCAGGTAGAATGCACCCCCAAATGCACACTGAAAATGCACACCCAAAAGTGCCCACCAGGATGCCCACCCCAAAAATGCAGACACACGATAATTCGCGTATACAGTTATAGACCTTGCAAATTACCATATCTATCAAAGATTCCCCAATGAGGGGCTCAAGAGAAGCCCCCGTCCCGAGGAACCTTCCCCCTGCGTGGGCCTATCTTAGTTTACAGAATGTGTTCTGGAGAGGACCTTGGTGTCTGGGCCTTTCTGAGCCCCAACTGTGAGGCTTCCAAGATGTTTGGTCTCTTGGCTTAATGGAACTTTGGGTCTAAGCTAGTTATCAGACTTGGGGAATTACAAGTTTTTGGGCTAAAAGCACTAAGGATACATGCAAAGCTGTATAAAAGGGTATATGAAAGGGTATGTAAGAAGGGTCTATGAAAAAGCAAAAAATCATCATGGCATCACCCTCACTATGATCTCAGTCCTCCTTACCCTGATGGGGGAGTTGTGTGATCTTTGGTTAAGACTACCAAGGTGAAAACTGGCCACACTTTTTATAACCCTGCCTGTAGTTCATGGGAGGTTACTACAAGCTGCCATCTTTCACAGTGAATTCTAGCAAAAAATTTGTGATCACGTGCAATACTGGTTAACCTGGCTTCTTACAGATAAATGTTGATAGAAACAAAATTACTATGCTGGCAGTTGTTAGATAAGCAAAACAATAATGGTTCTATGACCATGACCATAAAACCCCATTGTCTTCTAGATTAAAAAGCGCTGACAGAAGAAGTTGCAGATCCTACGGAATCCTTGCTGCCACCATCCCTGGTTGTGTACACTGTGCACTGGTGATCTGTGCTGTGTAGACTGATCCATAGCAGAGCAGGTTTTATGTGAGCACTCTTTTAATAAAGGCAAAAACACCCCAGTGAGGTTAAATGCTTCTCCATCATTAGCTGACTGACCTGGGTAATTTTGTTTTAAGTGAATTAAGGAATTCTGAAAAAGCCCTGCAGCAGCTGATGGTAAGGGTCACATAGCCATAATAGCTTCTTCCATTTTATGGCTGGATCTAGTGAAGAGTGACACACAAGAAAAATTTACAGGCTCAGTTTTGCAAAGTGCTGAGCGGCCTTGATCCCTTGTGAACATGTGCACACGTGGAGATGGCTTCCTGCTGCTGGTAGACCATGCTGGCGTGGCAAGGAGCTGAAGCTTCTGATGCATGTGGGAAGGACTAGCAGAGTGGGGAGAGGAGACATTGACCAGAAAAGTTGATTATGATGTCTTTCTCAACAGAGTATACTGCTCCCTTGGTGTAGTGAAAGGGTTTTTACTATGTTTAAAGTAATAAGCTCTGCCTCTGGGCAGATTGATCCATTGATACATGTGGATCAAACATTAAATCATGTAGATTTAGTGTAGATGTCAGATGGGTCAGCCTTCCTGCTAAGTGTAGCCATCTCGGGACAGTGAAATGGTGTCTCTGTACCTACCCTGGACTCAGATGGAAAAGACAAGGAACACCTGCCTGGTTGTAGCCGAGTGCTTTTCAGAAACTGCAGTAAAAATAGTTGGAAGGGCAAAGCTCTGAGAGGTGTATGGACTATCTATCTCCCTTCTGCCACCCCTCCCAGTTGTATTGCCTCTTATGGCTGCTGCTCCGCAGGGTAAAGTGCTGTACTTCTTATTGGTTGGCCAACTTCCAAGGTCCTGTAGCATTTATCATGCTTATATTTCACAGGAAGGTTATCTTCATATTTGTATATTTGGATGGAAATTTCCCATCTTCTTCTGATCTGCAAAACTATAATCCAGAAATGAGTTTATTGACAAAAAAATGGTTGTTAGTTAATGCCAGTCTGGCAATGCTAAGAGACATGAAAAAAAATTTAAAAACTGATGCAAGTGTATAGCTGAGTTCTGCTGTGAAGGGCATTGTATGAGCCATCTGTGGATTTTTTAGGTAATCACTGTTTAGTCCTGTTAGTACTGCAGTGGATAACTCTGTTATGAGACTTTTCATTGAGCAAAGAGGAGAGACAACATTAAAACTGTTTTGTTTATAGCTGAAGGCTTCTTTGCAGATATGGGAACTGAGCCTGTGATCCCAGTGAGTCCATACAAAGGTCACCACTGCTGGAACTAGTCAGCATGCTTGCCAGGCTAACAGAGGCTGCTGGTTGAGGCGGTTGTGGTTGTGAAGAATGCACTATTAGTTATACTATGGTTATGCAGTTTTCTGAGTGGAAATGAAACAGTGTAAGGGGTGGTGGATGAGTACCACGCAGTATTGCTGGTGTTGTATGTATGGCACTGTAAAGGAAAGAAAAAATAATCCTCTGTCAAGCAGAGGGACCTTCCTTAAAATGCTTATTTTACTGCACATTGATGCAATTGATTATTTCTGTAATTTGTTTTCTTGATTTTGCTCTCTATTTTAAAATTTCTGGCCAAATAACTTTAGTACACTTGGCTACAAGGTCAGACAATCTCTTTAGAGAAGTAGTGCACTGGAAAGTTGCTTATGTGGAGAAGTTTCTAATTCTGACATTAGCCAGACATTTTGTTCATTGTTTCTGGAAGGTATTTCATTCAGAAAAACCACACGAATAAAACCAACAGATTCCAAAGGAATAGTAGTATTTCCTTAAACTCCTTACTGAGCACACTGATGCTACATCAGTTAAATTGATTGACAGAAGTCTGGGGAGACAGGAGGCTGCAATAGATGCAGAACTGAGTCTTGCATTTCTTAGGTTATATAGTTATCAGTTAAAATTCCATCCATCATAGGTCATTTCCTTGCCCTGTAAGGGGGGGAAAAAGGCCCAAGAATATATTCATACACTACATATGGCAGTCAGGAAAAAGAAGCTTTATGATGATTTGGAATATGAGCAAATTCTGCTGCAATCACATTCAGATAGCCCTGAGCATTACTGTGGGCCACCAGCTGCAGTGGCAGATTACAATTGAAAGTTGCATTTAAAATTCCAAATTGTGCTGCTTCTTGGTTCAAAAAGCCAGACAGACCAAAGAATAGTGAATGCAATTTCTCGTGGGGCTAAATCTTTCAAATGCAATTAGTTTGTTTTGTAAATCTCCAGCATAAAGTTAGACAAAAAGCTTGAATAGAAATTAGTAACTCTTTTAAAATATACTTTAATGGTTAATTGCTTTTGATCTTTTATAAATGGGTTATAACTGACAGTTAACTATTGTCTATCAATTTGCAACATAACATGAATAAGAATGCATGTTGCTTTTGCCCAGAAAATTTATTTCTGTGTAATAGAAATGATACTTTTCTGGTAGTGGTTTTCTCAGAAAAATTTCCATTGTCTGGTAACCGAACTGTTAATTTTAATAATGTTTATATTAATTAAAAGTAATAATTTCAATAATAATATACCATTTAGCACTGCAGTGCTTTGAAGCTCTCTAAAAGGATGCTTCAGTTGGAATATTCAATTAGACACAAGCAACAGTGTTTAAGGATTTTTGCTAAACATGCAAGTAAAACCATGAAAGTGAAACAGATTAACTGGGGCATGAATCAAGCGGTACTGAAAATGTCAAGTGAAACCCTTAGCAGCAGTAAGCAGGAATAGTGCTGATTTATATCAACCAAGGAGCTGGCCTGCCAAGTGTCATGGCTGTGACAGTCCACTGGCA
This sequence comes from Gymnorhina tibicen, assembly GCA_013399875.1. Classification (NCBI taxonomy): domain Eukaryota; kingdom Metazoa; phylum Chordata; class Aves; order Passeriformes; family Artamidae; genus Gymnorhina; species Gymnorhina tibicen. The sequence continues at coordinate 2,165,563 of VXAZ01001543.1, forward strand.
GCCCCTGAAGTCCAGAGCTGCAGAGAGATGGATGAGAATATCAGCTAGCCCATTTAAAAGCAGACCTTCTATAAATACTATCAGAAAGATTGGTTCAGATGGCAAGCCAGCAAATTGCCAGCTCCATCTGGAATCCTCTTTCTAAGTACATACATAGCAAGAGAAGGAGCCTGGGTAAAATGCTGTTTGTGCAGCTTTGGGCATTAAAAATCAGACTGGTAGTCTGCTCTCTTGGCTCTTGCAAGAGACTTCAAACACGATTTCTTCAAGAGAGAGTGAGCCTGGAAAGAAAATAAGATCACTTTGAAATCTTCTGCATTTACACTAGTTTATCCAAGCAGTGTGTCTGCTGCCATCCCATATTCTTTTTGGGTTTAAAAGGGAGAATAAAGGCCAAAAGACAAAGTAAACATACATAAACATGTCTTGGGTGACTTGAAGAGGGTAATTTCACTGATGGTCCTGTATGCAGATGTTCCACTTGAGAAAGTGTAATGGATTTCTCATACTTCTGTAAGTAAGGAGGTTAAACATTATTGCTCATTAGTGGAAAATGTGTTTGGTATCCACCCCATATACACCTAGATATGAGATATTCTGTCTTTTAAGGTGTTAAAATGATTTAAAGATTATCTTAGTAACACCATTGCCACAGCAAAAGGAAGACTGGGTTCTCAGAGGAACTCTGCTTTACTCTGGATATAATTGAATAAGGCAAAGGCTACAGCATTATGTTTTTATTTATTTTCAAAGGCTAAATTACAGGTCATTACTATCAGATAATACTAAAAGCTGCCCTGTACTCCAAATGAACAATATGCAAATACCTTATTCTGTATTATGGAAGTCCTCTCAGTACTATTTCTCTCATTCATTATTGCATGCTCCTGTCTTTGTTTACTGAGATTTGTGTGTACTCTGGCACAGTGCCTCTCTCTATTCACTATACAATTTGTGCCATTCTTTACACACCAAACAGTAGAAGGAGCAGCATGGTTTTCTGAAGTGCTGTAAGGCCTGCCCTGAAAAGTAAAAAGCATTAGAAAGTCTAAATGTTTAGAATTACAAATTTTGCCTTCCCATTTTCTTACTTCTGCAGGTTAAATCAGAACTACAGCAGTAAGATTTCATTGTAGTAAAAGAGGAAATGGAAATTCTGTTGTTCCCACAGCTTTACTGGAGTCAGGAGCCAAATCCTGTCCTCTGGCACGTGTTATTCTAGCTACTACTGCATTACTCTCTGAAACTGTTTTTAGTTCATACTTCTGTTTTCATTTGTGCTGGGCTGCTTTGGAGTTACGATTCAAAACCTCTGCCAGGAGAAATCCACAGAAGTAACTGTTCCACGAAGGCAGAATTTGGCTCAATGTATTTCTCAGCTTTGCTACCTACAGACACAGCCCAGCTCTGTGACCGCTCTGGGTGCCTTGGGTGCCAGGGTACTGCATGCCGGGGTGTCTGGGGCTGCACCTGGGACTGCCTTGCCCATGCCATGACCCTGGCATAGTTCTGGACCTGGCAAACCGGTACATACTGCGGAAACTCCAGGGCACTGGTTAGGAGTTAGCACCAACCCAAGTCCTTTCCCAGCAGGCAGTTTGGATGCAGCCACAGCATTTCAGAGGCCTGCAGAGCTGGATAGGATGGACCTGAGTTGCTCTGTGCTAATTGGCCTTGGAGCCAACAAGTACTGGCATTGTAGAGCTCACTTGTGTAAACATAAGCAGGTACCTCTGCATGAAACACCAGGTTTCAGAGATGCTTTTCATGGTACTGTGAGAACAGGTGTTTGTCTAATGTCAACATAGAACCCAAGTTGAATTTTCCTTCTCTGCTCAAAAGTGATCCATAAGCAAATCCATTTTACAGCCAAATAGAAAGTGCAACATGCTAAACATGAAATAAGCTTCTCTGTTACTATATGTGAACAGCTACCCCTTCAGTTTAGAAACTCATTTGCTTTGACCTATTCTATTGCTATACGACAAGTCCTACTTGACTAATCCCTAATCCCTGAGTTTAGACTGGAGCTGCTCACAATGTAGATATTGTAGCATATGGAAAAAACATCTATTACAGAAATAGAATAACTACACTTGAGAGTGGGAAAGTGTTTGTTATACAACCAAAATGTGGTAGTTGTCTTACTTCTTCCTAAGGTGGTATTTTAAATGTGCTTTTTCCCTTTATACTGTCTGATTTGTGATGCTTAATGCTAGGTAATTGAGTGCTTTGTTTGCTAATGGAGAATGATGTTCCTGGAAGCAGGCAGGCATGTTTTAACCTCAATTCCAGAAACCATTAAAAATTTTAAATTTTTTTAAAAAATTATTGAATTGGTCCACACAACCTCCATTGAAGATGCCATATAATTAAGAAAGAGAAAATGAGTTATTTTGTTTCATTAAAGGTCTCTAGAAACTGGAATATAGACTAATAATCAGACTCTCAATTTTGACATTTCTATAGTGACCTGGAATGATCAGGAAGGTATACTCAATCCTCTTTCAAAAAGGGGTGAAAACAGGTTTCATCTGTGGAAAAGGTTCACCTCTGGGAAGGAAAAAACGAACCCCAAAACCTATCTCTTTTTTCCCATCCAGCAAGGTCATGTGCCACCAGACCTATAACCTTTTAGCAGAAATGGCATGTGTGCAGTGCTAGCTAAATCTGCCCTCAGAAGATCAGTGTAACTTTTGTCCTAGAAGCTCATGGAGCAGAGGAAATAGATGTTTGGAGGAACAAAGCTGTGTTTCCAAAAGAAAATGATGCTTGAAACGTGAAGTAGGAGCACAGGCTGTGCTTCCAGAAAATGCCTAGGGAGCTGCGGAGCTACATCTTGGAGCTCTGAGAGCAGGAGCTAGCTAGTTTTGAAAAAAAAAAAAGCTACAAAGACAGAAGGCAGGAGGAGGAACTGGTTAACATGATTAAGCAACTGTTAGGATAGCATGGGATTACTTCTATTGCATCATGTGAAATAAGAACAAGAGAGAACATTTTGTATATATTTCAGGGAAAGCTTCCCGTCAGTGACAGATGCTGGGCTTCAGAGAGTCTACATTTTGCAATGTTGTGACCAAGATTTTGAGATTAAGGCAGACAAACAAAGAAGGCAAGACAAACAACAGGTCCTTGGTCGAGTGAGGGGTTGTCCTTTAGATGACATTGGTCTGTTATTATTTGTGAAATTATTACAGGCAAAGTGGAAAACAAGATAGCTTGAAAAGTATCATAGTAAGAAGTACTGGCGCCTTGTTCAGCAGCAGATTACTGATGGTTTAATAATGTTTTATGCCAAATCATTTTGCCATTCCTAAAATTTGAGTGGTCCTGTTTTCAAAAGCTTAAAGTAGAGAACTGACAGAAGAGATGGGGATTTAGAGGAATTTGGGGTATATGGTTGTGTATGCTATGTAAGTTAGCATGGTGTTCCTGCCCATGGCAGAAGGGTTACAATTAGATGATCTTTAAGATCTCTTCCAACCCTAACCATTCTATAATTCTGTGGAGCATGGGTTGGAAATTGTCTTAAAAAGAAAATGGACTGGTTGCAGACTGTCCTTGAGCCTTAAGTAGCTAAAAATACACTGTACCAATGACCAATTTGGCACTGCCAAACATGTACAATAGTCAGTATTTTTAGACTTGTAGTTCTGATGGTGGCATAAACAGCTGAACTTTTGTCAGGCCCTTGACCCTGCCTGTAACTCTCATGATGCTTAAGAATCGTTGTCCTAAATTGGTGTAGAGAAAATTCACTTCTTATTAGGTATTTCCTCCCAAATCTCAGATCCCCAAATCTCAAATCCCCAAATCTCAAAATCCACCATTAACTTTATCTTTTCTGCTGATGGCTTAATCCCTTTGAATATCTGCCAGTCTCAGGTGAATTTGATCTGGGCACTTGCTGAGTTTCCTGTGAGTTAAAATCCTCAGGCATGGATAGTTCATTTCACTCACTAGAGAGCTTGTATCTTTTCCCTAAGAGGTGAATTGTCTTACCCCATGGTCTATTATTGTGTTATTCTGTTTCACATCCTAGCAATATTTTTTCAATAACATTTTATTCAATTTTTCATTTTACTACAAAGCACAAGGATTGAACAAAACATATTAAGACTCAGCCATGTTTTCTGTATCACTTACTGTGGCTGAGTACAATTAGAAAATGTACATTTTTTACTGTCTTAAAAATCCATTACCATCTAGTATAGCCTAATGTAATCAAAAAGGTTTTCCCTTCTTCCTCTCTCAGATCCTGTTTTGCTTTTCACATACACCTCATTAATACAATGTGAGATGTTTTTCCAGCACAAAATGTTGAGTTTGTTCTTTCAGTTCTACAACCTGTAACCTGTGATGAAGTGAGTTCTAGGGATTGAACCCCTTCTAAAGTTGGGGTTTACCTTTCTCTGTTAAAATGAAATTTGCTGTAGTGTTTTTGTGTTTTGAAGCAAAGTTGATCCTCTGATTTAATGACATAAATGTTAATTTATGTTGACCCCCACCTGTGTGCCCTGTTCACACATTGTGTGTGTGTTCTCTGTTGTAATTAGTCTGAAACATTTGGAAGCAGCACCAGGCGTAATACAGCCTGGATCATGGAGTCACTGCCTGTAATGCCTGCTTCAGCACAAGTGGATAGTAGTAAGTCCATTCCACAATAGAAGTGCATCATTTTACTTTAAGAGATCCATTTCATTCCCTTTACCGTTTTTTTAAAGCCATAATCTTTAAAGAAGGCATAAAATAAGAAAATATTAAGGGATTGGACTTAGGGATTATTATCTTAGAAAATATTAAGGGATTAGATAAAAACATGATATGTGGTAGGGTCTGTCCAAGTATAAGCTTCTCAGTCAGCAGCAGAATGTGTGGATGCCCGTGATGCTGCACCCAGGCTGTGAGGACAGGCCAGTTCTCAAATGCTCTAGGTTGCTGCTTCTGTTGCCCCACACGGTAACCCTCAGTGTGGGGCTACACCTGCATTCTTGGAGGTCAAACCAAGTGGCATTGTGCTGAGCAACTGCTGTATGTGCTTTCATGTCTGGGGAAATCTTAAAATCATGAATGACATAGTCTGCTCTTGAGGAGAACCATTGTCCATTTCTTTCCTTCTTCTCATCCTTAACAAACTTTTCTTGGCTCCTCTAGCCAGATATAGAAATGGGAGAACTTTTCTGTATGGAAGACATAAAGGCAAAGCAAACTAAGCTACCTGCTTTTGATTACACAGTTGATTCTGAATAGAGTGAAAAGAAATGCAAAAACTGGTTGTGGCGTGACTATCCACCCTTTATTCTTTTACTCTTGATCTGAGGAAAGGCTGAGAAAAATACTACTTTAAAATAAGAGGACGAAGAAAATACGTGAAACTCCAGATTAGAACTATTTAGCCTGATAGAAATAAAGGCCCAAAAGACCAGCTGGCATAAATAAGAAGTTTTCTACTGATGTTATGGGACAGATTTAGAATTATTTGGATGCTAAAGGGGAAGGTGTGGGACTGTGTGCTCTATGTAGGTAGAGAGAAAATTTGCAAGTGGGAAAAGGAGTATAAAGAGATGAGAACCATCAGTTTTAAGGCATGGTAATGAGCAATCCTTTATGGTACGGAGTAAATTGGTAAAAATTGTGATGATTAGTTCAGTTTTTGGTATAGCAGACATATTTCTCTGGATTGATTTCACTGAAGTGTTGCTAGAACAGTCTTTGACTCACTGAGTTTGAGGAAGTAGAAATATGGGGGAAGAGAGGGAGGGGGAGTTACTCTTTTGCCAGAATGCAGTGTTAGAGCTGTAGGGATTTACACTCGTTAAAGAAGTGTTGCTATTAGGGAAGTGGGTGTTTTTTAAGGAGTTTTATGTTGTTTCACAAAGAAAATGCTTTTATAACTATTTTATATTTAGCATAGGATGTGGAAGTAAGGCCCATTGGTTTAAAAAAGTAATTAAGACTCGATTATTCTTGATTTTTAATGGTAAAGCAGACTTAAGAATAATGTTAATTTTGATTACTAGGTGCTTGTTCAGCAAATGAGGATATTTGCACTATTCATAAAGAATATAGGATGAGAAAAAATTAGTATTGTCCTCTCATATTCTTTCAATTTTTTCTTGCCCTGTATTATAAAGTCTGGTTTTTTCATATGAAGGATTGATTGCATTAAATTTAGTTTTATGGCATGGTAATGTTTCAGGATTTTTTTCATCCACAGATTTTGTTACGCTATCCTCTAGCAACAATTTTCAGATTTCTATGAGTTAGGTTAAGTGAGCTGTAGTCATACCTTCAGCATTCTTAACTCTTTGTCTACAGCTATTCTGATTTCATATGTCTGAGGTCACCAGCACTCCCACAGCACTCCAGAGCAATTTATTATGACCAGCACGTGTCTGAATTTGTTGCTTATCTTGTCTTTGAAATATTTTTCTTTGGAAATCAAGAAGGATTTTTGCAAGGGCATGTGGTGATAGGACAATGTCTTTAAACTGAAAGAGGGTGGTGAGGCACTGGGACAGGTTGCCCAGAAAAGCCATGGATGCCCAATCACTGGAAGTGTTCAGTACCAAGTTGGATGGGGCTCTGAGCAGTCTGGTCTAGTGAAAGGTGTCCCTGCCCATCGCAGTGGGGGTAGGAACTAGATGAGTTTTAAGGTCCCTTCCAAACCAAATCATTCTGTGATTCAGTGTTCTTGCAAGTGGATATATTTGGACTGTTAGGGAGAGTTGAAAGCTGAGGAAGAGCTTGTCCTGAAGAAGATCCCAAGCAGTAGTTTTATGGGTTCGGGGCCAGAGCGTTTAAAGAGAGGTCTAAATTTCTATGTACTAGTACTCTCCAAGTATCAAAAGTAAGTTTCATATTTACAAACCTTTGTGTGGTAGAGCAGTGAACATTATATGGCTACATCTCACAATATCAGAGTGAAAACTGGTATCAAATTCCAGCTCTTAAAAAAACCCACCACATTTAAAGTGGAACTTAGGTGGCAAACAAAAGGGAGGGAAGGAAGAAAAAAGCTAAATACATTATTTAAGGCAAAATCTATAACAGATAAAGGGGATTCAGATAGGAAAGGCCATGATAAGTACTTAATGTTAGGGGTTTTTTTTAAATGTAATTCAAATTGCCTTAAGGGCATCTTGTTAGTTTTCCCAAAGCTGTTAGCAAATTTGGTCAGATTCTGTAGACTTGATCCATGAAAGCAAGGACAGCAACAATACTACTCATATGTTCAAAAATACATAACTTCATGATTTGCCTAAGAAGCTTATGAAGTGGGTTCAGTTCCTTCAAGAGGAAAATTCTGGGGGAAAAGGATTAGGCCCATCTATTTTGGCTGCCTTTGGATGCAGTTATGCTGCCAGTTCAAACCTATGCAAGATGCTCATACCAAGAGAGGGGACTCTAACCTTGTTCCATTAGATTCAGAATGTAATTAAGTATGATTGCAGAGATGTAATCTGTGATCTGTAACAACACTTGCAAGTGATGTTTTTTCCATTAAAATCATACAGTATTTAAAATTATTAAATCAAATAAAAAATATTACAGTATTTTATAGACATTGTTGGACATACTCTTGAATTGCAATTATATCTTTTTTTGTTTGCAAGATTTCATCTTCCTTTTGTGGTTCAAACAGTATGCAGCTGTGTTTCACAACCCATGTTACTTCAACTGAAATAATTAAATGAAAATGCATGTTGATTAAAATTTGACTTTTCTGTCCATAACTTACAAATACATTCAAAATCGCTTTCCCCAGGGAAAGAGATGTACTATGTGAGAGACTGTCAGAATTTGTATGGAGTCTTTTTCTGAGCTCAGGAGGAGCAGCAACGCAGGATCAGCTTAAGATTCATTTATTAACACTTTTTTAGCAATCTGTCTTAGTCCAAAAAAGATTGCTTTTTTTAGTATACTTGCCAGTAGCATGGAAAAGTTGCAGCCAAAATAGCATCCCCTTGGAAGCTTTATAGTAACAAATGAATCCAAAAGACATGAAAATGAAATTCACATAGACTATGGCAAGGATAGGAAACAGTAACAAGAGGTGAATGTTTATCAAATTACTTGCCTTGTCGTGCTTGTGAGTAAACGTTTGATTTTCATGGTTGATAGGTCCACGAGCAGGGACTTTAAGGTTTTGGCAAAACATTTGGAGTGTGGCAATTAAAATCTTTGTATATACTATTTCAGCCAACTGCTGCATTTCTTTGGGCCTGCACCTCCCTCAGCTGGGTGACGTAGCCGGCTGATTTTCTGTCTTTAGGACCACCCAGCTCTGTCTGTGGTCACTGGTGACCAAGGCTGATGGGGAAGCAGCCTACACTGTCACCCACAGTGTGTTACATTCTCAGTATTATTTCTGGAGGCCTATTGAAGGCAAGGGACTGACGTGTCTGTCCTGTTCCAGAATTCAACTTTTCCCTGGGAAAACTGGGAAGCCTGCTCTCTCTCTCTTAGGCTCTGGAAACAGCAGGAGGCTTCTCCCTTGGCTGCATCCTAGAGGGAGTAGGAACTCTTCTGCTCCCCTTGATAGGCCTGCTGACCCAAGCAGCCCTATTCCCTGTTCCCATGAGCTGCTGGCACCAGGCAGCACTATGAATGGTGAAGGGGAGTGAATAATGTTGCCTGGATGTTTGCTATCACAATCTGCCTCAATCCTTTGGTTCTCCGATTGCCATCTTGCACAGTGGATGTTACTATGGCTATGTAAAGCCACTTCTGTGACTTGGCCTGTTTTCTCTACCAGAGTGTTGGTGAGAAAAATCAAGAAAACTCACAGCTTTTTAAGCCATCTTGTTTCCTTCAGCCACTTTGCTATTTTTCCTGCCTGTTGCACTAGACTTCTTATAAATTAATTCAATTTGAGCATTAAACTACATTAAAGGAGTCAAGGAATTTCTCTATCAGCAGGTCTCTTTCAATTGAAAAATAAAACCAAGATATTTAGCAGAACTCCCTGTATGCCAGGACTAGAGTCTTACATTACCCTTTTTATTTTGTTTATTCTGGAGGCTCGTGCCTCTGGCATCACATCCCTCAGTGCTTGCAGAAGGAAGAGTAGGTTTAGCAGATCACATCCTCTTTCTTCATTTAGAGGTGGTCAGAAAATTTATATCAGAGCTTCACAGGGGTTTGTGTGAAACAAAACAAACTTTTGCCATATTTGCCAAGTCTGCGGCTCAAAGGGTTCTGCAGGTATTCCTGCTGTCATTACTGAATCTGGCAAGAGCACCATTTTCCCTGAATAGATGCAACACCCTTAATTTCCTCTTTACTAGAAATTCCTAACTTTATTCCATGGCGTGCCAAATTAAATACAAAAACCTTTCCAGCAAACTAGAAACCCATGTATTCAGCATGAAGGACAGATTGCTTTTGCCTTGTAAGGCAGTCCTGTATTTGCAGAGCAATGTATGTAAACCTAAAGAAGTTTGCTGGATGTTAGGTGGGAACATCCTAACATCATGTCATCACCATCATGTCACAATGAGATTATAATTTCACCCTTCCTCCCAGTGTCTTATTTGTGTCAATTCCTTAAGTGACCACTTAAGAAACTTTTCATGCAAGTCCTTCTTAATTAAAAAGGAAATGTTCAGAGTTGTGACTTTCCTGTCTGTACTTACTGTGTTGATTAGATACGGGCACATGCTCATATTTGTGTTCATAGAGTTTGTAAAAACTGTATTAGAAATAATTATTAGAATAAACCAAAAGGTAGAGGGAGGAATGTCTGTTACCACAGCCCTCCCCAGGCTGCAGAGCAGAACCTCTGCCACCAGGGTACGAATTTCTCAGCTGGCCTTGGTCACCTATTCAAAATACTAAGGGCCTCCTTTATAATTTTCCCCATGTTGTCATTGTTTTGTTGCCAAGAAAGGTTGTTGGAAGGAAAAACAAAACCCAGTGTGTTGAGGCCATGAGGGAAAGGATTGCAGAACATTGTCTTGGAGCATAGCTGGAAAAAGGTTGTAAAACTGGCTTTTCCTATAAAAGGGATCCCCTGTTGCTTCCATCAATTAAATCTGTTACAAAAAATCACAATCCATGGGCTAATTATATGAACAATAGAGGGATTCAGATAACTGTCGTGCCTCTCTCCAAGTCTGAGATACCTACATACACTCTAAACAGGCTGTGTCAGAGCCGTGAAAATGCTGTACCAGGACCATGATATCTGATTTGGTCCAATACAGTATTTCAAAATTCAGCTCACGATCTTGTAATGTGTAACGGGGTGTAGACTTGGAGAGTAAATCTAGTCCAGCAGAAAGATACAGCAGTGAATTTGAATCCAAACTTGGCTTTGGTTGCAGGCATCTGGTTTGTGTCCGTAACTGCTAGCAGTAGGATGCAGGATCATAAAGCCTCTTTTGAATAATTCTGTGGAGCTGATAGTTCCCTTTGTAAAAAATTGTGGTCATTTCAGGACAACTGGTATGCTTCAGTTTCAGTAATAAAAAACACTGCTTGGCATGAGTGCATTGAGGTACATTCACAGTGTATGAATTGGTTTTCATATTTTGAAAATTATAGAAGAGAATTCTGGGATAAACAAAATGAAAGGTTTTTTCATTTTTATTCTGAGCCACATGGAGGAAAAGACAGTTGAATTTTTTTATTCATAGGCACAGAAATAAAGTAGTGTCACAATATTGATGCAAATGCAGTGCTGTGATATATCTGTTACCTTTTCAGAACAGAGGTTACAAACAGAGCAAGTGTGAATTTTTAAACCTCCCTTTTAAATCTAAAACATTCATATCTGCAATGAGTTTTGCAGATATCCAAATAATTCCAATAATGTTAGACAGTCCACTCAAAGAAGCATTTGCCTGCTGCAAAGGAATTGTATTAACCGAAGAAGCAAATTGTCAAGTAGATACAGATGATCAATACTCATTTTTATGACGTGACCTGTTTCATTTTGTCAACAGTCGTGAACAGGAATGATAGAACAGTATCCAGCTACCTTGCCAGCGAACCACAGCATTGCAGACACTCCCACAACTGCTATTTTGGGAGTATGAGAATAGAAACAGAGCATCAGGGAATCATACAGGCTCATGTGCCAGTCCACCAAGGTGGCTGCGCAGATAAATCCAAGCACGATCTTCATGCAAGGATGTGCACGCGTTTGCATTCACACGTCAGTCAGAGGCTGTGTATGTCGTACCAGTGGGAGTGCTTAACTCTCTTAGGAGGTGCTACAGACTTCACCCCAGACTTCTGATGAGCCATGAATATCTCAAAATACTAAAAAATAAGAAAACAAAAAACTACAAACCCATTCTTCTGTAGCTATATAAACTGTACTTTTAAAAGGCTCATTTTAAGTAATCTGACATTTTTCACGCTTGAGAAAGTACTTCTAAGTGAGCTACCTACTTATTTTGAAATCATAAACACAATAGTAGATATGTGGATTTAATACATATATCTGTAAATGAGAACTGTTCTGCAGAAGGTATTCATGGGAGAAGAGCTCTGGCCTTTTTTAGACCATAATATGTGATGTACTACAACTAAAATTACATTATGAGTAAATACAATCACTACTGTTGTGTGGTATCTCTGTGACTGATTAGTCATATTCTGCATATTAAGCACTACAGGGTCAGGTGTGAGAGTGGCTGAGCACCACATTTCCCATTGATTTTGTTCCGAGTTGCATGGATAGATCATTAGCACTGTGTGAGTAATGATTTCCATGGCCCACAAGCAATTCTGAAAAACAAGAACCTCTGCAACTAGAAACCAGTTTTATTTTAAATAATCATTAAGTATTTTAATTATTTTTTCTAGTGAATAAATAGACAAGGGCAACCAACACATTTTTTGAGCATCTTTACTAAAAGCAGAGAAAATCAGGAATCAAAGGGCTTCATTCAAAGAAGTGTATGGGATCAGTTCAGAAAAGCTGTGAGGAGGTGCTGCTCATAAATACCTTGGGTGCCCTGAGAGAGAATAGTCTGAATAAGTCTCTTCTTTATGTAAGTTAAAAGATAGACCCAGGATTTAGAGATAGTGAAGGGATATGGTAAACAGTGAGTCAGAGGATGTGGAGTATGTAGCTATTTGGTTTTGGGAATAGTGCCTCTGCCTCCATTGGACTTGCATAGTAGCCTAAAATATTTCTCCTTGGATAATTCTGTTTTTAATGTGTTCTTATGTCTTTTAAATTTGGTTTTAACCAAAACTATCCCCCTAGATATTCTTTGTAATATCTTTAGAATATTTATCTACACTTTCTCCAAAATGTAAAGAAATGCTTTACCAAGATGTGGTCTGGTGATTCTTCAGGGGGAGAGCACAGTTCTTCCTTGCCCATAGTAACAGCACTGCGGAGGCCCAGAACTGGAAAAGCTGCTGTTCCAGAGCGGAATGATCAGATTAACAGCTAATAGAGGCAATGCCTCTGAATATGAAGAGTTTTGTTTGCTTCTCTCTCCCCTCCTTGAATCCCCATATGAATTATGTTTTATCAATGAAATCACTCCCAGCTTGTGCAGTCCATTAGGAAGACTAATAAAAGTCTTTTATAACTATTATCTATATGTGCTGGCAAGCTTTAATAAATTTACATATATGAAAAATGACAAATTTAGGTAATTGAACAGTACAAAGCTTTGTGCTGAGAGCATACAATAATATCCCTTTCACCAGATGCGTGTGACTAAGCAGCCTCTTATTACTGGTTGCAGAATGCAAACGCCAGAAGAGGACATGAAATGTATGACCTTTAAATATAGATGGAGGAAAACAGTTATTTACGTAGTGCAGGGGACTGTGAAATGACATGACCAATGAAAGTTGGACAATAAAATTTGCTTTTCCTGAAACAAATTCTTTGTAAAAGGAGGATTCTGCAGTAGGGTTTATAGTTTATTAGGAGAATGTTTCATGGAAAAGTACCATTTCAAATTACATGTAATGATGTATGAGAATCCTCACTATGTATACAGTTGTTTTGTTGTATATGTTATTCATATGAAGCTTTAGCAAAACAGGGAAATGTCAACTTCTGGTTTTTATCAGCAGATATTTAAGAATATACTGCTGGAACTTGGAATCTTTTGATGTTAGAGCTTTAAGATAGAAGACAGAAGAGAGACAGGGAGGGACTATATGGCTTTTCTAAGTTTTATGCTTTGTTTAGAAAAATATTTGTAACCTGTGCTTTAAGTCTTTTAGTAATTTTTCCTATGAGAAACTCCTGAATTACAAGCAATGAATAAATAGATAGATTTTAGATTTATTAAGCAAAATCACAAAATGATGGCACCTAAATTTAGGAATGCTGCTAAAGTGTAAATTTACCTTAGGCTGTGTTTGACCCTGAGATTAGCTGAGTTGGTCAGAGCGTGGGGCTATTAACACCAAGGTTGTGAGTTTGATTCCCTTAAGGGCCATTCAGTTAAGAGTTGGGCTTGATGATCTTTGTGGGGCCCTTCCAACTCAGAATACTCTGTGATCTTTGCCCAGATGTCACAGGTGATCATTGGCCAGAAAAAATTATATTTGTACACTTACTCTTCTAAGCTAAATGAGTGCTCATAGCATTAGCCAGTGGCTTTTGCTGGAGCGTTACAAGAAACAAGAGCAGTGAAATGTCTTGGATCTGATACACTGTACACATCTTTATGGAACACTTTTGTTTTGGAGCTTGAGGCGGGGGGGGAAAATTACTTTTTACAATCAGGAAGAGGCAGCTAATAACTTAGAATCCAGCTCAAGCCAGAGGCTCCTGATACAATCACAGCTACTGTCTTTGCATGGCAATGAATTCCTTCTCTTGTCTGTTGTGACGCATAGGTGAAAAACAAGCAGCAGAGCCAGACGATGCAGAGCTGGTGAGCCTCAGCAAAAGGCTGGTGGAGAACGCGGTGCTGAAGGCTGTGCAGCAATATTTAGAAGAAACACAAAACAAAAGCAGACAGACTGATGGAAGCCCTGCAAAAACTGAGGAAGCAGCAAGCGGCAGTAAGAATGAGAGTGACAATGATAACAGCAAGTGAGCACTGTGCAAAAAGCCTGGGAGCAAATATCCCACCAAGAATGACTACAAAACCATGTCCCAGCTCCCTGCTGAAATTTGCTAAGTGGTGCTGGGTGTCAGGCACTCTGCTTTGTGAGTCTCTTATCAAAATTTGTTCTGAATTGAAGGACATTGTCTACTGGTTTAATAAGTGCTTGCACTGCTGAAAATCTGTCGAATGCTGGGAGGGATGGACGGTGGAAAAAAGACAAGAGTGGTGAAGCAGATGGCTCCGGTCTTCACTTGCTCTTGATACCAAGAGTCCCTTCTTTGCTTTTGAAGAGAAACTGAACATTTAGCATTTGTCTTTCGGATTGTCCTGGATGGCTGTGGAAGAGGCCTTGCCATAAGTGGAAGTGATGCCCTGCACCCGAGGGTTTGGCAGTGCCGCAGGGCTGCTTGCCCCGTGTGAGAGCACGTGCTGTTTCCTAGTCAACAGCAGTCAATCCCAAGCTAAAAATTACCACTACAGATACTCATCGCAGATACTATTACACAGTATGTAATAAGACAGGAGTTTCCCTTAAATGTGACACTGTACTGTTCTTTACATTTTGGTAGCATTTGTTGATGTAAATTATATTTTTTGATGAAATACCTTTTTATAAAAAATCACTATGGGCAAAAGACTGAGTATGTCCTACTGTCCAAACCAGATATGATCTCTTTATCTCTGTACATTAATGATTCTAAATCACATTAGTTGTTATAAAATGTATTATATTGTTCTTTTCCTCTAGGAAAGAGCCATGAAGCAGACTTAGTAAAGGAAGCTTTACGCAGAGAAACGCAGGCCCTGTTACCCAGACTGAATCAGATAAAGGAGCTGTTAATGAGTCCTGAGATCCGCACAAAAATTAGCAAAGAACTGTTTGAAGACAGGCACAACTCTTAACGGAAAATGGAAAAGTTGCATTGACTCTGAGTCTCCAAATGCATGACTGTAAATTGCCATGATGTAAAATCTCGTCAGGTTGTTTAAAGACAAAATATTTCTGCAAGAAATTTTTCAGGTTGTTTTATTGGGGTTTTTTTAACTGAAAATGTGAATGGGTGTAAAAGGCTTATGAGGAATCATGCTGAAATACTTGCACAGAAGGATTATATGTCATAGTAATGAAGTACAGCCACTTCTCAGCACTGCTTTGAAACACATTTGAGTGTGCAGGTATATGTCATGACTCCAAAGTGGAAAAATACTGGTTTCAAATAGATCTGAGCAAACACTGTGCCCTTCCTTTATCATTGTATACTCCTTCCCTAACATTGATGTACAAGTTCTAAAAAATTGATGGTTTTAAATACTTCAAAATGTATATTTGGAAAAAAAATCCTCTTTTATTATCTGCCTTTTGTATATGTACTGGCATTTTGGGTTAGCATTGCCTGTTTTTAATTGTTTTTTTAAACAGCACTTGAATACTTGTATAGATGCTGACATTTAGTTTCTGCTGATGTTTACACTAATGCAAGAATGTTTTAAATTTCAGTATGAAATTCAGGCTCCACTGATCTCAATGGCATACTCTCCTTGGCTTTAATGGAGTCAGGATGCTGCAATTAAGATTTCTCGTGCAAATAATAATAATATTCCTTGGGATAATATTTGCCTTTTTACTTTTGTAGAACAGTGGTTTTGTCTTTTGTTTTTGATGTTTCCTCCATCTCTACCTTCTGCTGCCTGAGGTGGGGTGTCAGTTTGCTCTCACTGTTCCCTCCACACACACCTGCAAGATTCACTGAAGATTTGGATGATGGACAACAATGCAGGAGTAGGTCCAATATTTGCAATTTTTATAAACATTGTCATAAAAGCTATATAATATCTTGTGATTGGTATCAGAATTGTGCTGTGTAGAACAGCTGTGTGCATGTCCTTCATTTGTCTCAAGCACTGTTCATTTATCTCATGTCAGAGCTCTTTTTTTTCCTCATTTGATATGTAACAGTATATTCTGAAATGCATCTTATACATGCCATGTTCACAATAAAACATTTTTCCTTTGCACTCCGTGTACGTTTTCACCTGTTTCCAAATGGACTTGAATAAAATTAAATACTTGCAAGTAACAGGGTTACAGGACAAAAATAGTGCTCCGGTGAATCGCACCATTAAGTTGACTGTGGGTGTTGTGCCAACATACTGCTCTGGAGCTTGGCTGCTGAAATCATGCAGATAAACTAGGCCCAAGTCATTCTTGTTTTCAAGGACAAAACTTTGAAACTCTTGGGATTAATTTAGGGCAGCACGTTGAGAAGTAAATACTGGGTACAACTTCCTAGAGGTCCACTCTTGAAGTCTGAGTTTAAGGAGTAGTCTCAAAATACTCTAGCATGATGCATAAAAAAAATAAATCTGAATCTGAAATAATCTTTGGAGATAACTGAGAAGCAGTTTTTCATAGGCTATCAAGCAATTTAAATCCAACTTGCACATAAGAACACAAAACTAGACACTCAGCTGTGAAAACAGGAAAACAATTTATTGTATTATATCTGAATCATAGATTGTCATCTCCCATTCCTCTATGCAAGTAATTTCCATGATTAAGGGCCTTTTTATATCTTTCAGCTTGTACCAGTCATTGTTCTCATGTTTCAAGTAAAACTGTGGAAATTAATCACTGAATTTACATCCAGGCACTTTGATGGATGACCTCATTATTAGAGAGCCTGCTCATGCTGTTCCTATGGATGGCATCAAGAATAGCAGCTCTGAAAAATGTTTAGGAGAGTTACGGGCCTGAGTCTAGGCATCATCTGAGAGGTACTGGAATGGGTCTGCCAAATATGACACAAACTGTAAAGGAGACATGTTCTACTGGATCAGAAACTGTGGGAGAGAGGACACCCCAGAGCCCCTAAAGAGACTCTATGTTTAAGCAACCCAAACCCATCTTTAATTTTCAGGTGTTTTGAGGCAGGAAAATCAACAGGGCTTGTGTTTCTGTACCATTCACATTCTCTTAAAATAGCCTTTACTTCTGGTTTTGACAAGGCACGACTATTAATTTACTCAAAAGTCAAAACAATAGGGAGAAAAAATACTTACATCTGGATTCATTCTCTTATGACAACCCTTCTTGCTTTATCTATTTATTTTTCTTCCCACTGGCAGAGAATCCTGGCTGCCAAATTGAAGGATAAATCTCTTGTATAGAGCTGTGAGATGAGCACTGAAGAATGCAGATACATGGAGACTGAACCTAATATAGGCAGGTGTGAAGCTCAGAGCTGCACCCACCAGAACAAATATGTTGCCTTCCTCACACTTAAAAATCATTTTCAGACAACAGTCCTGTTTCTTAAATAAGCTCTTCTTCTGGGGAATATCTTAAGGTAGTGATGCACATGTATTCTAGGAAAGTGCTGGCATTTCAAAACAGATGGTGCAAGTTTGTCCACGTTTTGTTTTCATTTCTACCTTCTAGTTTGCTCATACTCAAAGAGTATTTCTACACTGCTGATTGTAGACCTGTCTGTGACAGATTTAAAAGCAGTAGCTCAGCTTACAGGATGAATCTAGCTGGAACTGCCCATGACCTACTGAGAAACTTCTGACATCTAGGCTTGGTCCAGGCATAGACCGAAAAAGTTGCAGATGGCATGCACTGGATATGTGAGCAGCCCATGCCATAAATTCCCTGCACTGCTGGGCTGTGCATCAGAGCTGTTTAGGAGTTGACAGGGTAACCAGAGCGACAGTAAATCCATGTAAGTCCTGACTAACAGACACCAGTTCTCTGATGAAGGAAGGGACACTGTTGTGGAAACCCGTGTCTCCAAGCACAGGTGCACATGGTGTAAGGATGCTCAGTCTGGTAGCTAAGGGGTAATGCACCAGCTGAATGTGCATCGAGGCCTTTGTGAAAAGGAAACTAAATGGTGTTCCTGTGGTGACTGAAGGTGACCTAAAGCTAAAACAGGTTGGAGCTTAAGGTCAGATTTGAATGCTGTGTCCAGATACACCGGTATTGGGACCCACAATGGAAAACACCCTATATCTACTGATGGTACTACTGAATTGTTTGGTAAAATACTACTTCTTGGCAAGGTTTTACAGTCTGTAAGTTAGAATTCAAGAGGCTTCATGTTACTTATTTATAGAAGTTTCTCATGATAACTGTGCACACTTCTGCATGTGCTGTTTTAGCCTAAAGACCATGCGAGTGTGTCATCATGGATCAGAGTGTGAGCCATGCTTCATTCTGGTGACAAGAATGATACCGTTTCATTTTTATGTCAGTCTAGACATGACTCATATATTCTTGTTAGAATTCTGACTTTTTAAAAGTCTTGAGAGGTATCCTACAGATTTATGTAGTCAGCAAGCAGGAAAAATGGAAGAGCAGAGCCACTGCCCTCAGTGGAACTTGTAAGTTGAAATTTAGTAGAAACACACATTTAATTTTTTTTTTCAGTTATGTCCGAGAATATGCTTGTGAAATGAAGTGTAAACTTCATTGTGAAATGAAGTGTAAACTTTTTCACTGCAGGTGAAATACTACCTGCAGATCTGGCTGCAGCCCAATGGAAGGCAGGAGGAAATCTGGTTGCCTCAGGTGGAGCGTGGTAGCCAGACAGCTGATGGTTGTTTCACTCTGCTTTTAGCCTCAGATTTGGTTTTGCACAATCTTTTTCAAAACAGTGTTTTATCTGTGAATGCCCTCTGCCTCTGTTCATCTGTTAGTGATATATTGTCTTGGCCTGAAAAAATGAGGGGCTGAACTGGTACTGTGGCTTTCAGCTGTTTCCATCCCTTTGGAGGAGGGGAGAAGTTGTTGCTGAAATCCCAAAGAGACTGATGTCTTAGCAGAGACACCTCTGGTCTCACTCAGTGGGCCAGAAGTCAAAGGAGGCCTGTGTGACTGTTCACTGAAGTCTTCATCTGGCAATGACTGCTGTCTGATCCTGAGGCAGCAAGGACAGCCCAAAACCTCTGGAAAAAAGCAGTTCCCGAGGGATGCACCAGAACCAACATGGTGAGTGGGTCAGCTGTGTGATTAGTGAGCAGTTGGACAAAGTCGGTGTTTTAGCTTTATGAAAATTGTTCCAAGTCATGGTCATGTAATAATTTAATTTGTGAAAACCTTTTGGAATTTCTATTCTTCTGTAAATTTTCACATACTGACAGGGGTTAATCTCTGAAAGCAATGAAGGTGCATTTGCTTTCAAAGAGCTCTTTAGTGCCATACCAGAATCTTCTACAGAAATGCTTTGCACTTTTTATTTCATTTAAACAAAGTCTTTCCTGGCCTGGTTTCAGAGGCAAGGAGTTGCACTATTCTTATGGGAAAGGAAACTGTTTGAACCGTGGAAGTAGGAGCACGTTAATGCTGACATGTGTTTTACTCTGCTGTTCCTTTGATCAATACAGTTTCTGTATAAGCAACTTCTTAGCATGCACTCATCTTCTCATTTGTATTCTCCTCATGTTAAGCCTTTATAATGAGAACATTTGTACTGAATGAAAATCAGTCCCAAGAGACGGCTGGGCTGAGAAATAAAACACACTCATAGTGGAGCAATAATTAGAACAGTACATGGGAAAACAAAAAGTGATATGCCTGCCATTCCTGGCATAGCAAAAAGGGCACTCTGGCATTGATAAGCAAATAATTCTGCAGCAAGAGGCTGGAGTTTGACTGCTGGTTTGTGGTCTCTGCTCCCGCTGCTGTTTATGTGCTTTGTTTAGTGACTCTTGGATGAAAAATGCATTAGCAGAGACTGGGACGTGGAACTGTTTCTTGAAGAAACTCTCCTCATTGCTGGAAAATAAAGCCCCTTTTTGCTCTTGCTGATTAAGGATTAAACCAATCCAAAATGCAGAATTAGGGTGGTTAAGAGGAGATGATTAAAAAATTACACATGAGGATTTCAGTAGAAGCTTATTTGAAATAAAAGTTGGTTTTCTTTCGGATAAGGAAGGCAGAGATGATTTGAGGTCAAGATTGACTCTAGAGATTCTGGTGGGGTTTATTTATCAAAATTACAAATTGAATTAAAACTCAGAGAAAGCATTTCCAGAACCCTTTTTACTTTTAATTATTTTTTTTTTCTTTTCTTAGCCATACAGAGAACTTCAGGCACTGAAACACTGAGAAGATAAGGAGAAAACATGCTGATATGATTTAACTTTGTTCATAACTCAGAAAAACAAAACATAACAGAAAAACAAAGGCAAGAAGAAATGCCAGCAACCAGTGATAAAATTCAAAGGTAGCTGCCAGTGTGAGAAAAATTTAGTAAGTCCAAATGTTTAGAAGAATAAGGGATGCAATGAAGCAAAAAAATAGCTGTCTCTGCATCTGGTCAGTCAAATGATGAACACCTATGTTCCCTAATTTGTTCCTTAAGATTATGAAAAACAAAGTGGCATAATGCATTTCTTGAGAGACTGGGAATTAACTTTATTAGTTATATACTAGACACTTCTTGCACTTTCAGTATATAAGGGTGTACTACTTTGAAAATAACACAGACAAAACACATTATGGAAAATCACTGGATTTAGTGGGTTACAGGAAAGATAAGTACAGAGAAGCCACAGATCAATTTGTCTCATTTTGTCTTGTTGCCATCCTGTAACCTCAGACTCTTGGAAGACCACTTTTCATCTGTCATAACTGCAGAGATGCTCCTTCATAATTACTTACTAAGTCTCTGGGTTTTTTACTGCTGTAGCATCTCTGGATCATCAGCATGAATTAATAATTTATATACATTCATAATTTACACTAGGGAGTGTGATGGAGTAACAGAGGCTGGAGGCCATGGCATCAAAAGGAAGAAGGATCTTCTCTGTGGTCAGTGAAGTCACCAGGGTTATGAAGAGAGGCTAAAAGACTGTGTATGGGGAGCCTGCTCTCTGGATAAAGCAATGTGCTCTACCAAACTGGGGGAGCAACCTACTCCACCAGCACAGGGAAACCTCGGCTGGGAAGGTGAGCATGAGCAGGTCCCAGCTCAAAATGTGCTGGCCTCTCTTTCAGGTCAGTTTGTTTGGGCATCTTTCACCAGTCTCCACAAGAGACTCCACAAATTGGACGTGCACAACTCAAAAGCATAAAATTATTTATGTTTATTACATAACACATTAAAAAATGGGGTTTTACAAGCTCTAAGCTAAGCTTTAACATGCTCTCTGCTGGCCAGGTGGGCATGGAACAGGAGGAGAGGGGTCGGTCTCCACAGTCTCCTGCACCGAAGTGCCCATGGTGCTGAGCTGCCACCTGCCACCCCCTCCAGCAGTGCCTGGTCCACCAGCTGTGTGAGCCAGCAATTCCCGCGTTGCTGACCTCCACCCCATCTCACATCCTTCATCCAGCCTCCATCAGAGCTGCACAGGGCAGCTGTCAACACAAGACCTTGTTCCCAGGCTGGGGAAGCCACAACCTGCCCAGCAGCCTCGCCACATCCACATCTGACATATGGGCTCTTCTCCACAGGAGCAGACATTTCCATCCAAATACTACATTAGCTTATGCATGGGTGGATTAATGTTACTATTTGTATTCCAGACTCAAACTGGTCCTTGCAAGAATTAGATTAAGGAGGTTTGACAGAAGTATTAGCTAACATTTGTTAATCATTATTCTTGAACATAATCTCAGAGCACTTGGCTCTGCCAAAATATTGTACATGTTTCTCACCGTCTCCTTTCCTCACTCTGGAGAAATCCAAAGAGAAGCTTGCTTTAGCCACAGCTGGCCCCAGAGGATTAGTCACAGAGGGACAGGAAGCCAATGGACAAAAACCAAATGGAATCCTATGGCAATGAACACTGGATGCACAGATAAAATCTCCATATTGCACGTAGTCTTCTCCTTCCTGTGGTTTACTTGGGAGTCATCCTGCAGTGCTCCTTTGGTGGGGGCTATGCCACATGGGAATGCTCAGTTTGGCTGTTTTATGTAATTCATCCTTCACTAACCATGTTATTTAGATTTGGAGGTTTGTGTAAGACCAGTGCAAAAATAAACACAAGCTCAACAGAGACCTGGCACCGGCTGGTGTGAACATGTTGCAGCATCTGTGTTAAACTCTCCTGATATTAAAGAAACTTCATAATCCTACCAACACTTAGCCTGGAAGTCATACAAATAAATTAAGAAGCTTTCAGAAGAAACTAAAGAGAAAATCTTGCCAGTGGATTTAGTTGCTATCCCGAAGTTTTATTAATTGTACGAGCAAACATGCCAGGTTATGCACAAAGCACTTGCATGTGCTTTCTTCTGCAGCTGCAGAAGTCCATGTCATGTAAGTTACATGACAAGAAGAGTTTTCCTCATTCATGTGAACACCATGAGGTACTTTATTGGAGACAAAAAGAGGCTCAGAGCAGCAGCACACCCAGAAGCTAAGCAAACCTGGGCTAGGAGATGCCAGAGTTAGAGAATCTGATTTCAAACCAAAGTGATCATCATGAGGGTCTTTCATCACCCAGATTTCTCTATTGAGAGGACAGAGAGAGAAGTAGAATCCCAGTAAATATTTATTAGGCAGTTGTTTATAGAGTGGGCTGCTGGCATGATGTCTAAAGTAATCCTGTTTTTAATCAGACTACTTTAAAGTGTGTTTAAAAACTGAAAATGCCCTTGCTACCCAACTGAGGTAAATTCCCTCAACAGTCTATGGGAGAAATATAACCAGGGTGTCACATTTGCATTAACAGAAATAAAAATATACTAAGGCCAATACTGAATAGCTTTAAAACCCTTGTTCTGAGCCTCTGGGATAAACACAGTTAAATAATGGCAAAATAAACCTGCGAGCATACTTAGAAAATTCATTCCAGAAGTCATATTGTTGCTTTTTATGGGACCAAAAATCATGCAAAAAATTATTCAAGAATAAACAGCCAAGTTTTTATGACAAAGAAAACATTAGAGAAACTCAATATTTTTTGTCTGGTTTTGACTGTTTCCCTTGTGGGCCCCCCTCCAACTCAGAATATTCTGTGGTTTCAGAGACAAATGAGAAATCTGTCTCCTGTCTTAACAGGTATTACACATATCAAGTGGTAATTTACATGCATTAACATATTATTTTAAACCAAAAATTCCCCCCCCCCTGTTTTACTCATATGAATGTAAGAACTGAGATAGCACAAAGAGCCATGTTCCCACTTATTGGAGCAGTGGCTGCTGCAGCAGGGGCAGCTGAGTGTTTCTTTCCCTGGCACATCCTCCCAGTTTCCAGCAATCAGCCCTTCAGGGACTTTGTGAGTGGGAACTTGCATCTGGAACTGGAGGCTTTGATTACCAGCCTGATTAGCAAAAATGAAAATTATTTCCAAAGAGCAGAGGAGAGATGCAAGATGATAATAAAACACAGTGGAAGTCGTAAGTGAATTAATGAGCAAAAGACAAACTCAGTCCTATTTCACAATAATAATTTGAGTGCTATTTGGTATAGTCACAGCTCTCACAGAAGCAGAGCTGGGCTGCAAATTGCAGAGTGGCTTGGGTTGCTCTCAAGCCCTTGCTAGGTCACAAATCTGTGCCCACAGTGTGCACATGAAATGGCCAGGCTCATACTACACCATGGTTCCTTGCATCCTTAGCAAGCCTTGCCCAAAGCTCTGATACTCAGACTGACAGCTGTCCTTTTATTGCTGTGCCAAATCACAAATATTTGGCTGCCAAGGTCAGGGAGATATTACCAGAAGCAGGTTGGTGGGCAGCTCTGTTTATCAGTCAGGATGCTGCAAATCCTCACACCCTGGGAAGATTTGCCTCCGACTGAGGCACCATGGCCTCTGACTGAGGAACAGCCACGTGGCTGTGCCTGGCGTAGATGTGGAGCCTTGAGCAAGGTTTCTCACACTCACTTTCTCACAGGCATCTAATCTGGGTAATTTACACCCTCTCAGGGCAAATGGATTTCAACTAGACCAGAGAGTCAAATGCAATACACTGGACCAAATAGATAATGCATGATAGATTGTGATTGCAGAAAATAGAGATTTATTTTGAAAGAAAACCTTTTCAGCATGCTATTAGATCAGGATGAAACATTGCCTGAATAATAATTACAATTGAAATTACACTTTTGTTTTTCCACTTTGGGGTTTGGGGGTGAAGTAGCATTGCCAGAGCTAGGAGAGAGTCTGGTTCTTCTTAGTGCACCAGAGCTGCTAACTGGAGAGAATGTATCATGAATATTGCTTTTCTGTTATGCTCCTTTCCTATTTATCTTCTATTAAGTTATGGTCCTTGTTGAAGACATGCCAGCAGGCTGGGTCTGTATTATTACTTGGTGCTTCGGTAGCCTGGATCCTTTCAAAATGTTGTATTGCAGTAAGGAACATCAGAGGAAGCTGGCAGGACACAAACAGAAGAAGGGTTTAGCATACAGTAAATAATCGACCTGTGGAACCTACAGCAGAAGGATCTTGTTAGTGGAAAATCTTTACTTGGCTTGGGGGACGAATGGATGACAGAAAATCCACTGTGGGTTGATACCAAAACCACATCCACTTTAGGAAAGCCCCAACTGTAAAGCTATTTCCGTCTTTTAAAATAGGAAATTTTATAAGTGTTTCATTTGGCCAGTTTGTAAAAGATGTGAGCTTTGTTACCGTTACTCCTTGGGCTTTGGAAAATTGCTGAACTATTCATTTGATCATATACAGGAAAAGCATTGCTATCAAGCTGCAATCAGATTGCCAACAAAAATATAATCATAGGCTTGGTAAGTTCACGAGAGCCCACTGAAGGTGATAATATGTGCAGATTGCTCTTTCAGAGCCCAAGGGGATTTTCGTGCTTCAGCAGTATCCTTCCCACCACTGGCACAGGGAATTATCCTCATCCCTTGCACCTTAGCTGAATTTAGAGCTCCTCACTAACACAAATAACCCACTTGCTCTTTCTCTTCTATTTGCGAGTGTTTTCTTCTCATATGGGAGGGAAGACAGACTGTTTATCCCTGTTTGAGACAAAATTCAGAGGAACGTCTGAGTTTTGAACATCCTCTCTTAGAAGGCAGGTTACAGCCACCCCTCCCCCACCAGGTTCGGGAAAGAAATTCCTTGGAGGGAAGGAAAAAAACCTTTTTATTTAACAAACACACAGGGAAAGAATAATAATGATNAAAAGCCAGAAAACTCGGGGAGAAAAAAAAGGAAAGGTGCTCCCTCCACTCTTGCTGCCGTGGAAGCACACAGAGGAGTGTGCATCTGTGTCCTTGTACAACTGCTTTGAAAATTTCACCTGGCTTTTTTTTCCCTTTCTCTCGCACCCAGTTTTAAAGGCACAGAAAGGCACTGGATTTCATGCCTGGGCATAGGGCAGGCGATATGGGAAACAACATCATAAAGTCACCCCAAGACACCGTTTTATATTTCTGTAATTTTTTCCTTGCTGGCAATTGTTACACCTCTTGTGCTCTAGAACAGACCTTCTGGACTGATGTGACTAGAACTGAAGTCCTTGTTGTCATTCTGGAGTCATATATAGTCTGGCATGATGATGTTTTCTTTTGTATTCCCTATTTCTTTCCTAATAATTCGGAGCATTCAGTTTAGCTTTTTGATCACTGCCCTGAACTAAGGTGAAAAGTTCAGAGAAATACTCACAGTGATTGCAAGACCTTTTTCCTGGGTAGCAATAGCTCATTTAGAGACCATTATTATGAATGTGTAATTAAGGTAGGTTTTGCATTGATTTGTATTTATCAGTATTTCATTTATTCAGACATTGCATTATCTATTGATATTCTCACAAAATATTTTACAGGTCTTGGTAGACTTAGCTTTGACTACTGTGAGTAATTCACTCTTATCAGCAAAAAGTGTCTTTGGAGTCCTTACATTATTTTCATGATCACTTACAAACATTTACGGAGTTCTACATTTCCTATTGCTCTACTAATTTTATAATCATAATTGCTTAGTTTCTTTAATGCACTTTGAGAAGAGACATTGTTAAAATGATTTGATGATTATCTCATCCTTAATTGTATGTTTGTTGATATCTTCAAATAGGTCCAACAGCTTTTACTCTAAAAGCCATGTTGAATCATTCCATATATGACATATTTATCTATTTTCTGATGTTTTCCAACTAATCTGCTCAGTTTATAAGGCACATTTATCTTCTTGTAATTCTCAAAATTTCCTTAAGGGTTTCATTAAATATTGATGCCACATTTACCACTTTCAAGTCCTTGGGATCTGAAATAATTTTAAGCAATGTGGTACAGTGTGGTCATTTCAAACCATCCTAGGACTGAGTCATGCAGAAATTACTCATGTTCTGGTAGCCAGATTTCACTGGGTCTGTTTTGCTGCATTGCTTCATTTCGGAGGAAAAGCAGTGCACACTTAGCACCTCATCCACCTACAGTGAGCAGCACCTTTAATTTGTGTCTGTTGCTTTCAGCTCCAGGACTTTTGGATTTGTCGTGCTACTTATAAAGTCACGACAGAAAGCAGTAAGAACAAGCACCTGCTGCCAGTGACCTCAGTGGAGTGTACAGTGCTCTTTCAGTTGAAAGGTTTTAGTGGTCCCTGTGCCAAAATATAGTGTGAAACCTGTGCTAGATCCTTCACCAATACGAGTGTAATGAAACTGGCATGGATAAGTTAATTTTCCTATACGAGAAGCTCAAACAGAAGAGCTCATGTGCAACTGCCTGCTTCTCAATTCAACAGTTCCCAGAAGAAACTTGGACCATACAAGGCCTCACAACCAAAAAGAAAAAGAGTCCTTCTTCTCTTTCAGATGAACTGTTTGGCTAATGAAAGTTCCCAAGAATGGGTTCACCTCAGGGGAGAAAACAGAGATCCTAGTGGAGGTAAAATTGCATGGCTCTCTCCTTTCATCCTTCAGCCAAGGCTCACGCAGGTGAAATTAGGGCACAAACCCAGACAGCTGTTCATTGTAGGAAGGAGGTGATGGGACATCTTCCAAGTATTTACAATAGTTATTTTCTCTTTACTCTAATTAGATTTAGGCAATCGGAGAGGTAGGAAATAAGGTTCTGAGAGAGAGAGAATTTAGCAAAAAGAAAAACCCTGCATGCTTAAGGTAATAATATTTTATATGAGAAACTTTGTTTCTGGCCTTCAAAAAAGAAAGATGCTTTCAATTTTCTGTAATGCTAAAGCCATTTTGCACCATCTTATGTTGCAGTTTTCAAGCAGGAAATTTTTTCATTCCTATGTAACCCTCGTATCTTTGTTGCAGTGATCTCTAAAACTCAGTTACACTAATGATACTTTATAATATAGACTAAATATCAAGCATCAAATACCAGATTGATTTTCTCTTCAGAGATTCATTTCTTTAATGTGCAAGTAATTTCATCCTTGCAAGGAGTCTGTTATAGCACTTTCCCTTCTGCTGGTGATGGAAACAGAACCCTGTTCAACCCATGGCTCGAGCCCAAACCTGCTAAGTGTATTGGCAATGCTGCCTGCGATTTTAGCACTATGGAAAGCAGACTTGAAAGACTCAAGGTCCCATCAGCCTTCTGAGGGATGTGGCAAGAGTAACAGATTCAAGGATCCAATTTAAGTCTTCATTTTCAAATGTAAAACTCAGCACCAGACAAGATCTTTGGCACATACCAGTGTAGTTTTATTGACTTGAGTTTATTCTACATCAGGACAAACCTACCTGAAAATTTGCCTTTAGGATTATGTTTTCCACAATGACAAACAGATGTATCCAGACCAAAAATTTCTTAAACGTTTAGATGCAGTCCACAGCAGAAAACTTGTTTGCAAGAGTACAAATGCTTGAACTTCGGTTCACAGAATCTGTCACCTTAATATTTAAAATAAATTCAAAGCAAATGAAACAGTCTTATGCCTCCAGTTATCTCAACTGCCAGTGGTAAGTAATCCTGGCAAATCTACTTAGAGATAACAGTAGGTGTTTAGATACACAACTGAAAAGCACCTAAACCTTGTGCCTGGGTTAGAACAAAGTTTCCCTTATGATTACTGGGATTTCCTGCTTCTGTTTGGGCTGAAAATTCTTCAGGAACAGTTTGACTCAACTATGCAGCAGTTTCAGTCCTAGCAGCATCTGTGAAACAGAGAACAAAACATGAAAAAGCAAAAATTAGCAAGTCCTAAAAATCCCGTAACATTTGTTTGACATCAGTCATTATTTTGAAATTAAAATCTGAAGCAGAAACCTTCCTTTGAGGAAAAGCTGCTTGTACCTTTCTTTTCTTGGAAAAGTCTCTTTTCCCTCAGAAAAATGCTGAAAATACCAAGAAACAAACATGCAATCTCTGTAAGTTTTTCCAGCTGGGCGGCTTTGTTCAACTAAAATATTCTTAATCTCTTAAGCGTGATCTGATGCCACTTCTTTGCAGGCTGCATGAGTCCTCTTCTGACCTTGTAAACTGAATTCATGTGTATACTGTCTACAGCTCTCGTTTGCAATGCCAGAGGCAATTTAATTGTTTGGTACTTTCATTAGTCCCCTATTGATTGGTTCCTCTTCCTCCCTGCTGTGTGCAGAGAGGTACATTTCCTGTTGCTATTTGCTGTTTAACAGAACCCTCTTACCTTTCTTTGGCATTTTGATGATATTTGATACTAACCCTACCTGGTTGTTCTCAAAGCAGCATTTTAATTTAATATCTTATTTAAAGCAAACTTTGAAGCAACTTTATGTGGCCCTGGAAGTTCTACTCTGCCTTAGTAAATCACTTCTCCTCCCTGCCTTCCTCCCTTCCTTCCTCCTTTCCTCCCAGCATCTATTAAACTGAGTACTGGGCTGAGAAGTGGGAGGCTTTCCTCACCTAGCTGAAGGCATTCCTGACAAATACTGCATGCCCTCCAAGGCTGCTGTCCAGCATAAGCTGGGAAGCACGGCATAATGTGAACACTATGGGTGTCATTAGCTGGGACACTGGGACTTGGTTTGGTTTGGTTTGAATTTGAACTTTTGAAAGAGCTTAGACATCTACAGGTCTAGGAGACCGTGTTGTTTAAATGCTCACTAGCACAGAGGAAAAAATTAAAACTTCTTTCACTTTTTTTTACAGCAAATCCCAACAAATTCATGCCATGTCTTTTAAACGTGTTATTTTTAAATTGTTCATACTTACACTCAAGAGTCTTTAGGTGAGTTACTGGAGCAGTGACCAGCTGTAAGGTCTCACAATTTACGCTTTGAGAGGTGCTCTAAACCTTAGGGACAGAGGACAGCTGAGTTTGCTAGTCAGGAAAAACTATGCTAAACTTCCAGGTCTGTGTGTTTTCATGTTTCCCAGCCTGCACAGAACAGGACTAAAGTCATTGGAAGTGGCAACATGCCACTTCATCGGTGCTGAGTCCTTCTTCCAGAATGACTCAACTTCAGCCATGGGATGTGTGAGTAAAAATAGGAATAAGCATGGGCACTGATTTATGGTATGAAAAATCAGACATTGAAAGTTAAATTGTTACACACTTTCTTTTAATCTGAAAAGTAATAAGGCAGACATGAAAAAGATCTGATAGTGAAGTTCTCAGTTGCAAAGGCCTTTCCTGATGCAAATGGGAAATGTCAGCTGAATTTCTGACTCAGTCTCCAGCAGGGAAATATTCCTGCCAAAGTCCCATAATCCAGCATGGAAATCCCAAGTGTCATGTAATATATCCCTGAGGGTAAATACCAATATGGAAGCTGTCAATCTGTTTTTTGTTTCTGGCTCTTGCCCACACTTCCCAGAACTTCGCATTTGCCCATGAAGTTTGTTTCCATGGATTTCTTCTTTTTCTTCAGCTCTACCACCTGTTGTGGTTTGGGACAGGCAGGCAGAGCTGTGCTTTGTCCACCTGTGAGCGCGTGCAGGGGCACCGAGCACCCTCCTGCCGCAGAAACAACTCCTCTCCCTGCTGCCACCACTGACAAAGCCACTGCCTTGGGGCAAGTTGTGTGCCACAGAGCTGCAGGGTCCTGCTCCATCTCGGACAGCGATGAGGCCTGAAGACTTAGTGGGGAAAAGGAAGAGGAGTTACCAGAGCAAGGTTAGAAACGTGAAAGCCTCAGGGAAGGGACCCCAACACCTGCTCCCTTTTGCCCCAGTGACACAAGGGAGCAACGTGGGGTGTTTGGGGTATGTCCTTACCCTGAACCCAGCACTGATGGACATCTCCTTTCCCTGTTCCCTGCCAGCACACTGTGGTTTTGACCACCATGCTGGGAGGGCAGTAGGCTTCCCAGTAGGCTTCCTGGAGGCAGGAGACCCTTCCCCTGGCTGGAACACCACAATTTGATCCAGACTTGGCCAGAAATGGCTTAATTTGCTGCAAAGCTCTTGCCTGTGGAAACAAAGTCATTGAGCTGTCTTGGGACAAGTTCTTCATCTTCCTTCAGGGAAGCTGAGTATCTTGTGAGCCACAGCAATTCCTGAGCTGGTTGAGGGTGCTCCAGCCCTGCCCCGTGTTGCAGACTCACCACCTCCATCGCTGAACCTCCCTGCAGAGCCCCTTAGTGCCGTCCATCATTTTAAATCATTTAAAAGTAGTGCCAAAGAACCCAAGTGTGTGGTGGTCTCTGGGGCCTTGGGGGCTGCTCCTAGGCATACTTAAAGGCATCCATATGATGGCAGCAAGCAGGACAAGGTACAGCCACGCAGTCCTCTGCATTTCCAGTCTTTAAAACGATACAATTCTCACTATCGTAGCTTGCACAAATAAGGAAGTTTTAATTACATCCTGAGAAAAAATGGTGTGATGCTTACTGCTTTTTGAGATTTCAGGTTTCTGCAGCACAAACCCTTTCCTTCAGCTCCCCTGTCCAGAGCTGGGCTGCTCAAGGCTCCTCTGCTTTCTTTTGTCCTCACTTCACTCTACTAAACAAGTGCTGAAATCCCCTTGGATGAGGGCTAGCCAAGGTAACATGGCCCCTGGCTTGCTAGGTACCTGGTACTGAGCATGGAAAGCCTTTAGTGTCTCATGGCTGGTTTGGGAAGGAGCAAACTGAGCAGAAGAAATTGCCAGGGCTTATTTGGCATGGGGTTACCACCCCTGGGATCTGAGGTAATGTGCCATTGGACACTCAGGGGCTACAGACAGTGCAAGTTGTGCTTTCCTGCTTCTGTCCAGTGCATATGGCTGTCTGTTGGAAGTGGGATGACAAAACCAGAATTAAACAAGCAAAGAACCCAAATCACCACCTTTTGTGGAGGCAGAGCTGAAAGGCAGCTTGGAAATGAGGTGTTTTCACACAGGCTGAAACAACAGTGAAAATGCGGTGCTGCAGTCACTGCATGCAAGAACTGGCTTTGTAGGAGTGCTGAACTGAGACGGAACAGCTTGCACACAGGTAATGGATGGATAAAGAGGACGTTTACAGAAGCCATTCCCAACACATTGTAGCAGATTTAAAACCTGATGCAAGTGGTCAAAGCCAGCAAGTATAATGTGCTGGAGAGAAGAGCAGAGAATCGTAGGCATTGCCCAGGTTTCAGACTCACTGCATTAAAAGAAATCCCTGGGCAATCATAGAAAATGGACCATGATCAAGTGAGAACAAGCCCAGAACACTCAGTGCATTCAGTCCTGCCCCACCGACATGCTGGAAGGATCACCCAGACAAAACCAGTTCAGTTTTGCATGGACAGGTGGGGTATATGAATCTGGCATGTGGGCAGTTGTGGCTGTCAGGAATACCAGGATGTCCATGTCCTGCCTTTGGGTGCACAGCCCCGGAGAAAAGGGAAATTGTTTATCTGAAGTAGGCTGCAGATCCCCAAAATAGCACCTGTCAGACATCTCAAAGTGTTTACATTTCTCTGCTCTGGACTGATGTTGAGGGGTTTTTTTTGCTTTAATGCAGAGATCTAAACCAGAATGTGTTATTTCATCATTCATTAATTCAGCCTATTTATTCCATAATAATGAGAATCTAGACCCAATGTAAGGACTGATAAAATGAAGAGATCCTACCGGCAGTAAAAGTCGATCAGGCTTTTCACAATTCCACTGATGTATTTTGAGGACATATTTAACAACTTCAGAGGAGAAACAGATTTTTGAAAACACGCATCTCTCTGTTACACCAAACTCTTGCTTCAGGCACCAGACAAATATTGCAAGCACGATTAAGTTACTG
This sequence comes from Gymnorhina tibicen, assembly GCA_013399875.1. Taxonomy (NCBI): domain Eukaryota; kingdom Metazoa; phylum Chordata; class Aves; order Passeriformes; family Artamidae; genus Gymnorhina; species Gymnorhina tibicen. Next base: position 2,197,681 of record VXAZ01001543.1, read on the forward strand.
GGACACTGTGTAAATGTATTCCTTTGCATTTTTTTCCCCCTGGTCTATTCTACATATTAGAAAATCTATGCAAGACTTGCCCAGTGATCACACAATTGTATAGCTGAGTGACACATGCAGCTATCATAAAGAGTGTGCATTCAGGAAGGGAAGATTTTTCAGTTGTTATGAGTATAATGCAATCTAAAGACACAGCAGTCATATTTTTGTAAATATTCACAAACGTGTTTCCCCCCTGAATGTGAAAAGAAAGTGCATTTTGCCAAGAGTTCTTCCAACTCTTTTTGTGAGCAGGTGACACCAAAGGCAGAGAAAATTCTTGGAACTTCCTCAGAGAAATCCTGCTATTGGAGATCTCCTACCATGCTGTCCATTCTTCCAGGTAAATAGTTTTTGTGCCTCTGAAAGACAAGTAAGATTCAAAGGCTGAAGAAGAGACATGCTGGGATCCCATGTATCCAGCAGGCAGAGCAGAGATGCCTGCTGTCCCAGCAAGTGGAGAGGGGATGCCATGAACAGGAGGAGCAAAGAGCCATATCCAGCATCTGTGTCAGAAACTGGGAATGTGGGAAAAAGAGATGCAGCAACCTCTGATCGTTCATTATCTATTCCCACAGCATGATTATATCAGTTGGGTCAGTTTTCTAAAGGCTCCAGATGATTGAATTAGTCAAGGATAGGTCAGATTATTTCTGCCTTGCTGCCATCATTATGGTGCCACAAACATATCAATTAAAAGAGTTTGCTCTGACAGGATTCCTGCTGCTACTAATTCAATGGCTCCTACTGTAAAGAAAACCACCTTAGTGGTAGCCCTGAGGAGGCTGTGGCAGCTGAGTGTGTTGGAATGCCTCAGCTTGGGAGCCAAGGAATACCTCTTTTTTTCCTGGGAAGAATACACGTGACTGGCTGTGATGTAAAGGAAGCAGTGCCATGGGGCCAAGACCCCGGGTTTGAGTGGCAAAGCTTTTATTTACCCAAGTAAGAAAAGTAAGAAAATTCAGCTGTGCTTGCTTTTGAGAATTTTGGGGGCATTGCCCACCACCCTGGGCTTGTCACCTCCCTGTTAGATCAGTCCCAATGCCATGTCCCCCTCCCAGCTGGGAAATAGCTCTTTTCCCTGGACATTCCAGGAGTGTCTTCCAAAGATGAAGTCATACCATAACCACAATGTGCACTGGGCTTTTGAGACTTAACCATGAAGACCATTTGGTCTTCACAGCTAGTACTTTGCAGGAGAAAAATTAAATCTTTAGACTGAAAGAGTCTCATCTGTATTTCCTCAGAGCAGTTACAAGACCAATGGTGTGGGATAGCAGTACTAGCATAACAGTATTATATATGAAGAAGTCCTTATCTGAATAATTGTGGATGAGCTAACAGCTCACTGACCACAGAATCGTAGAATTGCCAAGTTTGGAAAGGACCTCTAAAATTATCAAATTCAAGCATTAACCCAGCACTGCCAAGTCCACCGCTAAACCATGTCCCCAAGTGCCACATCTAAATGTCTTTTAAATATCTCCAGGGATGGTGACTCAACCACTTCCCTGGGCAGACCTTCCAATGCCTGACCTCCCTTTCAGTGAAGAAGTTTTTCCTAATGTCCAATCTAAACCTCCCCTGGCACAACTTGAGGCCATTTCTTCTCGTCCTGTCACTTGTTACCAATTAAGGTTTTCAAGAACTGGAGGGCATTTCCAAATACTACTTTTCAAAGACTTTTAGTTAAACTGCAGATCTGTGCTCTGACCTTGGGATTATGAGATCTTAAATCTTTCCCATCAGTCACCCCACATCAGGAACATTTTGTTATGTATATTAATTATGATGATTTACAAAACCAAAAAGTGTGTGGAATTCTTAAGTTCTGAATATGCCATTTATTTGCATCAAATACCCACCCCTTCCAAAGCACACTAGTTTCTTCTCGTGGAGCCTGCAGGATGGGTGGATCTTTCTTCCTAATGCCTGAAAATTGTTAAATTCACAGAGCAATACTCAGATGGCATAATTATTAGCATTACAGGCTGATCCTCTAAGCAAAAGCTGTGGAAAGAGCCCTTTTATGAGAGGGTGGCTGCTGTAGCCGGGGGTGGTCTGGCCTTGCTATCACAGGCTGACTCCAGCTGATGCCTTGCCAGTTCATTGATGCAGCACAAGAAAGCACTGCTGCACAGCTCTGTCCATCTGGGTTGAAATCGTCACTACTTGTACATCTTGGCTACATGGGTGGTCACATTTATGACTCCAAGATCCATCCATCCATCCATCCATGGCTCCTATCCATCATATTGTCCTTCCTTTCAAAGCTCCCTCTGTGTTTGCTCATTCTCCCTGTGCTCAGAACCAGCCTGCTTTTATATCAGATATTTCTGCCGCCTTTCTTGGGTGCAGTATGCCGAGGTGTTGCTGGAGTGTGAACCCAAGGTTGCGTTTCCCAGGACAGACCTGTCTGGTTGTGTTATCCCTCTTTCTCTGCACACCGCAGGCCTGGGGCTTTCAGCTGCACGAGCCCCTTGTGTCTGCATCACTCCATCCTCCTGCACAGCATGTGGGAGGGAAGCCTGTGCTACAGCATTGCTTTTTCCCTGGCACTGGGTGCTGCCCAGCACTTGCAGTACCATTAATGCTGGGTAGGTGCAACCTTTGCTGCCCTTTAACAGCAGAAGTGCCCAGGAGAGAAGGGCATGTACTGAGCAAGAGTTTGGAACATCCAGGTATGCTGGAGAAGGACGCTGACAGTAGGAGTAGCAGGGAAGAAATCACAGCTGGAACTGAGACAGAAAAAATATCCTCTTACCTATGGGACAAAGGTCATTTCTTCACAAGCTGCAGGTTTCTAGAGTACCTTAGACAGGTGATCATACAAAAAAAAAATCCCTAATTCATACATACGAAGATCTTAGATTCACTTTCCAAAAAGGGGCAGGAACACCTATAATCAGGCACCTTGGATGTCTCCAGCTTTGTTAATTGGTTCATTTCTACTGGAGTCTGAATCAGGATTGACATTTATATTCATCAGATTACTCTTGCCCTTATCATGACCCAAAAGGGAAAAGATATGGCTCAGGCCAACCTGAAAATCAGATCCAAAAGCTGTTTTAAAACCCGTCACTTTAAATCGGAGTTTTCAGCACAGGGAATTAACAATTGTCAAGCCACATCTACCGCTTTCAGAGGCCTTTTTGCTCAAGGATGTCTGCTACAGTTTTACATTTTCTCACATTTTCAGTATTTCTGCTCACCACCAAGGTGGCTGCAGACATCTGTGAATGAGGAGGAGGAGGAGGAGGGAGAAAGAGAGCAGTGCCCCAGGGGGAGCTGCCATAGCTGGAAAGCTCCATCTTCTTACCAGGGCCAAGGGACACAACTGTAAATTCTGACAAGAAGAAGGCCCTGTTCAGGCTCTGGAGAGGCAGCCTCTGTGATGTGCCCTCTTCCTGAAGGGAAGGCACGGCAGCCTGTGTAAGGTAAGGATGTGGGGCGCCCCAGAAAAGCGATCTCTCACAGCACTTGGGGACCAGGCTGGTTGTGCAGTGTGCTACATGTCTAATTAGGGACTGTTGAAGAATGCAAACCTACAGAGTCTAATTACTGCTAATTTATTGCATCAACCATTTAAAATCAAAGAGTGAAAGGGGAAAAAAATACAATATTTTTTCAGCAAGTGAAAAGTATTGAATTAAGTAGATTGAGTCTCTCGCCACCACTCTCTAATCATGGTGTTGGTTCTGCATCTGCTGTGTAGGTTTAGCTGGAAGTGTTTTCTAGAGACAGGAAGACAATTAGACAAGTACCTGTGAAAAATGTTGTTGTTGGTTGGTTTGAGTTTTTTTTGGTCTGTATCAGAAGGAGAACACTGCCAACGTGCTATGAAAACAAAAATATGAAATCGTAGAATTCTTTAGGTTGGAAAAGACCTTTAAGATTATAAAGTCCAACCATTAACCCAGCACTGCCAAGTCCAACACTAAACTATGTCCCCAAGTGCCACAACTACACATCTTTTAAATACCTCCAAGACTGGTGACTCAGTCCCTCCCTGTGCAGCCTGTCCCAGTGCTTTCAGTGGTGATATTTTTGTAATAGCCAATCTACACCTCCCTGGCACAGTTTGAGGCCATTTCTTCTCATCCAATCGCCTGTTGTTTGGGAAAAGAGGCAGACCCCCACCTGGATACACCCTCCTTTTAGGCAGCTGTAAAGAGTGATAAGGTCTCCCCTCAGCCTCCTTTTCTCCAGTCCAAACAATCCCAGCCCCTCAGAAGCTCTTTGACAGCCTTCTGCTCCAGACCCTTCTTCAGAAGCCAGGGAGAACTTGACTTTTTCCCTGCTACTAACTGGGAGTGTGACATGGAGCAAAGTGCTGCTGGGCTTTCTCTTTGCTCATATATAGCATTGTAAATATTAAAAAGCATCCACTTGCTCCAGACATCCCTCACCACTGAAGAGGGATCAGTTTGGGGGAGCCATTGACTTTTTTTGTGTCTTGCTTGCTCTCCTTTGGAAACATAAAATTTAATTACCTTTTGAAGATGCGTCTCATTGCTTTCACCAGTGACACCAGCCCTTTCTTTCCCTCGTACCATGTCACTGCAATTTCACAGCAAGCAACTGAGAAAAAAATGTATTAATGGCTCTTGGTTCATAGGCAGGCTCTGCTGTGCTGAGTGGCAGTGCTATAAAAGGGCTAATTGAAGATAGGGGGCCTGCTGAATTACACATAGTGAACATGAGGCTAATTTCTTGTGCCTTTCCCTCGCACTCCCTTGCTGCAGTGCCTGCCTAGGCCATTCCAGCAGGGCTAACAGAGATTTTTGTGAAGGAACAGATGGGGTGGGGGCAAGGGTCTCACTCTGCCCAATCCCTGCAGTGAAGGTTTCCCTTCACTGAAGTACTTTCCCTTTGTTTGCTCAGGTCAGGCTGCTTTGCTTGACAACCTGCCCTTTGGCTAAATACCACGTATTAAATACAAGATCCCCAAATCTGCAGATGAAGGGTATCCTTAGTTCTCAATAGACCTTCCCACGTAGAAAGTAATTTGAATTTCAATCAGGGTATAAAATGTAGTGTATACTCAACAAAGCAACTGAAGGCAGGCTGAGAAAACATAAATGAGCTTCATTTTAGTTGCTTTCAAGTTCCTTCTGTACAATCTTTCCAGTTCTTATTTACTGTAATCAACATCCATCTGACGGCAATTTGTAGGCAATTGTGCATTACAGTTTGTTCAACATGCAGAGAAAAACTGCATGTTTCTGGAACTTGAGGTAAACTCCACAAATACGAGAACCCTGGATACAAGGTGAAAAGGCCTCATAACAGGTTGCTGTTATGCTCCAGAAAAAGGTATTGGGAAGGACAAATGAGGGCCAGTGGCTCCAAGCAGTTTTTTACCTCAAGATTATTCCAAAGACAAAAAATTTCAAACTAGATTGGGTTCTTCAGCCACTGTGGGCTGTGGCAGGCTAAGTCATCTGGATTCAGCACCTCCCATTGGAGAGGTTTTCTACTGAGCCTCTTCCTCTTCCCCTTCTTGCAGCCCCTGGGTGGGTGATGGAGAAACGTATTCTGCTGTGAGAGCAGGTGTGGTGTGAGGAGAGCAGGCAGCACTGGTGAGTCGGTGTTTGGGTCTCCTGATGAACTGAAGCAACACAGGAATTTTGACCAATTTGCTAGGCTGCAAATGCTGTGCAAAGTGCCTCTCTTGGCATCACTGTTTCTGTCCATGCTGGTTTCACTTCTCATGCAGCCTTCTTCATGCAAAGCCAGGTTTTATTGCAGGAAGAATAACGGAGGCGGAAAATGCCTGGTGTTTAATGCTCTGTTATTTCAATTTCATGAGTGCTGTTTCAAGTGTTGAATGGGCTCTTATTGCTGGCGATACCAGGTGAGAGAGGCATTAGTTTGAGCTCTGCCAGGCTGAGATCAATAAACTCCCCCACATCCTTACGCTTCTCCCTGATCACAGTTGAATAGCTCATTAGCCGTGTTCCAACTATTATCCCGGCACAGCACTTTTTAAACTGATATGGTCCCTCCTTGGAACAGTAATGATGTGTTTGTGTTTGTAAGGCATCGCACACAATTATAGGTCTGCCTCAGTCGTGAGCAGTAACAAATGCACCAGAGGTCAGTGCAGCCGCCAGGCTCCGTGGGGCTGCAAGTAGTAAGCTTGGTATGAAAAAACTATTGCAGTTATACACAGATAACCTGATCCTCTCGGGCAAGTCTGGTGAGATGCTATCCCAGGGAGAAAATGGAGCAGCCAGTGTGAAACTGCAATTTATAGGGGCTAAACAGCATGTGCACATATTAAGCAGTGGCTGCAATTCAAGAAGGGCATTTTCCCTGCGGGTCTCGACATTACTGAAAATTTTCAGGCACTGAACTGGTTTAATATCTTGAGACAGGCTGTGATCTAATTGTTCTCTGCCTCCGTGTAAAAGGTACTTAATTTCTATGCATAGTCTTTATCCTGGAGCATAGGATACCTTTGAATTTATGGTGTGATCAGGGAAAGCACTTTTTGTGGTAAGCCTGAAGTGTGACAGATCTAATTTTGAATAAACCATTCTTATCAGATGGATCAGCTATTGTCTCTGCCCTGGGCCAACAACTGGGTCCTTTTGCTTTGCAGCCAATAATGTTTTAAAGCTTCTTTAACACCCCAAATGCCTAGATCCTTGCAGAAACAAACCCACAAAGCTAGTTTGTCAGAAGTCAAATTCTCCATGGAGGTCTAAACACTCTGCAGCTGAGAGACACATATGAAAGCTGCTTTGGAATAGCTAAACCCATTTAAATCCATTTAAAAGCCTCACAATTAAATTTGCATGCAGCCAGCTACTGCTCTGTCTCTCCTGAGTCACAGTGAGCTTAGCAGGCTGGAGAAAATCAGGGCCACTTTTTCACCAGCACAATCCCAGTCGGTTTTCTTCCCCACTTTTACCCAGATGAGCTGTGGGAAAAAGGCACTGTTGCCAAAGTGCCTTGGTGGGAACACGATGGGGATAATTCAAAGCAAGCAAAGTATAAACAGACCCCAAAAAAGCGATGTGAGCTAAGTAACCCTGAAGGGATGAACCACTGAGCAAGAGATGCCAAGGGCCAGGTGTGCCTCCCAGATGAGAGAACAGGGGTGGATGGGCGCAGCACACCCATGGATGGGCTGCAGGATGCTGTGGGGGCTAGTGGGTGCCTGGCACTTCAGGCAGCACAGAGCTGATGGAGTGAGAGTGTTTCTGGGGTGGGTCAGCATGGACAAATGGAGAAGGCAGCAGGTAATATCAAAGAGCAAAGTGTTGCTGGTGAGCGAAGCTGCTTGTTTGGGGACAGAAGAGGCCACATGTTAAATGGGCTCCCAAACACCTCCAGCACTCGCTGCTCCTCATTAAAAAGCTGGTGATGGTAGAGGTGTCACTTGGCAGCTCCCTGTCTTAAGAGACAGAGAGGAAACATTATCTTTGCCATGCAGATTTAGGGCCCCACCTGTCCTTGGGTGCAAATGGTCCTTATTGAAACAGATGGCTGCTGTGGATTGATCAACTGCCAGGGCCTTTTCTGCCTGCGTTATAAAAAGAACATCTTCCCGCAGCCACGCAGAAATCCTAGGGCTGGTTAAACAGGCATTTCTGTCTGCTTTCAAATATGGGCCAGCGCCATGTGTAACGGCAGCTGTGTGTTCCCAAAACATTGCCATGCAATTAGGTTGCAAGGAGACAAAAGAAGCCAGCCAGACTCACTGCTCCCTTACCCTGCTCCAGGCTCGGGGACTTGCTGTGTGCTGGCACCAGCCTCAGCAGGGATGCTACCTGTGAGGCTTTCAGCATTTTCTAACCCAACCTTGCTTCCTAACTCCTGGAGCAGGGAGGGCATCCATATCCCTGTACCCCTCACCCTTTTACTGATAGCTTCCACAGGAAGTTGATCAGGGGATCACCGAGCAGGTTTTTGTGATTTTTTTTCCCCCCTAGTTATTATGAGCATATCCTGGGTTTGTTCTGGGTTTCATTCAGGAAGAAAAAGTGAGACAAGACACTGTTTCAGTCTGAAAAACACAAGTAAGGAAAGCACGAGTGACAGTGTGCATTCTGAAAAACCTGTGAATCTTAAAAGATGTTTCTACAAGATCAAAATGTAACAAGACATCTTTTTGAGAAACAAGACTAACCTCACCTTGACCTATCCTGTATGTGTCAGAAAATATTTTATGCTTTTATCCAAGGACATCAAAGTGCTCCTGAGCTCCATACTATGCACTGCATTCGCTTCAGTCTCCTGAATGCTTTTTGTCGCTCTGCATTGCAAGTGCTGCTGCTCCAAGGAGATGTGGACCCAGCTGCTGAATATGTGCTTGGATGTGTGCCTATCTTATTATCATATTGAAAGATATGTGCCTATCTTTCAATAATCTAGATTAATGATTATTAATCCTTCAGCTGTTCAGAAATACTGCCAGAACAAGCGGTTTTAGCAGAAGAGAGCAAAGAAGGTGTGTGCTTGCATGTGTATTTGCTACGTTGTTCCTTCAAATTCTCCAGGCATGAAATCATTACATGTCTAATTAAGTGGCAATTACAAAAGCAACACTCTGTATTAGTCCCTTTGGCACAAGGGATTCTTCTAGATGTTTTTGATCCCACCTTTCACAGACTGAACTGAAATTCAGGGTGAATTTCTGAAGTTTTTTCGCCAACTTCAAAGGAATCAGAGTTACCTCCAGCGGGACGATGGCGGGGATGGATTCTGCATGCCAGTGTTGGAGAGGCTCCATGTTGAACTGGCTCGTGAGTGGTTCTAACACTGCCACTGCGGATTCAATTTGTGGAATATATTACAACAGCAGTGTGAAAAAATTACTCTTAGGTTTTGCAAATTGATACACTAGAGCTTTAAACTAGGATAGGGAGGGGCCAATTTACACTTCAAAACCCAAACCGTGCCCTCGGATATATTTGCCAAGCTCCATCAGAAACTAATAAGGACCGTGAAATCAAAGAAGATGCAATTTAGCTTAACTATTTAGATGCCTAATCCCTTTGACTGTGTCTATTTTACATCTTCCACAACCCAGTTTTTCAACTGAGTTTCTGAATGTTCAAGCTGAGACATCTTAAGTAGAGGAGGCAGTTTGAAGTCTTGTCCAACAGAAGTCTCCTAACATAATAAATATCAACAAATTGAACAATCCTCAAATCTCCAGGTTCTTCAGAGAAGAGGTGTCCAAAACCTCATTTATTTTCCAGCTAAGCTGCTTCGTTCAGTGAAAAGGTCAAGTCTGCCTACAAACCTTGTCTTATCAACATGCCTAAGAGTAAGTGTAAGACTATTTCTTTTTATAATATGACTCTTTGAAATGTTCCTAACTGAAAGTCGCCAGTTTTCTGTGGAGTGAAATTTTCCCTCAGTGTGTTTCTAGTTCCTCCTTTTTTATGTCAGTGTTTTGACTGAAAACAGCAAACTCTTCACTGTTAATAGACTGGCAGGATTTCTTAACATAAACTCAAATCTAAAATAAGTTTGATATTTCAATTCATCTTCCCATACCAATAAAAGGACCAGTGGAAAAGGACGAGTGAAGTATTTCTTTTTCATTTCAACCCACTCCAAACAATGAAGTGACGTAGAGCCGGTCTCAGATACTTCTAAACTCCTGTGTTTTTGTGGCAGGTTGTGCCTAGCTGTGAAACAGACAGAATGGGTTTCTCTTCTACAGAAATTAATTTCCAGTGTAGGATTTCTTAAAGTGGTATCAAGTGACAAAGTGAGAGTTGAGGAAGATGTCAGAGCAGAAACACAGTGTTACCTTCCTCTATCCTGCCTTGCTCTAGGAACAGGTATGTGCAACACTGGCACAAGCACCATGAAGGTTTCTCTAATGCTTGGAGGGACTAGAGTAGGGCAGAAACAAGAGCAGGATCTCAATTCCCATTATTTAAAAACCAAAAAAATCTGACCAAATATTTTTTAAAGCAACTTTTGCTTTTGCTGTTGTTTTCTTTAAGATATTTTTACTGTGATGATAATGGACAACTTATTCCTCTCCTTCCCCTCTGCCTTTCTCTGCCTTGGTTTTTGTGAGTTTGAGAATCTGCTGCTGCCACAGATCTTTCAACGAAAAAGATGCAGAATGAGTCTGAGGGCCTTCCACTTGGCATGGGAAAGCAGGAAGAAACAAGCGTGGCATTCAAAGCTATAGCTGGAACTGTATAAATAGTTCTATACTATAACTATACTATAACTATAAAGCACTCCTACAGTGCTTGGATGCTTGAGCCAGGATGCTTCCTGGCTGCCACAGCTTCCCATCAGTGTTTCTGGAAGCTGAGCTGACACTGCTGCCTTTTCACTTCTCTTTCCCCTTACATGCAAGGACCACTCTGTCACTTTTCCCCTGTGTCCTCTCCCACTACAGCCATCTCTGCTTGGAAACCCTGTGACGCTGAGGATCAGAAGATTTTGAGTACAGCTCTAACTGATTTTGCTTTGCACCGTTTTAAAGCCTAAGGCAAATGACTGTGATAGCAATTATGAGGTTAGAATTTTGGAGGAGGGGGGCATTCTTGGTGCCAGAAGAGAAAATAAAATAAACAATTTTCAGGTTCTCTACTTCTAAACAAACTCCAACCATCTGACATATTCCACGGCAGCAAAAAAAAAAAAAAGGGGGCAATAAAGAAAGAGATGAGATTTCTAGATATTAGATTTCTAGATATTAAACTTGTTTAAAACTGAAGACTTTAATACCAGGAACCAAGCAGGAGAGGAAGTGGAGCGGGGGGGGGAGGAGGGGGTTGTTGTTTTAAGGCAGGTCAGGCATGAATTTCTCTTCTTGATGGGAGAAATCACCAGAGAGTCTCACTATACTAAAGCAGCTCTGCAAATGTCTTAGGTGGAAAAAATACTTCTCTTATATAAAAAGATACTTGATAATTGGTTATCTGAGTATCAGAAGCAGCAATAGGCCCCATACTAGGTCTTGGCTGTGCAGGGCCTGTTCCTACATGTCGGTCCACGAAGGCATTGTGTCTAGCAGTGCAGCTTGCCACCTTAGGCCATGCCTATGCTATCGACTCGCAGTGATTTTCCTCTGTGCTAAGCCAATAAAAAATTTTCAACTCTATAAAGACCCCTAGGCTAAAGTTACACACATATTCTAAAAAAGGAGGAGTAGGAGCAGATGGAATATTTGAGGTTTATAATACAACCTTTGACACTGAACAATAAAGCACTTCAGGAATCCCCTGGAGCTTGGTGCTGCTAGACTGTAGCCGAGCTGTGAACTGTCCTTAGAGGCACAGAAGGAAAACATGATTTTTTTTGTCAAAACAAGTGAAAAAGTGTAGTCAGTTCACATCTATTGATTAATTATACTCAGCAAAGCTTTTGCTTTCTCTCTAAGAAAAAAGTTTTCCAGCAAATTCAAATGCTAAGACCACTGATTTGCCATTGTCTTGCTAAAATACTAATTTACATTTACTTAATCTAATGTGATAGTACCCAGGATTGCATCTCAGTGAAAAGCCATGAAATATATACACAGAACAATGTGAACAAAAGCTTATTCTCTCAGTCAGAAATACCGTACAGGATACATCATATTAAAATACTACACTGAGAAGTTGTCCTTTTTATGGTGCTGCTAACTGACATTTCCTTTCTGGAAGTAGGAACACGGTCACCTTTCAAGGTTCACATCAGTATTTATTACCATAGAGACCATAACAACGTCTCCTTACAAATGTTTTGTGTAGTTTTACCTGCTGTCTACTTATTTTTCCTGAGCTATTGGGTTATAGAATAAATCAAGGTGGAAGGAGTCCCTGGGGCAGCGTGACTTAGATCATGTTGTCCAGGGCCTTCTGTAGTCTACTTGTGGCTATCTTCAAGGATGAGGAGTCCACAATGCTTCTCCTCAGCAGGTTAATTGATGATTTGAATCTCAAGAGGACTAGGCAAAATTTTGTGTTGTCATTTATCATTTGCCCACAGCTGCACCCTGCCTGCTTCCGTGCCTTTGTCCATGTGCAGAATTAAATTAATGTGTCTTACCCTTCCCCTGTGGTCCTGTAGTCCAGGGCTTGGATGAGCCACTGTATAATGCTGACATCCTATTCCACACTCTCTGTCCTCCTCCTCAGCCCGATGGTACCTACGTGCCATGGGATGCAGCAGTGCCAAGGCACTGGGCAGCACCTGGGAGCAGCTGAGCACACAGACCTGTCCCTGTGCCCTTCCTCCTCGTGTCCCTGGGCTACCCCGAGCCACTTCAGCTGGCACATTCCCTAAAGGGAGGCTGAAAGTGAACTGTGGTGGTTTTATCCAGGCCATGAGAAACATGACTTAGTTTTTAGTTTCTTTATGTTTAAATCTACTTCTCAGCCTTGCTGAACTGCAGGCTGCAGATCTGAGGTGCCCATTGCACTCCAGATAGGAGGAAGAGCTCCTCCTCAGAAACATTAGTATGTATTGCTGTCAACATTTGACAGCTGTAGGAAATAAATCTATTGTTGCTACAAAATATTTGCTTCCTGAATAAAGTGGCAATAGATGAAAGGAATCCCACTGAGTTCTAATAATCCCATGGTTCTGAAAAGCCACCTGGATCTGGTGATTAAAATACTGATGAGCTGGGTGAATTAATGTAGTGATGGTACAGCATCGCCTTTCAACATTTAGCTTGACTGCTGTGTCTGGTGTATTTACAGTGGGCTAATCCCCAGATTTACAAATGAAACTGAATTCCCTGGGACATTGTGTGTGATTTTTTTTTTTTAGTGGGAGATGCTGAACTATGAAAACAACCAGCTGTACCTATAGGCTGGGGAGGCCACAAGGCTTTTATTTACTCTCCAGGTATGACCAGCTTGCAGCCAGCATGGCCAGCAGGGTCCTTGTTAACCAACATCCCTCACTATGTGGTATAAATGCAAGAGTGGAAGAAGCTTCATTACATACAGAATGAATCCACAACACTCTGCAGCTTGTGCTGGTATATCTGGTACCACAAAGCTGACTTCCCGGGGGAGAGCTGGACCTCTTCCAAGAAAGGCCTCAATAACATGGGAAATGGAAGGAAGGATAAGAAATAACAACAATGCTGAGAGCAGACTGTAGAAGATGGATCATCAGACAGTATAAATTCTGCTGGCACCATGGATGTTAATGACTCATCAGGCCCTTTTCTTCCTCCAGGCCCAGTTTGAGTAGAATATTGATTGCTTTACAGTAAGTTCTTGTTTACTGCAGCTAGATTCAAACACAGAGCTGCATGATAATGTGGAAGTAGAATGAGAAGTTTTCTAGAAAAAAAACAACATATTTTCCTTAGGCTCCAACTCCATAGAGTTAGCCCTTAAACCCTTCTGTTTTTAAGGCATGGGCCAGAGCAAAGAAAAGAAACCCCCAAAAGTGATCAGAAAAATCACTGACATTTCCGGTATTTCTGCTCCCGTGTGTTGTCATAAAAAAAAACCCAAAACCCATTATTTTAAGAGCTCCAGGGACTAGTGCTGTAATTAGAGGAGCAGGACTGCAGAACTGGCATTGTGTCACGCACGTCAGATGGTTGAAAATGCAGCAGGCTCTGTCTGGCAGCACGTGGCAGTTGTCAAAACCAGGACGCTGTTTGTGTGCCTACAAGCTGTCTTCTCCATTTGCCTTTTTGACTTCTGGAGGGGTGAGCAGAAACTGGAATTCAGAGCAGGGGACTTGAGGCAATGGCTCTTTGATTCCTCCATTTCCCCATCTTTATGTGCAGCTAGGTAGTACTGTAAAAACCGAAGCACATGAAGTGTTTGTGCATTTCTGAATGTAAAGTGCCATTGAGAACGCATCTCTTGACAGTACTCAGTGTTCATCCTTTTTTTTCTGATGACAGGCCTCTGCATAATGGAAATAGTCCCAAAACATCATTGATAGCAAAACATATTCTACTGTGTACTACCCGACTTGCTGCTCCAGGCGTATTCTGTGCACCTGAGAAATGATACACCACTAGTTTGTTACTTCTGTTTTCTCCCTCCCTAATTTTCAGTGGACTCAGGGCACTTCAGGTCATACAAACAAGAAGTTATGCTTTGCACCAGGAATTTCTGAACCTCAACTTCCAACAGAACACATGGATAAGCTAATAAAAAAATGGAAAGAAAAGGCTTTAGAAAGGTCAATAAACTGCTTTTAGGCAGGAAGTAGTAGAATTTTAACCATAATTATTTTTTTTCTCCATGAATTATTAACATATGCCATTAAAAATGCTATAAACAGAGGACAAACAGGACATTCTGAGAGAATTTCAGAGTTTGATGTTTTCATCTAAAACATACCCTCTTTAATGATACAGCTATTAAAATAGGGGCATCCATAAAAGCTGATAAACATAAGGAGTGTTACTCTCTTATGGCTACTTTAAAATCCAAAGAGACTGAATCTTGCATGTTCCTTATGTAATAATGACAAAGTTTATAATTTTAGCATTATGACCAAGAAATTCAGGTGACTGCTTAGGAAAGTAGTCAGACAAACTGGAGTGTTACCTAAGTGTCTTCTCCTGAAATTACTTTTCTAAAATACTGAATGAATATAGCTCTGCCAAAGACAAACATTTTTCTTTCTATAAATTTAACTCCTGTCAGGAACACTTCACAAGAAGGAAAAATGAAACCTTTCCTGGAAAATTTTTTCAAGGCATATTTTCTGAACCTTAGCATCAACAGCAGCAGTCTTGCTTTGCCTTTTTGTTTTCTAATAGGCTGAGCTACACAACCATTGGCTCTGCCTTGGTACAGAAGTTGTTCTAAAGACGTCATAGAGAGGACTTATGTGTTCTGCAATGTTTCCAGGTTTGCCTGACTCCAGGGCAAAATGTAAATAACTCCAACACTAACCTGGAATAAATAAGGAGGAAACTAGATCTTGCTCCAGCAGACAAAGGATTCTGACTCCCACAAGTAGAATGGGAAATCTTCCCCTGGCCACCCTCACCCAGGAGCAATCTGCCTTCCCAGGGATGCAGGCTTCTGAACTCCCAGTTAGAAGAAATCCTAACCTGGCCTGAGTAACACACTGAGGAAGAGCAAGAAAGGAAAAGAACAAAACCCCTGACTAATACTTTCAGCTCCTTTCCTTCTCTAGGCTGCAGTTTATATAAAGGCCAGCAATGACTTTCGTTCCTCAGGCTATTGATTTTCCAGCACCCTGCCCTTAAATCCATCCAGGCAGAGAATTACAGTTGAGAAAAGAGAGAAAAGATGGGCTGTAATTGAAGGCAGCTGCTTTCATAACCTCTCAGTTGCTACAGACCAGAGCAAACATCCTCAGTTAGTTATTGGATTTTAGAGGACATCAGCAGCTATGAGGATTTGCTGAGGCCATTAGTCCTCTTTCCCCATGGGGTTCAACCCTAAATTTGTGATCAGCTTACAGAAGCATCCCTGAGGTACATCACAGCACTCAGACTGCAAAAGGTGAGAAAAGGCTTTTGACACAAGTCATCCCAGCCTTCTTCCTAGCTCAGCCTCCTGCAGAGTGAGGTCTCCAGTGGGGGGGTTGAAAGCTTTGGCTTGCCTGATTCAAACACCAGATAAACCTCTAGCCCTCATCTGAGTGACAGCCCACAAGCCCAGTCAAAAGTGCAGGCAACAAAACCCCTCAGTTATCACCATTAGCCACAGTCTTGGTGGTGGTCAAATCCTACTAAACGCATGAAAATTTTCTGGGCTTTGCGAGAGTTTTTTTATAACCCCCACAGAAACCGTAACTTTCCTGAGAAAGAAACTGAAAGCTCTTGCCCCTGAAGATAACCAGATGCTTCTCACCCGCAAAGCTGGATCCTGAAACCATGGTGAGGGCTGCCTCCTCCAGAGATGAGTGGGTGCGGGACAGCCCTGGCACAGAGCAGAGCCAAGCACATTTAGCATCTTGCAGAGGGAATAACCGCAGTTTGATTTCCCCTGAAGCCGACACAAAACAATACCCCTAAAAGCAAAGAAAAGGGTGAACGATGCTGCAGGTTCTGCCCAGGCTGTCCCTGAGGTTCTGTTTGGTCCTAGGGTTAGGGTTGGAAGACGGAAGAATAGCAGAAGGCTGCAAAGTGATGTAAGAGGAAAGCCAGGGTTGATGACAACCAAAGGCTTTGCCCGCTGTGAAGGACAGGACCTGCTTCCTGAACTTAGGAAGATGGTCAGACCAATTTCCTCTTAGGTCTGGAGAGGTTGGAGAAGGTGTGTGAATGTGTTAGCCCAGGCTTTTGTGTTGCTTGGTTTTGTGGAAGGCGCCTGCACATTATGATGGAGCTGTGACTAGTGGCAACATTAGGCTTAGAGTAGATCATCGAAAATATTTCCAGAAGAGAGGTGGGGTCTGCTTCTTCTACAGGATAAAGTGAATCATGAAGAGGTCTGGAAAAGTTTGTTGCCTGAACACTAGTTGTACAAAAATTCAAAAGAGTATACTTTGATATTTTTGCACTCTTCTGACACCAGTGCTTTAGAATAATTTGAAGAGATGTGTATATTGAGCAGAAAAATAGCACATCTGTGTGCTGTGCAGGCTGAACATGACATGGATGTAATTAAAACTCAGCACCTGCTGCTTAAGTGATTGTATTAATCTGATACGAGCAACATTAGAGTGGTTAACAGGGATGCCCAGGGCACAGAATTTCTAAAGGCAATGACAGCTCTGCTCAGAGCCAAGTGGGTGGGGAGGACAAGGTGGCCAAATGCAAGGCAAACACCCATGGCCTCCTGTGTGGAAAAAGGAGACATTGCTTTCCAGAGAGGGTTTCAGGGCATGAGGAGTGTGGGGTCCTCTAAACTGGTGCTCTACAAATACAAGCCATGGGTGGGGGGGCAGAAAGAAAATATTTTTTGTGCATTAATTAATTAAATTTTAAAATAAAATAAACCTTTTTTTTTACCTTTATCTCATCCTGGTTTTATTTCTATTGTTGTGATATTAGTACAGTCCTACATTTATTTATACATAAATAAATAAATAAGTATTCAGGGGGAGATGCTCAAAATTCTCTTACTGCCTAAGCAAAATAGTTTTGGCATCACTGGTCTGATTTCCCAATAAATGCTAGGGGAGGGAGGGCCTAAAACCCTTCTTCTCACTTAACTTCAGCCATGCAGTAGCAGCTTACATGAAACAGAACCCCATGCCTTTGTCTGGGTCCCAGCTTGCTGCTCTGGCTCCAGATACCCCTCTGCCTCTTGTCAAATGTCCTCTGCTGTACCACATGTGGAAATTTACAGAAGACTTAAAGAGAGAACATAATTTTCTGTTCCCTTTAGTTTCCCCACGTTGCTTCCCTGCTTTGTGGTGCAGCCACAGGTAGGAGCTGCTGGCTGTCTCCTCTGCTCTCTCACTCATATAAACAACCCTGACAGCAAACATAAAATGTGATGGCATGGCCAGCACCTGTTATTTTACAACAAACATTATAGAAATAGGTGTGTGACCTGCTGCTGACAAATCCATGATACTCATAACTGGCATTGCACTGGGCCACTGTTTCCAGGATTTGTACCTTCTGAAGTCTCTGCACCAAGTGCTGCAGAGAGCAAAGGGACTTTCTGCCTTTGTGAGAGGAACAGAGGAAAGACAATGACAAAAAACACATGTGAAATCTTAAAAGACATTTGAGAAAAATTATATCTAACACTGGAGATTAAAAATTGATGAATGTATCATAGTGGGGAGCAGGGCTGTTTTGCGGTGGATGGATTTTCACTGACTGCAGCCACTGGAGTTGCAGCAGGGAAAGCCCTGCTGGGACCCATGAGCCATGGTCAGAGCCTTTGCAAATCCATAGAGGCGGTGCAAAAACAATCAACTTGTTTTTTTATTGTACAGATGACCGTGGCCGTAGGGCTGCATAATGAAGTGCTTCTTGCAGCGTCACAGCATTTTGTCTTGCCAGCCCTTTCACCATTGTTGGCAATGTCTCCATCTTTTCCTACAGAGATATTGAGGGGATTAAATCGGTTGTCTGTGGTGTGTCAGTCTGTGTCAGTAATTCCCTACAATTGAGAAAAACTATCTACAGTCTTCTCTTTTTCCTCTTTCATGCCCATTATCTAAGACTCTGTGAAATACATCTTACTCTGTTTTTGATGAAAGCTCTTTACTTTTGTGCTCTTCAGCTGGAAGAAAATACAAGCACAATTCCAGCAACTTCAGTGAATTTAAGCCAGATATGACTAGTTCGTGAGCCAGCTATGCATTTTTGTACTCCACATTGCATTCCTCATCTCACAACTACTGCTGCCATGACAGCATCTCATTTATAATTTTGTTATTAGACGAATCTCCATGAATGAGAGGAATCCCTCTCATTCCCCCCTTCCCAGCAGATGAAATGCAGACAAACTGCAGTACCTGATTTATAAATTTTATTCTCTCTATGGAGCCAGAAAGCAGTAGTCACACATATGAATCTCAAGATGATTCCTGTCTAGAAAAATTAAATTAAAGCATTTCAGTTGAAGTAGAAGATGCTTACAGTACAGAAATAGACTGTTTCTAGTCAGCGGGATTAAAGGAAAGAAAAGCTCAGCAAGAATGAAGTTGCATTGCAGAGTTATCTCTATCTAGGCAGCAGACTGTAATTTCCATAAACTAAAGAGAAAATTCTCTTCTCATCACTGCTTTTCAGGTCAAAGACCCATTTTTAAATTCCCTTATCTTCTCTTTCTTTTCCTTAATTTCCTCCCTGTCTTCTCTTTTGTGCTTTATTTGAGAACCAAAGAACAGCAAAGGGTAGAAAGACAGTCAATGATTTTATGGTACATTTAGTTCTTTATTCAATATCATATTTTGCAAGTGCAAACTTAACAGAGAGGGGGGAATGCTCTTTAACAATGCATGCAAGCCATGCTCTGAAAGGGTGTTGTTTTCTCTTGGTCACCTAAATCAGTACGTGAGCTGTTTTTCACTAAACTGGTTGTCCTGTAGACCTCACTACATTTTCCTTACTCTCTTTAATTCCTCCCTTGACCCAGCCCTTTTTTTGTGCAGTCAGCTGCTGGAAATTAACCTGTCAATGGCAGTTACAAAAGGAAAGTTCAGCTTTGAGGCAGATAAGCTGTGGGATCCAGCTCATTGCATGGCCGGTACCAGCAGATAAACCGGTACCAGTTTGAGGGGCACCACAACATGCGGCCAGTGGCAGGCTGAATGGTGACTGAGGAAAGATGAAACCACCTATTTTGACACTAGCCCACTCTTAAATCAGCTTTCAGGGATGGCCAAGCAATGGGAGTGCATTCACGGAGCTCCACTGTCAAAGCATAGCTTGTACTGGGTTGTTTTCTACAGCATGTATAGGTGTCTGAGCTATCCCAGGCAGCCACTTGTCCTGAATATAGTAACAGAAGAAACCACCATTAATGAAACACTGAAATTGCAAAAAAAGGGCCACTGCTTTCTCTAGCCTTTGATTCAAAGACTCAAGATGAGGAAAATTAAAAATAAGGAGTAAAATCCTGGATCTCTTAACAGCCAATGGAGGTACCAAGGCAGAGTACAGGTTTACATTCCTGGAGCAGTGGTATGAACATGGACAATGTAAGGTATGAAACTCATGGCTTTTCAAAAATCCACTGAGACCAACCAGAAACTGCAGAAGATGAAAATTTTATCCCTGAAGTCACAGGAGGAAGTCCTGGCAAACCAAACAGTCACTGTCTCCCTTCTCCTAGCAGAGTAGCCATGTGACAGGGCATGTTGTCCCCTGGCAGTGAGATACAACACCCTCCACTGCGTTGCAGATGATCGTCAGGATGCCCAGGACTCCCTGCATTATTTGTTTAAATTATTATTTTTGCTGTTTTTATTACTATTTTTTACTACCACTATTGCTATTATTGTGATGATGCTGTATATTTAACATCTCAGTCCTCAAGAAGTAATTTAGTATCTTTGCCAATTTCTGAATTTCACTATCATAGTTTGAAAGAATAAATACAGATGTTCAGTTGTTATTTTTCTGTGATAAAAAACAATCTCAAGAATTTTTATACATCCCTTCAAGAACAATACCCTTGGTTATGTTATCCAAGCACAGAAAAATGCAGGCAAATGCTCATGCCTTTCCTGTAGTGAGTGTGTGAAATAACAGTACTTTTGATGGAGAAAGTGTTGCAGAATACCTATAGTGAATGCATACTCAAAAACTAATTGCATTCCTTTGTTTTATCTCAAATATATATGCATGTGAAGAAATATCAAACTATAGAAGATATTAACTGCAATATACACACATCTCTATGCAGAAGGTAGGAGAAACATATATGAACACTCCGAGCATAAATTCTTTTATGCATATTTTCTAAATTCTTGCTCAGTAATAAATCTATTTATCCACATGCCTTGATATCCAAATAACTTATTCAATTAATTCAATACCATTGGTTTGTCAAGCTGGCATGTTTTTCAACTAAATGAATAGCAGAGTTTTTGGACTCTCCCTCATTAAGCTATTTAGGGATGGTACTCAGCACCAAGGAAAAGCAAAAAAGGAGAAAATGATCCAAGCAGCCTGCAAGGCTGACTGCTTCTGAAGTGCCTTTGGTTACAGCCCAGGGTAATCACCACACAGTCTCCTAACCCTGCTCCAGAGCAGCTGAGCTGGGGGCTGCCTCTCTGCTTGCCTCTTTTGGGAAGCTGGCGGAGCAGGTCTTTCTCCTTGCATGGTTTTCCACCCTGCGGATGAAGACATCCTCTGAGTTAACGCCATCCCATTTTTGTCATGACGTGATTTTGTGCGTCCCTTTTCACTATGGGAGGCGTCAGGGCAGCCTGGGAGTTGCTGTGGCCCTGGGAGTTGGGGTGAGCAGCACCCACAGGGACAGGGGAGTCCATGGAGACTGTCACTCTCATGTACCCATGTGCCAGGTCTCAGGGGCCACGCTCACTGCAAGTCCTTAGGATAGCAAGGTAAGACTGGTTTTTCTGACACCGGCATTCTATTCAGCTAAAAGAAATGAAAATAGAAAACCAAAATATTATAGTAATAGCAGGAGAAAACATAACCATATTTTATACTAATGAATGCTGGCTGGGAAACTCCTTTGCATTTATCAGCAGTTATCAAACATGTCAAATATTGTATTTCTGTATACTACCTGAACTTCTGCACTTCTGCACAATTTTTACACACTGCCTGTAATGAAATTTCGACAAGGTTATCTGGGACTTTCTATGCATAATCAGTGGTAATTGACTCACAGCTTCTGGGAGTCTAGAAAAAATATATGCATGGCAGTTCTTGTAGCTCTTCACTTTAAGCACAGTTACAGGCATCTCTGTATGTTTGTATCAGTATGACTCAAAATGAATGCAAAAGAGACTTTATTCTTATGCTAGATCTTGCCACTATAAAGACACCACACACTTGTTCTGCAATGAAAAGGAGAACTACATGGCATATTTGTAGGTTAAGCTTTGAGCAAAAAGCCTGTTTGATAGAGCTTTACACATAGCTGTTGTAAATTCTGTTTTATCCTTGCTAATTTTGTCTCGGTTTTTGACTAAATAATAAATCCCCATTGAGTATCTGAATCCTTAAATGCTGGCAGGACTTGCTGAGTGGAATACCTACCAATGTTGTCCATGCTGCCAAACTTAAAAGTCTGTACAGCCTAAATCAAATCAAAGCCTCTTCTCCAAAGCCTTTCTGAGGCTGATTCCAGGTATTGTCTAGCTCAGGCTAAGGAAATTTAACAAGGCTACATTGTTAATAAGATGCAAATTTGGGCAAAGGTCAGAGAGGTCTGGTCCTATCCCTCAGTAACACACATCTCAGGACAGAAAGAGATGTGTCCTTTGGGCTGTCTGTGGAGAAGCATGACTGCTTCCTGAGCAAGTCTTCATTCCTCTGCTCTGTGCAATTCACAGAGAGCCTGATGCCAGCCCAGCTGTGAGCAATGGGCAGACCCACAGCCTTTCCCCTTCCACTCATGTTTTCCTTGGCCAACAGCCTTAACAAGGGAGCCCTGGGGTGTCAGCCCAGGGGTATCAGCCCAGGGTCAGATTTAGTGCCTTTTAACCACCACAGAAAATCTGGCTTCAGCTTTTTTTTCCCCCCTCCAATTCATCAGTGACTTCTAAAGAGCAGCTGGTATTTACTGGTGGAGAACGTCGGCATCAGTCAGGGAAGGCAGAACAGGCTCAGAAAGAGAAAGGAACACAGGAGGCAGGTAGCATAGATGGAAGAGTAAAGATTAGGACCATAAGGAGCAAGATATGAAGGAAGTTACTGTGATATTTAACTCTGTAACACTATTGATTGACTGTGTTGATTCAGGAAGATGTACTGCTATTAAAAGATTTCCAGTGTTTAGAAGTCTCTCCTGCAGAGCTTTTTCTTTCTTCCATGAACAAGCATTGTGAACATCCTCTTCTCCATGCACAAAAACTGTACGCTTCTTTTTATCTTATGCCTACTAGGCTGACATGAAGCTTTTTGAGCTGAAGTTTTTTCAGAAAGAGTCAGCAACAACTTCAGTTTTGTGTCTGCAGATGGGTAGCATGAGAAACAGCAGCAGGAGAGGTAGCCACAAGTTTTCTGTAAGGTATCTGTTGGGCCCTGCATCATCAACTGATCCGTTTTTGAAACAAGCCTTGGTTGTACTGTGGCTCTGGGGTGTCACACAAACAGCAGAGTAGCTGAGGCACTGCACCAAGAGGGAGAATTTGGGCTGCACCCCGAGTTCATCCCAAATGTCCCAGCAGCCTGCAGATGCTTGTGCTAGTGGGGCTGAGTTGGTTGCTCCAGAGACTTGGAGAAACTGTCACACCCACCAGGGCCCTGTGATCTTCCTGTGTTTCAAGCGCAATAGACAACTTTTTGCAAGGTTCCCAATTCCTATTCATTTGTGTATGTTTATAGGAAACAATATATTCGAGAAAATAGGTCACACAAAATAACACTGCCACTCTCCAGGGCTCAGCTGGTTTTTTGCTCAGGACCCGCCAACAGGAGCTGCCTTATCAGCAGAGGTGCTACACTGTGTAAAACTGGACAGTTTATGTCTTAGCCTGAGCCTGAGTTGATAGCTTGCTGCACTGGGCTCATCCTGCACCAACCTCTCCAGGACTGCATTTCTGGAGCAGTGACTGGGTGGCTGGGATGTACACTGCTTTTCTTCATGGAGCCCTTCAAGACTGGGTTACAAAGTGCAGGAGAGTAGGTGCCACTGTGAATTCAGAAGCAGCAATACCTACATTGTCCAGTTTTTTCCCATCATGGTCTATGGCATCAGATGATACCTTTGAATTCTCATGAATGGCTCAAGCCAGGAGATCAAAGGTGGAACAGGCCCACTCAAAACTATAATTTGCCCATTTCATATACAGAAAATATACGACGTAACCTATTGCTCCTAAGCCAGGTTTTTGGATGGCTGTAATCACCTTGAGCACCAAAGTCACACATGTGTACTCAAGTACACATGCCAGTGTGTCACTGCACCTACGACAGTCCCAGCACCCTAAACTCTATTTACTAAGTGCTTATCTGAAAAGGAAATGGAATAAATCTGTCAGTGACAGTCTTAAATTACCTCTCAGGGTGTTCTGAGCAAGTGTTGGATGCTGTTCCCTGGTGAAGGAGGTTGTGCAAAATGACACTTTGCCTCTCTAGAAGGAGTCTGGCTGTGGAGCACCCAGAGGGCCAGCTCCTCACCAACTCACCCACAGCCCCAGCACCCAGGGTGCTTCCTTCCTCCTGTGCAGACTGCTTTCCAGGTGAAACATTCAGGATAAATGAAATGCACTAGGGAGAATAGCTTGCATACTGTACAAGACTCTGGCTGGACATGCCCCTTTGACAATGAAAGATGTGACTGCAGGTCCTGTAGTTACACCTAAGTTGGTGCTAAATGGGGCAGCTCAAAGGCTGGTGTCACCAAAGCACCTGTTCACCTGGGCTCACTGCCTGGGGGCTGTGAATCACATTTGCTTGCAGATTTGGCTGACACTGCTGCAGCACAAATGTTTCGTGCCTGGCTCAAACCTCCTTTACATCCTGTATTCCCCAACACTTTGCTCTTTCCCTTGTATCACCTACTCTCTAGTGCTGGCACTGTCTTAGTTTTTATGAATCAAATGGTCAGGGATTCAGAGACAGCAAGACCAGAAAGGCTACCACAGATATCAACTTTGATCTTCTGTAATAGACAAACCACAGGATTGCTCTGATTCAGTCTTTGTTACACTCTTGGCCAGGCTTTTAGAAAAATCTAGTAAAAGCCAAATGCAGTATGAAGTGGCTAAGTGGGCAGTGTGTGTGTGTGTGTGTGAGCACTGACCAGCTGGTGTCTGTGCTAGACATCCAGACACACAATCACAGCTGCCCTCCTCTGAATAAGGGCATGATTCAGCACAGTGCTCTGCCCCATTTCTGGGTGTCAGGACACTTAGGGACTTGTCATATCCTTGACGTTTCTATTTTCCCACTGCCTCACCCCAGTAATGCTGGTTGTAACTGGACAAACACGCTAAAGATATTTAAAATTTGCCTGAGTGGGAGAGAAGGAGGAAAAACAAGAGGTGGATCTGAAAGATGCATAGACTTTGCTATCCCTAGGAAAGCATGTGAAAAATACCCTGTATTTGGCCAGCTCGGTTTTCCATCTTTTGTTATTTGTTTGTCAGTGTGAAGACTAACTATCATATCTCTCTTCCCCACATTTAAAAAGCAAACAGCTCCTTGGCCAACATACATCTGAATAAACTAAATAGGTTAGATCCCTCTTTTCATTCTCAAGAGGCATGTTTTCCAGTCCCTCAGTAATTTCTGTGGCCTTTTCCTGAATCTTCTCCAATTTCATCAACATCTTCCTTGAATTTGTAGGCATCAGATGAGACAAACCTTTCAGTGGTAGCCTTCCTGTGGGTATCACACAAACCTCTCTGTTCCTTTTGCTTTGTGCCACTATAACCAGAATATAGGAAAGATGAGAGCAGGTGGTTTTGCCATCATCATTCTGAAGCTCATGTTCAGCAGGTGATGTGCCAGGATCTCCAGCCTCCACTACAGCCCTCCCCAGAACTCAACTTGCAGTCTTTGTAGAGTCATATTCTCTTTAGAGGCCACACTCAAATACATATTTCTTACTTGCACCTTATTTACTGACAGGTTCATATTGCTCTGTATCAGAGACCTGTTTACTTCATAATTGAATAGTGCACCTTTTATTTCTTTTAACATTTGCAAATGCCTGCATTTCTCCAGGTTGTTACTGAAGAGTTTTAAATGGCATAATGTTAAAAATTTATCTCTGTGGGAAGCACTAGAAATGTAACCATGAAAACAACAGTCCCCATTACATTTTGAGACCTACCAGCAATATTTAATCCACTCTGCCTCTTAATCAAAATTCCATGCCATGCCACATCATACACCCTGCAGAGTCTGTTACAACAGCCTCAGCTAGATTTTACAATCTCTCAATATTATCAACATATAACAAGCTACTTTTTCATAATTGCACTTTGTTCAGCATTAAATATACCACTTTCTTTTAATTTTTTATTAGTTGACTCTCAGATCAGCTACCAAGTATTTTACCTGGATTAGTTTCAGGCTATTGGACTTCTAATTGCATGGACTCTTTCATTTGTCTTGCCAGACAAGATTGGCAAGATATAGCTAATTACCTGGGGTTTTTTCCACGGGTGCAGCAATAGATGTTTATCCAAGATATAATGTGACCTTGGCTGCATTGTTTTGGGAATTTTTGAACTACAAAATGAGTGTGTGGAGACATCTGCCTTTTTGTCATCTGAGAGGCTGCTGGGTTCTGATCCACTGCACAGCTCCTTTGCTTTTCCTGGGCTGAAGACTTTAGAAACCTAACGTTTTGATCTCCAAGGTCAGACAAGACTTATCCAGAGGGAAAGGAATGGAGCGAACCTCAGGCCTGATACCAGGAGAGTAGGAGAAGAGTGTGCAGGGAAGTTGTGATGCTGCAGGGAGAACGGCTGGAGGCCCCCCAGTGGCAGCATCACTTTTGGAGTCCATATGCAGGACCCAAATTCCTTCCATCATGCTCATCACTGTTGCTTCCGAGCTCCTGTTCTTTGTGCTTCCAACCTTTTTGTGGGGGTGTAAAAGTCCTTTGTGTATCTCTACACTCTTGTTCCTTTGTGTCCCACTTTAGTTCTTCATTAACCAGTGCTGGAAGGGATAGAAACTATAGCTGGTTGTCCTGTTTCTTACTCTGGCTCTAGAAAAGAGACCTTACATCTACTGAAGAGTTCAAGTTCTACTGAGATTTCCTGGAGAAACAAACTTTCTCTACCTGAAGATCATGGAGAGGGTCTGTTGCCTGCCTGAGATTTGTCTGCAACAACAACAGCAACGTTGCTTTACTATTTTTACCTTCGGTTTCCTCAAAAGGGATTTGACACACAACACAACTGCAATAGGAGGGGGCTCCTAGCTAGAGCCTGAAGCCAAGCACAATAGTTTTGGTGAAGCTGCAAGCCTGTATTTGTTTTCATAAGCAGAGCGTGGAGTAGAGCTGAAGCTGGTACGAATCAGGACAGCTGGCGTGTCTTCAGTGGACCTGTCCCTGGTGACATCTGTTGTGGGTCTGACTCCACAATGAAGGACATGCTGTACAAGCAGATATGGGTGCAATTGCTTTTTCGGAAGAATCCAAAGTACATGGAGAATGGGGTAGGTCCTTTATATAGAAAGAATCAAATAAAGTAGCTGAGGTAATAAATGTGCCCTTTTGCCCTTCACAGGCACGTAGAAAGTAAACTCAGCTCTTTCATTAAAATCGTTTGGCAGTAGAACTGGATTTGTTGGTTCCTTGTAGTCATGCCTAGGACCTTGTTCCAGTTTCTTCCTTTTCCCTTCCACCTGCTCTTTAGTAGTTGCCTGAATAGCTGTAAAACAGAGACAGTGCTAAAAATCAGATGCATTTTTTCTAAATAAAGCAGCAATTTTAAATTCCCTACGTGAATAAATAATCCATATGTTGCCTGAATCTTTTATGACATGAATTCCAAAAGCCAACTTAAAAAGCTTTCTCTGTTGTTTTGGAACTGGGTCAGAAAACTCGCTCAGGGAATTTTTAATGAGCTAGGCAGCCTCCCAGCTCTGGGTTACTGGTTCAAGCACAAATCAGGTTAGTAGGCAGCAGAATTTGTCGCTGCAGCTGAAGAAGCCAGACACACTCCTCACCCCAGACACCCACTTTGCCACAGGCAATAGTGGCACGATGAGCACAAAAGCAAAGGGAAAAATGGGAAAAGGGTCTAGAGTATGAGAACTGCTGAATCTACTTTCATTCAACACCTGCCCTTTAACCCATGCCCCAGCTTGGACATTGCCCTCCCGTGCCCTTAGTTTCTTTCAGCACCTTCTCCACTATCTCCAGCTGTAAAGGGACCATTAACCTCAGCTGGCTCACAGATCATGAAATAACTGCTTTTGTCAAGGGACACCTTAATACACATAAATGGGTATCAGTTAGCAGAAGCTGAAAATACATTTTTTTCTGGAGCTGTGAATCTTCACTGTTGACAAAATTACCAGACTTGATGTTGTCTTGATCTGCACAGAAAGCCTATTTTGTACCCTTTATCATTGCTCTGTAGATCTTGTACAGACTAACTGTGCCCAAGTTTTTCAGGGTTTTTCTCAACAGTTTTACTAAGATTGATCCTTTCATGATGTTTTCTTCCTTTCTTTACCATGCTTACTCTGTCCTTTTAATTTGCCAGCTTTTCCATTCTAATTTTCCTAATTCTCAAAGGAAGACAGTGCTACTAGGTTCATGTTTCTTTCACCAATTCCAACTACAGCATACTGCTCTTAATGTCATTCCACGCTCTCCCATCAAACTGCTCAAGCACTTCTGTTTCCTTCCCAGCTTTCAGACATTGAACACTGCCTCTATCACTCACCCCCAACATTTTGATTGATAAATATCTTGGATATCTCACCTTGATGTTCCCAGGCTGGGTCCCACAGCCTTCATGTCCCACATGGATGCTGTCAAGGGACCACGGAAAGGACATGGAGATGAGAGGAGCTGCCCAAGGCACAGCTCTTTAGCAGCATCCTAGCACCCTGGCTTCCCTGGCTGACTTCCCATCTCAATTCTGTCCTCCTTCTCCTGGAAGCTAGGCTTCCGGCAAACGCTGCAGTATGCTGGGATCTGTTGCAATACAGAGCCTGTGGACTGGGCAGTGTCTGGGTCACACTGTTGTGATATGTTTTTTCCTATTTCTCCTGTATTCCAGGCAGGTACGTGTCCTGATAAAAGCAGAAGGGGAGCTCAGGTACTGCGTGGGGCTCCGTCATCAAACCAAGTGGCCTGCACAGGCTGTGAGTCCTCCTTAAATGCTTCCTCCAGCCCTGACCCTGCTCTGCCAATGAGGAAAGCATTGTCAAAGGGTCAGGTGCAGACAGGAACACCTATTTTTTCCAGTTACACCTTTTTATTATGAAGGATTGATAAGTACGTAAAATATATCTGTCACAAGTTAGAGGAAAACAATTAAGAATTAAGCTGCGGATGCAAAATGACATTTCTTTTGTAAGTTCCATGAAATGATAAAAACTCCATTGAATCACTGATGCTGCTTCACCACTGTGACTCACAGAAGAAGAGCCTTAAAGAAAAGGTGGAGGAGAAAGAAGGGAATTGTGGAAATGCATTTGATCAGATTTGTACTTTTTGGTATTTTTAAATATATGTGCACACACACACAAAGCAGCTTTTAGTGCTTCCCCTCATTCTATCTGACCGAGACCTTTGTGTTACAAAATCCTGTAAAAATCAATAGTAAAACTTTCAGACTGTGCTAGACAGGACAGCTATCTGCTCACAAATCTCATTTTCCAGTTGTCCAGCTGCTTGGAATGAGAAAATCACCAAACAAAACAGTGTCTGTCAGGTTTAATCACTTCCCTTAGCTGTATTTGTGGAGCTAACAGAATAGAACCAGTTAGCATAGAGGGACAACCAGTAAAGAACATTTTTTTGGGGATGGTAAAAAAGGTAAGGTGTCTTCCAGACGTGACAGCCAGAGGAATTGCTGCCTCTGGGAGCTAACCCAGTCATTAGGAATCACACTCTTCAGGCACATTTCAGTGGGAACTGTGACTATGCCCTAAATATCCAAACACAGCATTTTTCCTACACTGAAGGGAGGCTGTGAATTACATGGGAAAAATTTTAAAGACTTACTGCAAGAGAAAACTACTAATAAGGAAAATAATAGAAATACGAACAGACAATAACTGCTAGTTTATTTTACTTTTTTCTTCTGTTATATGGAGAGTAAAAATAGAGATATTTACTGAAAAGGTTTTTTTGTGAACACTGCAGGTAATGCCAAAATATGCACTCCTAATGACCTTGGATTAAGAAATATGAGTGTAAGTTAGGATGAAATAAGAAGAGTAAATGTCCTGTCACTCCAAGCTAAACCAAGGTCAGGCATTTAGGAACTTTTGGTTTACCTGAAAAGAGAAAAGCCAAGGTTAGGGTTGGGTGAGTGACTCAGAAAATGCCATTTCTGGAGGGAGGAAGGAAGGAAGGGAGGAAGCCCTAAGGAGACAAGCCCTAAGGACACTAAACATAAAGGCAGAGGAAGGCTGTGAAACCTTGACTCCACTTACTTTGGGGAACTTGTTACACTAAATATACTATACTCCCAGAAGAACAAAATGTTATTTGGACAGGGTCTGGGTATAAACAGATTATTTCTGAAGCTCAACAAGGAACATATCTGAGTGATCTCTCTCTGTGAGGGCCCTTTGGCACCAAACCCAGTGTTATTAAAACTTAGGGGAAAATAATATATAATATAATACATATATATGTAACGTAATAGCTTATTATATATAATATAATAGCTTACTTAGAGATGCAGAAGATGGTTAGTAACAATCAAAAGGCTGTTTGAAGAAACCTGGAAATAATACAAGACTGAAGGAAACTGGCAAGGTCACTGAAGCACACATCTCAGCAATTGCGTCAGGTGATCCTTTTCTTAAATGCTTTGTTTCAAGCCTGGTTAGGCTCAGGACTAGTACATGTGTTGGTCATTCCCTATCAGGCAAAATTTAAATAAGGGACAACCATTTACACAGATGACATATATATGATTTTTATCTCTGTCACAGTTTGATATGTTAGGGCATTTTGAAGTATGTGTCATCAGCATTACGATGTGTTGATGATACGTGCTGAAGTGCTGTGAGGGAAAGAAACTTCCTGGGGAGTAATTACCCAAAACCAGCCCTTTGGCAATTTCTCAGGGATATATGGTGCAATAGAGGACATTGGGATAATCTCGTATCAGGTTGCAATTCTTAATTTTTCAGTTTACATCTGTCTTTCTAACAGGGAGAAATATGTTTTTAGGCAGTAAGGATTAGTATCTCAGGTAAATATTTAATGATAAGAAAGTTGCTTTCCTCCGGTCCGGATCTCTGGATGTGTCTCACAATAGCTCTGTAATACTTAGTTACACAAATGAGCAACTCATGAAACACCATGACTCAGAGGTGGAGATAGCTTACTGGATTTTGGGTTGCCTGACTTGCTTTTACTTTGAGGGGTTTTTCTTCAGCTTCCTGCAGACTCCAAATTTCTGTTCCCAGAAAGGACCTTGCAATCTGATAAGTTCAAGCGATTTGTTCCAGCACTGATCAGACTAAACATGCACGTTTTGTTCTTTATGTTTCAACAATGGAGGCTTTGTGGCAGGGCATGGCTCCCTGCCACCCAGGAAAGAAAGGACAGAGCGAGCCCAGCGCCGGTGCGGCCGTGCGGGTGAATGCCGCGCCGGGCGGTGCTTTCCGGGCACCCTGGGCGTGCCACTGTGCCAGACATCCATACGTCCTGCACCATTACATCCATAAACGTGACCTACTGCTGGTGTGCAAGGGCAAGTCGTGGGTTTCTGACAAATAACAGTGTGATAGGAGGGAATTGTACTGAGTTCCTCATAGCAAAATTTTTTGTTTAAGGAATTGCAGGTGACGTCTGTGAAATTGTCTGACACTGCCATTGTCACCACTGCTCCAGTTGTCCTCTGTGGAGGACACCAGGCTCCAAAACAGGAAGATAGCTACACTGAGGGACTGCATTTACAGCCAAAGCTAGGGGAGAAGACACTTCTGTGACCATTCTTCACAGGTAATTTTTAGCAAGCGTTTGCAGGAGAAAAAGACTTTCCTTCCTGGAGGAGAAGGATGTCTCCAGTGACAGGAAGGGATTCACAGGCTTTTCCAGGTAAACTCCTGCCGTGTAAACTCAGCTTTTTTTATTCTTCTTTTTTTTTTTTTTTGGTGGAGATTTTTTGGGGGGAGACAAAGGAGAAAGATAACTGATCCCAAAGTTTCTTTGTAACATTTTGAGACCAAAACTTTAAAAAATCAAATGTCAAAACTTTTAGACTGAAACACCAAAAAGCAATCACACAATAAGATACAGCCCTTGATCAGTTTCATTAAGTCTGTTCCTCATCTTTCCACCTCTCTATTTGTTTTCCATTTTCTCACTTGCCTCAACCCAGATGTATTCCTGCCTCACAGAGGAGGAAAGAAAGGCTAAATAATGATGAAAGGTCAGACTGGGGTGAGAAGAAATAGAGAAAAAGGAAAGGTGAAGAGAAGGGAAGGGAAGAAAAAATGGGCAGGAATTTGGTGTGTGTGTCCTATGTTCTCTGAACTTAGATCTCCCCTTCTCCAAGGTGCATAAGTACACAAGGATCTTCCTGGGCCTGGGGGTGTAGGTCCTGCTACTACTATGCAGTGCCCTCCTCAAAGTATTCAAGTGCCACCTTCAGCTGCAGTTTGAATTTTATCCCTCACTACTGTGCAGGAATTCAGAGGAGCATTTCACAGCTTTGATGCTTAGATGCTTTGACCTAGATTCCAGGTCTTAGTTATAGATGGCTGGTTCCTATCTGTGTATTCTTGTGACAACACCGTCCTTTAGCTTTAGTAACCCCTTTCATGGCTGTATCACGTTGGTATCTCATGGCCACGAGTAATGAATGCACCCAGGTCTTGGTTAATGATAACATGCAGTGAAAACATATTGTCAGCTTTAAATGTCTGTAGCTGAATAGTAGGAGGGACATTTAGGTACTGAGGAATGACTGTTCTGTCAATGCTTTGGGGGTGAGTTACCTTAAAATAGACACAAGTAGCTTAAAATATCATATGGTATCTTACAACGCTATGCTCTACTTTATTAAGACTCCTTCACTTGAGAATGAGAATTTTTCTCTTCTTTATTTGCATTTCTTCTTCCAATCTGAGGATTTCACCATATCCCTTATTTTTGCCCATTCATATTTCCTCTATCCTTGTACCTGCAGTAGAAGACAATGTGGAAGTGCCCTTCCAAAATCTCCTTACCAGAACCAGGAGCAACAGCAAAGCTGAAGATTAACAAGCAGCAGATGCAGAGAAGAAGGCAGATGGAGAATGAATGTAGCAGGAAGCAAATCCAAAAGATCTCTTCAGGGATAATTAACATACAGAAACATTTTAAACTCTCACAGAAAACCCCAAAAAACAAACAAAAAAACAAGCCAAAACAAAAACCCCATGAAAAAGATGTCTGTGCCAAGGAAATAAGGACTCTGGATTAGCTATGCGAAAGTTGTGTGACCCATTGAGGTTTCCAGTATTTCACTTAAACTACTGCATTAAGTAGCAGTTGTACTCATTAGAAAATGCAAGCAGAACTTGTGCCTAAACCCCCATGCTGCTTATCATCAACAATTCGTTGTGAACTCCCCTCCTTTCTGATGCAGAATTGTACACTGAAGATCAAATCAAACATTGGTTGAGAATGTGAAACATAAGTAACTCCAACATGTACTAGAGAGGTTCTCTTGAATCACAACCCATCATCTTTGCTGCAACGAGGCAGAATTTTTAAATTGCGTCATGACATACATTGCATCACCCAGGGGGTGCCAGGGGTGTTGCAGTCCAGCCACAAATTATGAGTGGGGGACTCCTTTGGCTTTGAAGTCCATCACTGGTGTCTCTCTGATACTCCTGCCCCAGTCCTCCTGGTTTAGGAATTTGTCATGAGAGATCAGAGTTAAAGACACCTTTACATGAAACCCTGCATGGATTTTGTCTGAATGAGAAGTATAAAACTGATTATCGTTTCACAGTCTTTGAAGACGGGTGGGCTCTATTGTTTTGCTTTTTTTGTCCCTTTATGATCATTATGCATATGTCGTAGATTTGAAAATACAGTCAGACTAGACCTGACTGAGTAAAAAAATCATTTTGACATGAATGGAATTTTTTTCCCTTGAATCAGTGCCGCAGGATTGGCCTGACATCAGGATCTGTGGGATTCCAGATAGCACACTTATCTATCCTGCCCTCTTGACAGCTATTTATACCATTTTCTCTTTCTGAAGGATCAGCAGTTTAACTTAGTGGGACATGGGACTGGATTCTGCAAGATGAGCATAAGCCAAAGGGTATTAAAAAATACCCAACCCAAACCCCGACAACAAATGAAAGAACCTGACTTCAAAAGCAGTCTCTGTATCATCCAAACCAGTCACAAGAACAAAGCTTCTCTGGGATATTCTGAAACAGTGTACCTTTCTGTGGAAAAGTTATATATCCTTCTTGACCAAAGCCTATCATTCCTAGGCTTCAAATTGTGAACTTAGATAGCTGCAAAGTTTTCTCACTCTGAATTCAAAGGGAATATAACATTACGTAGATTTCAGCTTCTGCTCTGACAGTGCCTTAAGAAACATTTTTTGGATTAAATATTACATAAGAAAACCATCCCTGTACCTGTCAGTGTAACACCATCCACGAGTGACATGCTGCTGACTTCTTTCCCAGAGGGAAGCAAGTAGCCTATTTATTTAGAGATCTGTTATATGACTCAGTCAATAACTCAGCTGTCTTGTTCCCTTGACTATTCATTAGTTCTAATTAGAAATAAAAGCCTGGAAGATCAAACTGGCTCTGGTCAGTTAATTTATTGATTACAAAATTTAAGACAATAATCAATAAAGACATAAATTCCTTTCATTTCTAGAGACCTGAGGCACTTCATTGCTCCTAAGGGACACTGCTCTTTAGATCTGTTCCATACTCCAGACTCAGAGAACTCTAGTCCAATATGCTAAATACCCCCCACTTCCTATTACTGGGCGCAATTAAAGGTTGAAGTAGCCCAAGTGATGGTAAATCAGTGTGCCTTGTGTGACAAGGACAGCAAAGCAGCACCTGACAGCATCTCCTGACTCTCTGTGGTTCAGCAAGGACTTAGCCCGCTGTGTGATGGGATTCCCCTCCTGCTCCCTGCGCACAGGCTGGCTGAGGGGGCAGCAGGGTCACATCCATGTCCCATCTGGGGCACTGGACTGTTTTGGGTAGCTCACCCCAAGGCTCAGATTTACCAGTGGCTGAGATTTGAGTGCTGCTGGCAGAACATTCCCCACTTTCACCTCCCAGTCAAGCTACTGTCTCAGTTCAGTGAAAATTTGACATAAATAAAACAAGTAATCCACGAACTGGACCCACACTGCTAGTGTTTAGTCTAAGTGTGAGAGAAGGGGTTTTCCTTCTGTACATATCCAGGGAATTCAGAGAAAGTAGGGCTGGATTATTGAAGGCCCTGTTGAAGACTATGTGAAAGACAAGTGTGAAAAATACACAGCATGGGTATGTCAATCTCTTAATTCAAACAAAATGTTCAGCCAGATTTATGTTATACTGACAAGTCAGGAATTTAGGAGGGAAGAGGAAGCACATCTACGAGTGTGTCCCTTGTAATTAATTTATCCGGCTAAAAATAATAATAAAGATGATGTTGTTTTGTCTTGAAAGCCTGGCTATCAGGAGAAGATTTCAACTTCAAGTAGTCTGAAAATGGCATATTCAGAACCAGGAGTGATGGAAGAACAGTTCTCTACATGAAGCCCTAGGTATTACTAGTTTAGAGTTTGCTTAAATCAGGGAAATTAAATTTTATGCCTTATAAGTAAGTTGTCTTAGCTTTTATTATTAGCCACCTAAAACATTAGAAAGGACATCAGTCACACGGTCCATGGGGGTGACCATAATCAACAAATGTCTGGTGGTATTATAACATCTGGCTTTCGTGGCTGAAAACATGTTTTTAAGTAGTGTTTAATTAAAAATGTGAAGCCCTTCTAATCTCAGTGTAGACACTACCCTTGACAGGAAATTATACCTTTTCAGACAGCAGGTAGAGCAAGAAGTACATATGTGTTCTGGTGAGTAACTATAAAAACAAGGAGGACAGAAAAGATCCCTAAGCCAGAAATAAATTGTCACGGCAACAAATTAGTCTGCTTTGGGTTTGAGGCCTTGCATAGAAAGCAATGCAGATGGATATGCCCAGTTTTTTTACCAGGATCACTTTAGCTGGACTCCGGAGGCTAAAACCAAGGAGCTGCAAGTTAGAAGATACAAATCACAGATTTAGAGAAATGTAGGCCCAAACTACCAAGCCTTCTTGTTTCATCATAAATATAAATTGCTTCCCAGTGACAAAATTTTAAAAATTTGGACAGAGCATGTAATATTGAAATAAGGTAGTCTAACTTGATGCACTTTTGTTAAAAATGAAATCCCCACAGTGTTTTCCATATTGACTACTCCTTCACTGTAAGAAACCAGAAGAAAGGGGCCTAAACTACAGCTGTTTATATGAGCATGATTTTAATCACCTTCTTACTAAATCTATGCAAAATCTGAAGTATCTTCAGAAGTTCATGTGATTTCAAGCAATCCTGTCAAATAGCTTTCAATGATGTCATGATTATGTGTATGGGAAAACCACATTTGCCCTTTTTTATTCTTCTGCAAAATATGTTCATTTGCCTCTGGGATAGACACAACTTGGGCTACACACATCTGCATTCCCTGTTTGGCACCTTTGCCACATGCATTTGCTGACCTACTGCTGCAAGACCAGCTGGGAGAATCTTCATGGCATCAGCCCTCCTTTTTATTCAAACTGACCAGATGCCATAACATAGAGCATTTAGATAGCCATTAAGTATGGGGGCTGGCAAAGAGACAACATGAAAAAAAGTGTCCTTAAAAAAGACACCAAGCAGACCTGCTCATTTCCTTTATCTCTCAAAGAGAAACCAGTGCCCTTCACCTGCCCAAACGCTTTCTGATGGTGGCAGGAGCCTGGCTGGTTGCTCTTCTCTACATTGAGAGGGGAAGGCTTCCTATGTATGTGCTGTCTGGGGTGTGCCTGTGGAGGTGCTGGTAGCAGGTGAGAACTAAGTGGGAGCACTTCCAGATGTCCAAGAGCCCTTCCTGTTTTCAAGGCCTTGTAGTCATCAGCCTTTTCAGTGTGCATGGGACGTGTCTTGAACATGTGCACACCCGCCCACCCGGTGATGGCACAGCTTGCCAGCCACCCTCACATCCCTCAGATACATCAGCCCTCCCTGTCTGGGGCAGGGAGGGAAATAGGAGATAAAAGCCAGAGACCTGTGAGCAAGACACATGTCCCTAATCTGCTGCAAGGATCGTGTAGGTGGCCCTGGTGCAGCCCTCAGCAAAGGCTCTGCCTGAGGGGACACCCAGCTGGCAGAATACACACATCAAGAAAACTGTTGTTTCAAATGACCGGTCTTCTGAGATGGTTTATGATGTCTGATTTTTGAACATTTACATGAAAAGACAAGGGAAGGGAAGGAAAACAAGGGAAAACATTTTAATGTCAAGGCTTTTTGACAACACAGATGACATCAGGGCTTGCTGGGCTTCAAACTCTGGATCAAAAAAAT
Source organism: Gymnorhina tibicen (assembly GCA_013399875.1). NCBI lineage: Eukaryota > Metazoa > Chordata > Aves > Passeriformes > Artamidae > Gymnorhina > Gymnorhina tibicen. Next base: position 2,234,506 of record VXAZ01001543.1, read on the forward strand.
TATTGGGTGCTTGAGTTTTCCTGCTGCAAAGACCAGAACTTCGCAGTGCACAGGGAGATCTCCCCCACCTGCTGGCTTGGCAGGAGAGGGAACAACAACCACACAACAGCACAAATACACCTCTGAAAAGGCTCTTAATTAAAAAAAAAAAAAGGATTGTATATTTCATCCATGTGACACCGACACATTCAGATTCTTATTATATGACACATACTTGGAATATTTACATGACTGATGAGCATATTAATAAACCAAGCTTTGACAGAAAAATGTGTTTCAAGGGTTGGATTTTTTTGACATAGAGTTCTTCTGTGCTGGAGATAATTAGTGCTGCCTGCTTTCGCCTTGTTCACAGCAGAATTTTTTCCCATACTACAAAGATTAGTCAGAGCTTATAAAAATCCTGTTCAGTTAAATACAGCTAGTAAAGAATGGTAGACCACATGTCAAATAAGAGGCAGAGAGAAAATCAAAATAAAAGCTGATTAATTTAAGGAATCACTTGAAAATCAATTCTACATTTTGTTTTCAGTACAAAATAGCTCATAATGAATATTGATTTCAATGACTACTTTTACTATTTTTGCTAGACTAAGAACTGTATCAAATGTTTACCTCTGAATAGGGATGAGCAAACCAGCTTGGAAAAAATGTGTTTGCTGCTCCAAGCATTCTCTTAATCCTTACTCATTTAGAGGATGAAACCCTGACTGCATCCAGCCTGAGAGTCTGAACTTCAGCATCCATGGGATCTTCTGGTTCAGTCCTCATATAAACTGAATCCACACCTCTTCTTGCATGGTGGCATTTTCACTAAGAGTGTGCTATGCTACAAGAAAGATAGATCCACTGTCTGTTTTGACAGGGTGTTTGCAGGGTGTGATAAGTGTGTAAATATGTTTTTAGAGACTGACATGGGATAGTTCCAGTTTCAGCTGTAGTAGTGGTGGAGGCATCCCATTTTTCTCTATTGCAGTGTTGTGCAGTGCCTCAAAGACAGAAGAGTTCAAACATCTCATCCCATCATTACTTTTGCGAGGCAGTCACCCCAGAATTATTGTCATAGACTTTCTGTCTTGTTTCCTGCAGTGCAGACTGGAGGTTCCTGCTTTGGGTTGTTCTGCAAACCCCAAAGAGATTGTGACAGAAGACAAGTGTGTGTCAGAAACATTTCTGCAGGTCCAGCTGGGAGTAGGTGCTGCTAGCAGAAACTGTGGCAGAAATCAGCAGCAAGATGGGAAATCCAGTGGGAAGGGAAAAAAAAGATGTTCTTTCTTAGTAACTTTAAATAAAGCTGACCTAACGTATTTTTAACTTTTATGAATATGAATTTTTTTATGAATATATTAATTTGCCCGCAACACCATTAAAACACGTAGTTAGTACTTATTAAACCATCCATCTCTCTTTATGGTGGTACATCATCATGTGTAATGGAGCAGTACCCTTTACTTTGCCAAAACAGAGTTTATATTAATCTATAATATACTGACAGGAAGATATTTGGGAAGATATTTGGGCGTTTTTTAATCAGACTTGATTGTCCATACTTTATAAACTTTACTTGTAATTTGAACATGAAGAATGCCTTCCTTATTACAAGGTGCAGCCTTTTCTTTTTTTAATGAACAGCCAGCAGTGTTTGGTCACAGCTGAAGTGTCTCATTAGCATTTTACATATTTACAGCTCTTTTCAATTTCTATTACAGGATCTTCTTCCAGCTACATGCTATGCAATGTCTTCTCAAAGGAAAACCCAAGGTCTACTACTAAAGTTGGCATCAGCCCAGACTGATCTTTCTCCTTTCCCTGATGCACGACTCTTTCAAATTCATGAAATTCACTGGTGGATCCTTACCTCTATGAGTAGTACAACCAAGTAAATGAAACCAGGCCCAGCCTGTGAACAAGGGGAGTAACTCAGGTTCACTCTTCCCCACATAGTGCTCATCCCCAGCCCAAATGCAAGTCTCCAAACTCTTCCTGCTCCAGAGGGGAGCAAATGAACACATCACCCATGTGCACATTTCCCTGAGCATCCCCTGACTCTCTAAAGCAGACTGAAACAAAATCCCACCTTAGGTCACTACTAACCGCAGAACTTTTTTTATGTTTCAGGATTGCTTCTGCTTTTAAAGCAAACTGTAATGTAACAGGGAATTGTGGTATCGCAGGACAATTGGGCTAGGATGGACTGCAGGAGGTCTCTGGTCCAGCCTCTCTGTGCATGACTGTCCTCATTGTGAAAACTGTTTTCAGCATATACCCATTTTCTCTTGAGCTCCTTAAACCTCATCACTCAGGTTGTCTTCAACCAGTGCAGGAGATGCATGCTCCTGCATATCTTCAGCACTCCTACCAAATCCAAATCAAGGACATGACAGGAACAGCTATTGTTATTTTTTCTTCTGATATGAACCAAGGTGTGGCATGGCAGGTGGAGGCTGGAGAATGCCCAGTTCTTGCTCCAGCACAGGTCAGGAATAAGGTTGATCAGGTGGGTGCCTCAGTACATGTGCACTAGCCCTCTGGACCCTTTGGAGTCCACCAGTGTAGACGTAGGTCCTGAAAAGCCAAAGAGCTGAGAAAAGTCTGTGTTGGTGAGTGAGTGGAAGACACATTTCAGAACAGTGCTGTACCCAAATGGAAAACCAGCAGATCCACTTCTGGTGAGATACCAAGTCTATTCACCAGGCACATACTGTTTCTTTCCTGGGGGCTGACAGTAAAATACTGGTAGATACAAGCCTCATATATTGTCAGCTCGTCCTTGTCAGGTGAGAACATAAATGAGATAAACACAATAAAATTTGACTTGGCCCAGGCAGGGGTTAACAGTCTTGGCAAATCATACAGCAAGCAGTGGTGCTATAAAAGATAGAAGAACTGTAGACCTAAATCACTTCTGAAGTGAGGCACTTAATGCATCAGCAGCATGAGCTGTAACTTCAGGAGGAGGGAAGAGCACCATCTACTGAATGACAAAGGCAGTTATTGCTTTTCTTACTCTTTCATGGAATCATAGGAAAAGACCTCTAAGACCATTAAGATGAACCATTAATCCAACACTGCCAAGCCCACCACTAAACCTTGTCCCCAGATGCCACATCTATTCTTCTTTTAAATACTGCCAGGGATGGTGACTCAACCTTCCTGGGCAGCCTGTTCCAGTGCCTGACAACCCTTTCAGTGAAGACATTTTTCCTTATATCCAATCCAAGCCTCCCCCACTGCAATTTGACACCATTTCCTCTTGTCCTGTCACTCGTTACCTGGGAGAAGAGACCAACCCCCACCACACTACACCCTCCTTTCAGGCAGTTGTAGAGAATGATAAGATCTCCCCTGAGCCTCCTTTTCTCCAGGCTGAATGCCCCCAGCTCCCTCAGCCACTTCTTGCAAGACTTGTACTCCAGACGCTTCACCAGCCCCATTGCCCTTCTCTGGACTTGCTCCGGCACCTCAGTGTCTGTCTTGTATTGAGGGGCCCAAAACTGGACACTTTCACTAGAGACTGCTCACTGAGACAAACCAGCAGGTACTGGAGACTGTATGGGGAAGTTACTTAACCTGTATTAACAATTGGCTGGATCATACCAGCCAGAAGAAAGGATTACATCCCTCAAATCTTTAAGACATTCCTAGAACTCTGACATTCACAGTAGCCATAATGCCCGAATCCTGTCTTCACCCTGCTGTTTTTTACCAAAATCACAGATTATTCTGTGTTGGAAGGGACCCAGAAGGATCATCAAGTCCAACTCTTAAGTGAATGGCCCATAGAGGGATCCAACCCACAACCCTGGTGTTATTAGCACCATGCTCTAACCAACTGATCTAATCTCTAGCTAAGCTAACTCATTAAACTTTTAAAATATTTTAGAATAAGAAAAGGCCAAAAGGGCATTTAGTTAAAGATTAATCAACAATACTATTAATGTAATGGATTGTTAATCAGCCAGGAAATCATCCATTGGAGTTGACCTTTGCTAATGTTGTAGTAGTGTGCTCTTCCACCTTTCATCAGTCCTTTGCTCTCCACTTAAATATGCTCTTAGAATAAAACAAGCCTCAGGCTTATATTTCTAGACTTTTTTCGGTCATGAGTTTATTGATGTTACTTCATAGTTTGGCTTTTTAAAGCACTTGCTAAATTTGCTTGTAATATGAAGCTACAGTAATCCACCATCCTCCCACACTGCAGTCTGTTCTAGCCTACATCACATAAAGACTCCTTTGCTGTCACGGGGTGGGAACTGTGCACTGAAGCACCTAAAATAGATTCAAAAGGAAAAGAAGAGCTACAAAGAAAAATGGGAAGACGCTCTGAGTGTTCTGTTCTGTACACAGCACAAACTGCATGTTCACATCACCATGTCTTTTGAAAAAATTGGCCCTTTACAAGGAAATTCAGGATAACCTCACCATTTTGATGCAAATTTTGAAAGATACAACCTTATTAAAGATCAACTTCTAAACTCTGTCCAGCTCAACGAGCATGGTATTACCAGCTCTGGAAAAATGAATAACTGGTCTTGAACCAGACCAGCCATTATATTTAAAAAATCTGGCCTGTGTGTATTACTTGCACAGTGGAAAGTGCTGATCTCCACAAGACAACCATTGTGAAAGACAGCATAATCACATCAAAAGCCCCACCTGCATGCTTCCTTAGCTTCTGGTACTTCACCAAACATTTTAGCAAAATTATATTGTGATATCTGATTCGCTCACACCATGATCCAAATCAATACATGACATGGTAACACTATTTTTCTTCTTTTACTTGGAAGCAATTTTTAAATTGCACTAAAGAATTCCCAAAGAGATGGTTTGATTAGATTTGCAAATGTAAGACACACCAGGAACAAACAGTAAGATCATATCAATGTTCTACCTTTCAGAAATATAATTCATGTAATTTTTTAAGAAGTACAGAAACTCTCAGGTTAAGCTTTATAGGCGAATCAGGAACAAAGCCTGATCAGCTGGTCAGTTCAATGATGTATTGTAAATTAATTTCCCATTTCAAAAATATTGCCTCAAAATCACAACACTAGCCTGACCAGAGGTCAAAAGAAACTTCAAAGCACCAAAATTTAGAAAAATGATTAATTAAAAAAACCCACAAGGTTAGCAGTGATTATGTTTTGTTTTCAACAAAATAATCCAATATTAATTTATCTAGCAAGCACGCAACATTTTAAAAACTATACCAAAACCTGATTTTGAAAGGGAAAAAAAATCATGCTGAATCATTTCTATTTTTCTGTTGAAATCAATACAGTGCAAAATACTTTCAAGAAATTATTGGCTTCTGACAGAGGAGCAACCTTCTTCAGAGCTGCCTGACTGCAATTGCCTGTGATCTCCCTGCTCACATCCTGCTGGGTAAGATGTGTTTCTCACACACGGCAATTCTACTGTCAAGCTGACAGCAAACATGCACTGACTATTAAGGAAAGTCTTTGTGTGGACTCACTGCAGTGCTGCACAAAACCTGTCCTTACCTACATACTGCTGCCAACGTCACATTTTTCTCTAGACTAGATTGGCACAATCTCTTCAGCATGGCACTCTGTCTGCAGGATCTTTGGGCACAGCAAACCCCAGCAGCTGTAGGTGCCTTTGGGCACTTGTACCATCTGGTGTTTCTGGCTCTCAGCTTAGCACAGCTTAGACATTTTATTTTTGAAAGACTGAAGTATCAGGTCATGTCTCTGAACTCCTTGAAAGGAAACTGAGTGACTCTTGTGGACTATGATCTGCAGAAGGCCATGAGGCAGATGTAGACACCTCTTCTGACATGGCCTTCTGTAAAATTGATGAATTGCATTAAGACCAGCAGTTCTCCACAGAAGTATCTGATGTGGCAGTTTGGTGTTTTTCAGTAATAATATCTGGAGGCAGAAGAACCTATGCTTTGTAACCTATATTGCTGGAAGAGCATTGCATTCTTCCTTTGGTAAGGCCTCCGAGCCACTTTGCATTTAACCATTTCCTTAACCACACTGAGCTCTTGCTGGTGTTAGTGGTGATGCTCATGGCTAGAAATGACACCCAGCTCCCAGTCTGGGACTTGGCAAGTAGCTCAGTTCCACCTCAGAGAAGGTAATGGCCCATGGCCTCGATGATTTCACTCAGAGGACAGTGACAAACATTTGCGCTATTCTGGTTTCCCCAGCGTGGGAAAGGAGGGTGATTAACTTTGTCCTGTTGAAGCTGACCTTTCTGTGTAGGTATCTGCAGCACCAGTTTTCTTCACTTGTGGAAAACTAAGCAGACCTCTTCCCAGAAAACTCAGCTGCATCTCTATCTTCCAGATACCTGCAAGGTGCTCATATTCTCTCCACCCTCACAGGAAAATTTAGGTGCCTGACTGTGACTGGGTAGAGGTAGCAAACCCAGGACAGGGAGAGCCGAGACACCCTGGTCTGCAAGAGGAGAATAGAAAAGAACTCTACAAATTTGAGATAATTTCTAGAAAAACAAAGCCAGCCACAATTTAACAAGTGAAAAATTATACACAAGAAAGCAATTGCCCAAGTATGGAGTAGGGGATGATGGTTAGCAGGTGCCCTGCAGAAAACACAACATCACAGCCTGAGAGCAAGTTAAAAATTATCATCATCCTTAGAAAAAAAAAGGAATACCATCCCAGAATGTAAAAAAGGGAGTATCTGTTACCTACAGTGATACGTAATTCCTTTGGTTTACTCAGTACTGGTGAGACTTGACTGTAGAACCAAGCCCAGTTTTGGTACTTCAGGGAAGAAACTGATCAATGGAAGTAAGTCAGTCAAAGAGCAGCAGGAATTATCAGCAGTCTAGAAAGCACAACCTACAAAGAAAGTTGGAAGCAACGCAAATTGTTTGTCGTAGATAATAAAAGAAGCAGAAAAGATCTAACACAAGTCATGCTAGGAGAAAGGCAGTAATTTGCTGACAACATTTACTACAAAGGCAAGTAGTAAACTGTCTCAAGGAGACAAAGGATCAACATTAAAACATCAAAGGAGGATTCTGAAGCTCTGAAATTGGTATGTTAATATTTCCCTCTCGTATCTATACTGTGTGCCCTTATTTACAGGCACAGAAGGTCTTTTGAAATTTTTTCTGCAAGATTACTTCCCATCTATTCCACTGGCAGGTGCACAGAAAGATTGATCATAAAGCTAAAGCAAACAGTCATCCATTTCTGAGGAGTTAGTGCTGCCCTTCACTATGTTACGGGGTGAAGATACATCACAGCAAAAAAAATCTTACAGGAAGATGTTCTCCTTACTGTGCACTGCCAGTGCAGATTTTGTTAAATGTGCATCCAAAGACAAGGCAGACCCGGACACATATGGCACCTAACTGCTAATGTTGTCACTCTTCTTAGAGGTGATTGCCAAAAACAAGTCAGTGAAGTGAGTAGATTGGTTACTGTGTAAAGAAAATTAAAAACTTTGAAGCCAAAGTCTGAAAAATTAGGGAAATGCCTTCACTATTATATCTCTGTGGAAGAGGCAGCAATTAATCTCTGTGGGCAGAAGTGCATACTAGGTGAGAAAAGACCTACTAAGAGGATGGTAATTGATAGGTACAACAGACACTTTGCTTTAGCATCCTCCCCTTGTGATGTGGTCAGCTTAAAATTAAAAAAACATATAGAAATATGCATTTCAAAAGGAGATTGTGTACAACTGAAGCTGGTAGTACAGTTACCCAGGAACTTGACATTAATCTGTTTTCTAGTGCAGTATTGAGATCTATCTTTTGTTGCACATCATTATGGGTGAGCTGGATGCTACAATTCAGTGTAGAGTACTTGGTCTAAAGTACTAATTTCTTCTTCTTGTATTACATTGCATGTAAAACTCAGGCTGTTTTTTAAGAACAAAAGTCTTAATGAAGTTGAAGGATTTGCTCCTTTAAATTTCCATTGACATCAGTGAGTCTTTTGCACCTTCCAGAGCATGGCCCTTAGCAGGTCTTCGCTTTCCTTTCTGCCAATCCCTCTAACTTAGGTGTTGAATCCTAAAATATGGATCCAAAAATCCATTGCAGAGCAGATTTTGAACAGCAACTCTTTCATACAAACCATTAACAAACAAAGGTGATTGAATAGCAATTTTCACCCAGTAGCAGAAGCATCAAAGCTGCAACAGAACTTGTGACCTCTGAACAAGTCACCACCAAATGATAGACAAACATTCCCCCTTTCCTTCTATATTGGGAGCATTACCTCCTGATGGAATAATGATCCTAATTGCGATAGCAGCTGTGACAATCACAGAAAATGGAGGTCACAGTGCATCATTGCTAATTCCACTGCAGTGTCTGTACTCTCAGTTGGAGGTTTCCCTTCATTTCAGAAGCTGAGCATCACCCAGTGAATAATTACAGCTTTACTACTGTTCCTTACACAGTGAAATGATTTAAACTGAAATCCCTGTGATCATTGTTTCATTTCAGGCTTTTGAACAAATGCCATCTGAAAGGGCTAGGCAAAAATCCTGGTTACCAAAGGTAGCGTTTGAATGAAGCAAAATGTCATTGTATATACAGAGAAGTTCATTCAGATTGTCAGCTAACTACATTTTAAATAATGTCCTCAGAGCACTTAGAGTCAAGTTGCTTTTTGAAAACTCCCTTTGCTATTCTGTCAAATGAATTTTATATCTTGGAAATGAGTCAGATTTCTACCTATCTGGAAATAATGTGGCAGAGGTCAACATACTTGAATTAATGTATGAGATTTCCACTTACTGACTCTGACCTCTAAAGCCCTTTTCAGTTACTTTTGGTGCACCTGACCAATCAGATTATTTTCAGTCACTGGGTTTTTGTCCAAGCATCAGCCTGGCTGGGTCTGGGCTGTCCCTGCAGGTATCTCTGTGGGCTTCTGGGAAGGCTTGGGCCACTCATTTTTTTCACAGCTGCACAGACTAATGCAGAACATGTTCCTTTGGCTCATACAGTCTGTTGCAAGAGCTTTTCAACCCCACTCTTCACCTCCAAGATTTCTACTGAGAAATACATGCTTCCTCTCTTCCATTCTCAGTGATCATCACATGTTTTGGAAGCACAGCTCTGGAGAAGAAGCTCGGATCCTCATGCTGTGTACTGCGGCAGGGCAATGCAGCCCACATAAAAGAGGATCATTGTTGGGGGAAGGAAATGTCTGCCTCCAGAACACACCATTGTGAACTGCCATCTAATTGGATGCATTCTCAGCCAAAGAGCACTGGACCTGAAAACTCTGGGAAACCTTGAGGACTGTAGGATTACAAAATTAATTAGACACTTAGAAATTAACTTGTACTTCAACTAAATCCCTCTGGTTTTGACTCTTTTCTCTTTCTTACCACTACACTGGTTGTCCATCAATACATAAGATCTGATGATGGGATCACTGTTCACACAACCAGCCATGCAGATTTACTTGTGTCACATCTGGGGACTCTTCTCTTGGGCAGGACAAAAAAAACCCCCAATGAACTCTCAGCAGATTGGAGCTCAAAAGTGCAGTTCATGTTAATGTGACTCCACACGTCCCTCTCCTTGCCTGTAAGACCTCTGTGAGTGGTATCCTCACTACACTGAGAGAAGCCAAAATCCTAACCATACTTTAAGCAGATGATGCCAGGAACTTTTTGTACCTAGAAAATTACAATCCAAGTGTCAGAAAAGATGCTGCAGAATGTGAGAAGGCTTGTGGTGGTTGCAGTCAGAAACAGGGATAGGAGATGTTTCAGCTGATGTCAAGGGATGAAAACATGGTTTGTCCGGGCAGGGAAGGGTGGGGAAGACTGGCACCCTCGCATGAAGAATCACCACAGCTGTGTGCTGTGTAGATAGATATACCTGCTGCTGTTCTTGGACCTGTCTCGAGGTTTTGGCCTTTTTGGCAGGGGGGATCCCATTGGGAAAAGAAAGTAGCCAACAACTAAGGAGGAGGGAAAGAGATGAGAATGAGGAATATCTTTTCCACCATTTCCCCACTGCTGGTTTTGATCTGTGCAAATGAATTTATCATTAAGCTAGTGGTCCCCCACAGAAGTCCCTGGCCTTATCTATAGCGGAAATAACTATGTTGCAGATTTCAGGGGTCTCTGGCTGAGCAACAACTGTTTCACAGACATAAAGAGGAGAACAGGCTGAAATACTTAAAGCTAAATGTGCTGTAATTTCTGTGAAGTGTGGTCTTAGAATTATGGACCAGTCAACATAAAAAGGCTTTAAAATGTCAGTAAATCTAAACAGAAAAGCAAAACAGGATGTTTGTTGGGCAATTGCATTGCATAGAAGAAGCCTGGATTGTCTTACCACAACACTGATTTGTATCTCTAATTTAAATCAGAAAAACACAGAATCAAAAAATAACTTAATTTAGAAGACATTTGTTCCTAATTTCCACTCAGAGAAAGGCCATCTTTAAAGCTAGAGCAGACATCTCAGGTTGCATCCAAGTTTCAATACCGTCAAGGATGCACAGCCTCACTGGCACCTGTCACAGGGTCTGACCAGTCTTGCTGTGAAACTTCTTTCTCCCTATGTTCAATCATAATTTTTCTTGTTGCACCTTGTGTTTGCTGCCTCCTCTCCTTTCAGTATGCACCTCTATGAGGAGTATGGCTGTGAGATTCCTAACACTACCCATAAGGCGGGTGGTTGAAGGACACAGTTAGCTCCCTCCAAAGCCATCTCTTCTCCTGGCTGAACAAGCCCATCTGCCTCAGCCTCTCCTCCTATGTCACATGTTTGTGGTTTCCTGTTCCAAACCAAAAACATGTATCAAGATCATGTGTAAGAGCATCCTTCTGTGGTGTGAGCACAAAGGAAATATCAAGAAGGCACTAAAAACATGAACAAAGGCAGAACAGAAAGAGGAGAATGGATTCAGTGTAGCCATCCTTGTTAAAGATCCTGATCACTACCACTACTCCTCTGCAGCAGGTATCCTTCATGGTGAGTAGAGTGAAGGCTGCTTTTTAAATTCCACTCACCATATTTTGTACTATATTGGCAATATACTATGTTGGCAACTTGTATGTGAACTTATATTTTTCCTCCACATTTTGGTTAAGTAAATTATAATTTTAATTCTAATTTAATTCTGAAATACCTTTAGAAGCTTTACCAAGAGTAACACCCCATTTACCATATATCAAACACAACCATCTAAGAATAATCCTTATTAAATTTACTTCAAGCAGCTGCAGGACCTCAGTCTGCGGGAGGGATTTGTCTCTGTGCAAAAAGAAAACTAATACATTTGTTTCACATCAATACCTTACTAATGGCCATATCCACAGTCCACTGAAACCAAAAGCCTGAGGGTTTTTGGGTGTGGTGGTGTCTGGATCGGGCCTCCAGCTACTGAAGTCTGAGTAATCTGTCGGAAGAAAGAACATCTGAGTCCTCTGAAAGCTGCTTTAATCAAGTCTGTTAATAATCAAACCATCATATATACCACCACTTTCTAGTTTCCACCTGACATCTGCCCTTCTCATCACCATGACAACATAGCAATGTGACCTATCGTAGACTCTTCTAAAAATTTTGAGCGAAGTATTTTATCAGCTTGCTAATGCTGATCTAAACCCTTCTAAACAAAGGGAATAGCAAGGCTTCTGTTTGCTAAACTAAAGTGAAAATGCACAGGGTTTCCAGGGTTCCGGGTAACCAGAAGTCTGCAACACTTACAGAAAAAAATGTTAATCAATGTGAACTACTTTCCTGTTCAGGCAGAGAAGTGATGAAGTTCCTTTTTTTTTTTTTTTTTCACTCTTTAAAATCATTGCTTTTAGTATTTGAGATTGAGGGGTTTAGTATCAAAAATATTGAAAAGTACTACATTTTGGAAAATATCCATTAGTTTAAAAGACAAGCTTGCAGTTAAATGATTAATGGATTTTAAATATGATTTAACTAAAATTATGCAAGACTTAAAGACTGTGAAATAGATTATTTTCTTTCCTGAAGCCCTATGTGCTATGCAGTATAATTTAAGAAAAACATTGTTTGTTTATCTATTGATTCATATAATAAACAGGGTCAATTCCAAACAATGAGACTGATTTCATAGATGGATTTAGCTACCTAATTGTCTCCAAAATGTATATGATCTTCAAAACCTTGATCACTGCAACCTTCCAAGTGTGTCCCATTCCTGGGTTTTGGCACTCCCTCTAACAAGCTCCTTGGGTTCCTGCCTGGGCAGTCAAAGCCCCACATGGAGCTTCTCAGGGAGATCCCTTCCCTTTTTGCTCCTGCTCTGGGACCTGCTGGGGTTTGTATAATCACTCTGTCACATCTGATGAGCAAGAGCAATTGCACAGCTGGGATCCTGTCCTATTTTCTGCCTTAATCACTTACCAGAAGTCTCATCTGAGGCAGGAAGACCAAGATTATTCTCTTTGTTGTTTGCATCATGTAAGACCCACATCTGCAATGTAGCTGTGGATAACAGCCATGAGATACTGTGCAGTTCACCAGAGAGCTCCTCAAGCCTTCTGGTTTGAACTACACCATTTTGCATGGAAAAAGGAATTGCAAATACCGCTCATTAGTTATTTTACATCTTCCTTGCTGTATTATCTTGAACTAGGTCTTAGATATTTAATTTGCCTAGTGAATTTAATCAGAACTTTAATGGCCTAGAGAGAAACATGACTAAAAATTAGATATTGCAATGTCCTGCTGTCCAGGAATACTATAGGTGCCAACTTCCACCTGAGTTCTTACACAGAGCTGTTCTTAAAAGTATGATACTGCTGCTTTCCAAAATGCTCCGTGAGGGCCATGTGAACCTGAATGTTGGATCAGACATGAAAGCCTCAAGAACTTCAGGAAAGGTTAGACCTAAAACATTCCTTTAACATCCTTGAATCATCAGCCTTTTCAATACCAAGTTATGGAAAACCTCAGAGGGAAGGGAAAAGTCTTAACATTTAATCTGGCAATTCACAGAATCACAGTAAAATTTAGGGTGGAGATCACCTAGTCCAATCTCCTACACTAAGTTTAGCTGCGTGTCACGTAACTGCAACACTAGCACTGAGAACAAGATCCTAAGGCAAAGTTATCCTACGCCTGGAAGCCTGGAGGTTTCCCAGCTGCTGCCGTACTCACACGGACCAGACATCCAGTTCAGCTGTGTGGGCCCAGAGATGAAGCACCAAAGAGACGCTTGCATTGTCTGTCATTCCAGCATCAGCAATGCTGCTTAAAGGCCCCACCTGGGGAGCCTGCATGAATCCTATTGGCCATGCTACCTTTGAAAACCAAGCCTGCACAGGCCCTAAAAAGGCCTCTGCCTGGATTCACCTGCAAATCTCCTTGAAATCGGTATTAAGGTATTAAACTTAGGTTGAAGGTTGGACTTGATGATATTTCAGGTCTTTTCCAACTTTAGATTCTATGATTCTATAACAGCGAGTAAAAGAATGGATTTCTATTAAAGATCAGTGAGGAAATAGTTGGGCTATCCAACTTTTTATTTCCAGCTGTTGTTTAGTGAAGAGAATGCAAAATAAAGAGTGAGTTCCACAGATGCAAGTCTCCATCTATGCTGTTGTTGTTCCCGTTTTTCTCTCATTTTTATTTTGTGTTGCATCCTCAAATAATATTGTAATATCTCAGTGCTGAGATTTCAACACTTCTGGATGCACATAGTATGGTAGGTAACATACAGAGATTTTTGGCTTCTTAAATCTGGACCTAAAGTGCTGGGCTCAAATCCCACTTCTGTTCACAGGAGCCTTTTTACAGAGGTTAACCCCATGTGCTCTGGAGTGGAATGCCAGCACACAGGTGAGATAGAGGGTGAGAAAGGCAGGCACAGATTTTCTGTGCCTGTCTCAGTGCCTGCTGTGCTTTCCTGTGGGTAGAGGGAGGTATGCCAGCAGCTAGATTAAAAGTCATGATTCTCTTAAAATAGCATTTTAGAGAGAGACAGGGTACCTGGTACAAACAGAGGAGAAAAGTGGGTAGAAATGAATAATGTCACAGTCTGGCTACCCACAGCAAGGAACTCTGCCTGCTATTAGGAAGCAGTGCAGATCTGTAGGAGTCAAGTGTACTTCTTTAAGAGCCTATGAAGAAGAGAAGGTTCAAGGGAGATGTTCTGGCTGTCTGCCACTGCCTGATCAGAAGATCTGAGAAGACAGAAGACATGAGAAATTCCTGTTAGATATCAGTAAAACTTTTTTTGGCATAAGGGTGGTCCAATACTAGAACAGGACCCAGGGAGCTTGGAGAACCTCCATCCTTGGATGACCCAACTGGACACAACCCTTGGAAAAGGTGATATGACTAGACCTCAAGTAGAAAGTCAGAGTAGAAGGAACTTTAGAAGATCCCTTCCCACCTAAATTAATCTGTGGTTTTTCTGAATCTCTGTTTCAAGACACACTGAGCCTGTTAGGGATAAACCTTCATTCTTTGGTCACAAATTGTTATGATCCCTTTCTGAGTAACCTGGTCTAGTAAAAGGTGTCCCTGCCCATGGCAGGGGACTTGAAACTAGGTGATCTTCAAGGTCCTGTCCAACCCAAATCATTCTATGACTCTATGATTCCTTGATATGTTGAACACACGAGTCACTTTCATTGTCCACACATACAAGTGGACTATCTAGACAAGGTAATGCTTTATTTTCTTTGAATATGTTCAGTGGAATCAATCAGAAAAATTTTGATTTCTGAACTTCTGCGCAGTACTCCTGCAGATAATACTGGAATGTTGATCCAGAATTTTTGAAGGTTAAAAAAATAAAATTAGATTCCCAAGTCTGGATTTCCAAGATCCAGACTTGGAGCCTGATAGAGACCTCAATAATTCCAATACATGAGTTTATTGTAATTTTCAATAGCTTTTTGTCTGAGGAATTTCTCTGGAGGTAATTTCCACATGGATATACTAAAGTTGGTGTGGCAACATTAGTACATTATAGATGAACTTGTCAGGAAAATTAATCCACGAACACCAGAGGTTTCTATGTCCAAAAAGGAGACAGAGGAGCCCTGTTACTTTATTCGAATAAAGGGAGAGGCCATGGGGCATTCCCCTGGAGTCTCTCAAATTTTTGGAGGGTGTAGCCTCCTTTTTATCCTAATTTCCCGACCACATTTCCCTCTCTCTTTCCCCATTGGCTGAGGTACTTGAGAGGTACAGACTTCCCAAAATGCCTAATACCTAAGACTGCCTTCTAATATATAACCCCCCTTTAATTTTTAATTCTTATGGAATTTATGGTTCTTCCCATTGTTCCTTTCATCTCTCAATATCCAATTTCATTTATCAGCAAATCTACAGTTTATTTGTAAAGACAAATCTCTTTCTTTCCATTCATCAATCAGTGGAATCCTTCCCATTGTTTCTTTTATCTCTCAGTGCTAGTTTTATCTACCAGCAGGCCCACAGCTTGTTTGTAAACACAAGTCTCTCATTCTTCTCAAACTCCTGGTTATACTCCAATGCCCATTCCCATTTACATGCATAGGATTTTGCCTCTTTTGCACTTTACTTGTAGGTTCTTGTAAGCTTACAGAAAACAAATTATACTGAACCTGACTAAACTCTCACACTTTTGAGGTCTGCCCATTGTCCATTTGGGCAAGCTGCAAAAATCTGATGCAGAAGTAGACATCAGTTCAGAGGGGGCTGGTTATTCATTTCTCCCACTGCCTGTACCATGAAGGAACTTTTGCCCCAGAAAACTTGTGGTTCCTGGTGGTCTCTCTTCAGGCTTATGAGCCGTGCCTGAGCTGAGGCAGACACACAAAGCTTCATGTTCTCATCTGTTCCCATTCTAAATTAATAAAGCCTTAATTATACCAGCAGAGGAGCAGAAACTATTTTTGAACAAATTAAAATACTCCATCATGTGCTTTGTGCTTTTTTCTAAGCAACTGGGTTTTTTTTCCTTCCTCATTAATGCTTTTCACTGACGATGCTAATGACTCACTCAGCAACGATTGCTTTTAGTTAATCAGCGCGTTAGCAGTCATTGCCGGTGTCAAAACGAAACCAACCTCCCTGTCTCCCATTGAGTATAACTCACACTGTGAATGTTCAGCGGTGAAAACATCCACAACAAAAGGTGTGTTGTAAGGTAGCTTTTACCCGATAATTTTCTGTTGCAACCATCACACCAAACTCACCACGAACTATTAATATTTGTTCTCTGTAAAGAATAAATTCCTCTGTATTTTCTTCTCATCTGTCGAGGGAAACAGTTACACAAATAGAAAGCAGTCAACCCCTCTATAAAATGGAAATAAAAAGTTTTCAGTTGAATAATTTATCTGAAGATTATATAAAGCATGCAAGAAAACAGGCAACAGTAGAAACTTTTGAAGAATTATGCGTTTACATATCAGTATTGTCAAACTTTCACAGCTGGAACTAGGGATAGACAACTTGATACTCTCAGTTTTTTACTATAGTTTAGGTATCCATTTTTACAATAACTTATCTTTTATAAAGATGACAAGAATACTGGTTTCAGATTACAGAAGGCTTGGGTAGCACTCTGGCAGAATATGGTGAGGACAATGGGCAGTACTGACCTCTCGTCTCACTATCAAGGCAGACAGAGGATATGAAACAAAAACATGAATCATTGAGGAGTGGACTGAATTTTACTTGTTATTACTTCTGTAGGTAGATTGGCAAGGAATCATTGATAGCAGGACTCACATGCAATGCTTAAAGTACAGAGATACCCTATATCATGGAGAAAATGAAATTAAGTGCAATCCGTAACACGGCTCTGGTGTTCCCCAAGTTCTGTGCTGTGCCCTTCAGGGGAAAGGATTAGCTGGAGGGGAAGGAAAAGGGATGCTTGGGAAGTTCAGGGCAGGAACCATTGCATTTACAGCCCCAGACCTCAGAGGTGCCTAGGAGGAAGGACTCCAAGTTGCTGTTCCTCTGGAAGGAGGGCATAAACACAGTTTGAGAAACACACCCATATATACATACCCTCACAATAGACAAAGAGAGCTTTTCCTGTTTGTAAGAAAGACATGCACAAGAATTTCAGACAAGTGTGTTTCCAGTGTACCCACAAAGCACACCAGGTATAAATGCTTACTGGTGGTGCTTTCCTTCTCTTGTGTTTTCTGAGTCATTTAAAATTGAACCTTAAAACAAAGAAGTATTTATACCTTGAAAAGTCAGTCTTGCGTCTTATACCAGTCTGGATTAATTTGAGTCTCTTTTTACTTTGTCCCCATGAATTTGTCATTCTTAGTACTGAGTATGGCTCATTACTGGTTGCTTATTTCAGATTTTATATTTGAATTTTACCCTGTACTGCTGTATTTTGGACACTTTGTGCTGGACTTCTCACACATGTCTTCTCCCATTAAAATCCCCTTCTCTGACCCCGAGCTGAGGCAGCAACACAGATTGCCCATGAGCAAGGACACCGGACTGGAGGGTACAGAAACTTTTGAGAATGTTTTTAATTACAATCATTACCTCCTACCAGAGCCAGTGGAAAGACTCCCATGAACCAGAGGCAACAAAGAACTAAAGTTCTTCAGAAAAGAAGGCAATTTACACCTGATCTCACCAATCTCAAGGGTACTGAGTAAACAAATATATTTGTAGTTATTGTTTGTAAAAAGCCACTATTTATTACTCAGTTCTGTCTGAACTTCCACAGAAAATCTTTTTCACAACTAGCCTCTGTTCTTATTGAAACTTGCAAAATAAAGAAATAAAGCAACCAGGGGGATTGTTGACAGAGCATCCTCTTGAACAAGCAGAGCCTTTTGAACGGTCTTTAAAAATGCGTATATGCTCCTTGGAACAAAGCAACTCTTATACATTATTGGGTCCCTTTAGAATAGTCAAAGGTATCTATTTAGAAAGAAGAGCTATTATGAGGATTGTGTGGGACACATTTGTCATCAATTCCTTTTTCTTTATTCGGATGCAGTATCTATGGGAGCATTTGGGCTACGAAAGCTTTATCTCCCTAGCACGTATTATGTTTCCACACTCACACTTCCAGCGCCACCTGCCTTTGCTGGACCTTACAAACAAATAGGTGGAATTCTGCCTCTCTTTAGCTGTGCATGAAATGATTGCATGTTCCAGCTCAAACAGGAATAACACCACCATCAGAGCATTTGTTGTCATCTCCTGAGGAGCCGTAAAAGCCTCATAGCTTTCCTTCACCATCAGACTGTGGTGCAATCAGTTGGTCAGCCAGGCAACCTCTGTCTCTCTCACTTAAGGCAAAAGCTGTGAGTATTAGAACAATAACATAAAAGGTTTCTTCCTGATTTTGGCTTCTGGTGATATGACTGCTGATGAATTCAAACTAGAAAATTCACTGCTAATTAACTCACTAGGTAGCTGTTTGTTACACAATTTGTTCTATTTGTGATCGGAATTATTTAAGGATAAAAATAAGGCAGCTTCTTATTTATATATTTTTTAAGCTGAATTAGCAGCAGTGCTGCTGTTGTTCTACTTCTCCATGTCAAAAGCCAAACAAAGGCCCCTACTGAAAAAATGTTTCATCATAGAGAGTATGGTAAAATGACCTCACCAGGCAGGTTTAGGAGGGGCTGATCCTGATGAGGGAAAATGCACAGAAACCACTGTTAAAGAATGAGTTTTGTGCAAACAAACGTGTTCAAATAAACTCTTCAGTGTGCTCTCAAGCTGCATAGATAGTAACCATTGATTATTCCAAGGACACTTGGCATGTTTTTAATGGCCCATTACCCAAGGGCTGGTGAGATGAAAGACTCATGGGGAAGTGTGGCAGAGTCAAAGCAAAGGGACGAGCTTCAGGGAAGTATTGAGATCCAGAGGGCCAGGAGACCCAAACCAGGCTTTTCCAGAATTTTTCAGAAAGGACACAAAGTAAGAGTGAGTCAGGTGTATAAATGCAGGGGTTTAGGCCCACACGTGAAAAATGAGAGGCTACTGTCCTCCCCCACTCTTGGGAACAAACAGCTTTAGTTGCACCAAAACAAGCATTTCCCTCTCATATGAAAACAACCTAAACAAGTCGACAATTCATTCAGATAAAACAAAATATGTTGTGCACAATTAAACTCCTTTCAATTTTGTTTTTTAATTTTGCTTCTGTTCTATATCAGAAATTCTTGTTTTGAAATAAACATCAAACCACTGTAATCCAACAGTATTAACGTGAAACATTTTGACATTTTCATACCAATATTTTGTTTCCATGTCCCTTTTTTTTTAATGTTGAGGGATTTTACATATCTATGTTGTGGGTGGAGCGAGTACAGGCAGAACTGACCTATATATATAGATATAGATATACAGATGAGTTTCTGAGGTACTAGT
This sequence comes from Gymnorhina tibicen, assembly GCA_013399875.1. NCBI lineage: Eukaryota > Metazoa > Chordata > Aves > Passeriformes > Artamidae > Gymnorhina > Gymnorhina tibicen. The sequence continues at coordinate 2,253,835 of VXAZ01001543.1, forward strand.
ATGCTATAGCACTGAGGGCTGTATAAAATTGTATATTTCTGATGTACAAATAGATTTAGATGAATTAGACAAAAATTCACTAGTCATTACTGAACGGGACCCTATGAACACCACTTTCAGCAACAAATTCTTAAATCGTAGATTATTCTTTTATATATTTACTAAATTATTACGTGTATTGAGTTATTAAATAGTGTATATTAAACACACAATTATTGAGTTATTTAAGTACAAGTATAAAGTATTTCAAGAGATTTCAGTTCCTCTAAGATCATGATTTTTTTCCCCAGTCTGATAGAAGCTTACATTAAAAGCTCTGACTTTGGTCCATCTGTTGGTAGAGGAAAAAAAACCTTTCCAGAGATGACTTTTGTGATTCTGGCATTGGCTTGTGACCTGCTATATTACCACAAGGTTCAGAAATTTCTCTTGCCCTCCCAAAGCTTTTCCGTAATCTGCCTTTCACACTTCTCTATTCACTAAGGGAAGTGAAGTGTTTACAGAAATGGGAAATGTGCAGTGTCAGTGTAGCAGAAAAGGCTCCAGGTAAAGCCATACTGCATTTGCCAGAGCAAAAGGTGAATGTTCCTGGTTCATACAAGGAAGATGTGAGGTGTGCTGGGTTAAGCCCATACAGTCTCACCATGCTGAGCATGGCACTGTGGCCTCACCGCTGGGCAGGACTGGGCAATGCCCTGTGGTCTCCAACCAGCCCAAATTGTGGCAGCTCACAGGGACATGACCGGACATGGCCACAGTGTTTGCTGCACTGCAGGTTTGCCCTCCCTGCTCTGCCACTTGTGACACAATGTTTAAGCTGCAAGGAGCAGCAGTGTGAGCCACCAGCACCAAACTTGGCTCTTTTTTTGGCCTCTCACCCCAGTTCTCCTGGAGCCATCTCACCATGCTTGTCTTAGCCTGGGGAGACTGGTGGGCATTTCCTGTCCCTCTGCCTGTGCCACTCAGAGACAGGGTCCTGCCCACTAACAGCCCATTCAGCCTGAGAAATACTTTAGGCAGAGCAGACAACTGTTCAGGTGAGCATCAGACCATCTCAGAGCATCTCCAGCTCTCTGCTAGGTTTGCCCTACTCACCTTGCTGTCCTGACCCCCAGCCACCACAGGGAAACTCTCTGCAGAGCAAGAAAACAGCAGTATGTCTTATCTTCTTTTCTGTTTTGTTTTAAACCACACTGACAAAGAACAACCTTCTGCTTTCCTTTTTATTTCCTTGTGATTCTAAGTCCTAATCAAAGCACTCATGAATCCCCCACTGTGCTATCACAGTGTTTTAGGAGCTGGAAAAATTGTAATAGTCTTTCTCTAGCTGAGAAATAGTGAAGGAACATCTCTGATCTTTACTGCTAAAATAAATCCAAGAAAAGCAACTGACGAGTATAAAATCTTGCATGTCATATACTTCCTTACCTTAATGGGGCATTTGCATTTGTGTCACAATTTGACTGCTGTTCAACACATGTGTCTGACTTTCCTCCTTTCTGGAGGAAGACTGTGAGAATTGCACTGTTTGAGTAAACTCCAGGTTTTAATTTGCAACTTTTGTGAGTTTTTTTTTAAATTTTCTCATTTACTGTAATGCACAAAATTACAATTCTGCACATTACTGAATACTTGCAACATTTCTACTTTGCTGAAATCAATTCCACATGGTTTTGAAGCACCATCACATCAAGGTTTTTTATGTCCACAGCACTACTTGGTGTAAGGGTGAACACCCAAGACTGGATGAATGATCTTTGGAATATATTAAATGAAAACATGACTAAATTGACATCTACAATTTGCTGGGAGTTTATATGACAAGGATATAACACCTTGAAAGAGCATGCTTTCTGAAATGGAGCATGTACCCAGTTTCATTCTTCCAAAATATTCTTAATGAGGCAGAGTCCAGTTCCCCTGGAAGTCAAGATTTTTTATTGAAGTGGCAGCATTATCATTATGAGGAAGGTTGCTATGCCAGCATAAATACCTGGATTTAGTCCCCTCTCTTCAGGAAGCTATAAAAGATCCTTCTACATTACAATTTATTGACTTTGTTTCAAGGCTCTTAGCCAAAAGCATGAACAGCAGAGGACTATTTCATAGCATTCTCAGCAAGACAAGCAAAGCTTTTGAGAGGTGCTGTGCAGACATCTCCAGGAAAGGGAAATGTCAGAGTCTGCATATTTTTACATCTTTGAAGGTCTGGGGTTTTCAAGCACCTAATGCTACAGCATAGCTGTGACTAAAAGCACTGCTGAGGGGAATTAAAGTCCTGCTTTACAAGTTACTGAGAACAGATGCAATAAGAAAGAGAATTTCTGTCCCAGGAAATTTTAGACCTTGTACATAATGAGACACAATGGACAAACACACTAAATATGTAGGGAATTTGGCCAATGTAAAATGATCATTTAGTATGAGCATCAGTTGCAGTTGAAAGATAGTTTAATATCTCACTTGTAAACTGAGGGGAATAGCAAAGCTGAGCATAATATTTCTGTGTGACTACTGGGACTTCTAAAGCACCAGTGTGTTATCTGTCTTCCTTCACACATTCCTGAACCTCCACTCAAAATTTGTATGACACCACTCAAAACTTTTCCCTCCACTACCTGCAGATATGAGCAGCTGCTGTTTTGGAAGCTGTAACTTTGGCAAGGCTCTACAGCACTATGCAAATGGGCGCTGCTTCTGAATGTTCAGAAAAGTAATGGAAATGTCTTTGTTATGAAAGGGAGAGAAGGAAAGGAGAAGGAGGAGAGCTGATAGATTAGAAAGTTTCTCTGTGCCAGAGTTTCTGACAACAAATTCACATCAATACCTGTTTCTAAACAACTGGTAACAGTGAGATGACAGACTCTGGGGAAATCAAGTCTCAGCTCTTCATGTGATCAGAAGCAAAGCTTTTCAAGTCACTGTAGCCTTGCTTATCTGCACGTGGGAAAAACGAGCTCTAGCTGTGAAAGGGGTAAGAGGAAGGAAAAGGAGAATGAGAAGGGAAAGGGGGAAGGTAAATGTCTTCATCCCACCTTTCACTTGAAGGGGTAGCTAAGGGGTAGGTTTGCCTTTTCTTTTTCCAGGGCTCAGCTGGGAAATACTTGCCCAGAAAAAAATACTGGTGTGAGAAACAGGGACAGTGCAACCTAAAGCATGATCCCTGCTACCTCTTAGGCTCAGGTGGACTGATCCTCCCTGAACTGCTTCTTCACCATCATGCGTGGTGAGAAAATGAGAATAACTATTATTATCCATTAAATATCCATGTTATTGTGTTGAAAGAATAGTAGGTATCCATGTTGTCCAGTCATGACTCGTTTGGCAGCAGCCAGGGCCATCACACTGTCCCCAAGCCTGACACCAGGCAGGCTCTACAGAGTAGTGTTAAGTCACAGCCTGCCCATGCTCCCAGATCATATCTGCCTCCTTGTTCATCCTGTTCACTGGACTCCTGGTAGAACCACAGAGGTGCTGTTCACATGAAAAACAGCTCAATTCAGAGCCGAGCCAATTATAAGGGTTCAATTTTACCTCATTTATAGCTGTGCTGTTGCTTTACCACTTGGTAAAAAAGGAGGTTAAAGAAGCTTAAAAGCCCTTGGCACAGCACATGGAAGGACAAGGACAGTGGAAGGACAAGGACAGCAACCTTGCTGCAAGGTGGAAGAGCTTAACAAGGGGCATCATATATCAACCACTACATGAGTGATGGAGTTGCACCACTCTGACACACCAGCCTTGCTGGGTGGCACAAGCTCTGCTATAAACAAGCTCTTAGCTCTGTTCTGGACAAATTCTTTCTGAAGGTTGCAAATGGAGGGGCTTGACGAAGTTACTACAGGGATGAATTTAATTGTTTGGATGTAGAGAGGCTATCAACAGTCTTCCCATTACACACGGTCATTAATTTTTCTGTCTTCTCTCTGTCATCTGTCTTCTCTCTGTCACCTGGCTGCAGGATGAAAAGCTCAAGAATGAAGGAGCCATCATGCATCTTGTCTTGCTGAGGGAGTTTCCTTGTCATAGCATGAGGATGGAGATGGTGGGACATGTCCTGGGGGTGATAAATAGGATTGTGGACAGTGATTTCAGCAGGAAATGTCACTCACTCAGATGAACAAGAGGTTTGTAAAAAATCTGTAGAAGAAATATGATCCTGTCCTTTGAATGCTTATGTCTCTATCTGAAACTTCTTTTTCTATCCTTCTTCCTCAAGGGAAAACAAAACCCACCTCCATCTTGATGGTCATTTTAGATTTTGACCTACCTGAATTGTGGTAGGTTTGGTGTGGAGCACTTAAGCCATAATTTCAGATACTACAGACAACTGAAAACTTTCTGTAACAAGCAGAAACCAGGGCAGCAGCTGACAGTGACAGCGGTGACAGCACAGGAGCACAAGTCTGAGAACCTCTGCAGAGGCCAAAGAGGACAGCACCAGGCTCAAGGGGAAGGATGCACTCAGCAGTTATCTCATGATTTTCCCTGTTATTTCCCTATGGCCATCACATGGCCCTAATTACTGCTATCTACATGAGTACTTTACAGCCTCCGTGGTCCAACCAGGAGGTAGGGAAGCATCATTTGCCAAGTTCTAATAGTGAATTCCAGAGCTTTGTCTAAGATCATTTAGGAAGACTTTGTCAGAGAAGAACAAACCTGCAGTTCCTCCCCATACCTCAGCCATGAGCCTTGGTTTTTTGTCAGCATTTTTACTTTAATTTCTCAAATACTCCCACTCTGTAATGTTTCTTCCTGATGTTTTTTTAATGTTGTCCTACTTTTCTGTCTTTTAGTTTGTCTAATTTCAGGGAAAGAGATAGACAACTGATGCCAAGGAAACCTATAAATCACTTTATATAACTCATAACACTACTGAAAAATCTGTTTGGGATTTATGTCACTGTGAATGAAATGTGCCATTTGCAAGCTGCGTTTTATAATTTATTAAGCAAGCTGAAATGTTTGCTAAAACAAGCTTTGTAAGCGTGTCATCTACTGGAGTAGAAGAAATAGTTTGCTGACAGCTCATAGAAATTGGATTTTTATGGTCCCCCATCCACTTCAAAGGGTTTTCTTTTCTCTAACAGGGTTGACACAGGATGCTACTTCAGAAGCATTGCATGTGCTTTAGGGGACCATCTCTGTTTTTAATTCATACAACAATCTATCTCGCATTTTCCTTGAGTTAGCTGAATACTGAACGCTCCAACACCTTAATCTAAAACAAGTAGGTATATAGAAACACAGGTTAAGTGTTTAAGGCTGATGTAATGCACTCTTGGAAACCTTTAAATCAATCATTTATGCCACATAACCTACTTTGGGCCCTCACTCAATTGCAGGTAGCTGCCGAGCAACCCCTGGTGTCTGGGCTGTGTGCCAGTCTGAGAAGGGCAAATCCCAGCTTCAGATCCCAGATTCAGATCCGAGAGAAGCGATGACAAGGTTTTCCTGGGCTTCATTGAAGTTTGACAGAGGACCCAAAGGAACAGACTTCTGATCAATCTCCTAGCTTCAAGACTTTCTTGCATGAGCCCAAACATTGGGGAGAGCAAGGGTTATCCTAAGGGCTGTACCAGTATTTTAGGATACAACACTAGAAAAGCCTCCTGTGCAGGACAACTTGAACACCCTGCATACAGTTTCCAGTGCAAGGACCAGACCAGGAATGTTTATATATAAATCTGTTTCACAGCTTGCAGTGCTGCAACTTCTGCTTGCACACTGGCTGGAAATGTGCTCAAGCCAACATCTTCTCCAATGTTAATTCCACGCACTGAGAGAAAAAGAGAGTATAATTATAGCACTCTGTTATTTTCATTTTGGTGAGAGTGCTCATTTTGAAGAGAAGAAAGAGGTGGCCCAAACTGTCTCAGAGAGAGGCGAGAGCACCATCAACACACTCAATAAAACTCTTTGCAGGTTGGGAGGTTGGACCTCTGCCACAGCTCACATGATATAGCACATCTCTCAGAAAGCTATGGAAAATAAAATGAAATAGTGACATTCCTTTGCAGGTAGCAAATATCCTGATCCTACTCACATGTTATAGTGATTGAGAAAGGAAAAAAACCAACTAACTAAATAATTTCTATTAAAGTTGCATGGCAAATACGGGTCACTGTATTTTTGCAGAATTCCCTAGGGATTTTTATATTCTCTCTGAAAATAATAATGAGAAATTACAGTTAATGCATCTATTATTTTCTTGATTGTTATAATTCCTCTTTTAAAGACAGAAAGTCCCAAGTCTTCACCAAATGGTTACTACTATTTGCAATACACATGCTCAGCTCTTGGCTGTTTCCCATGCTCACAGGGGTGAGCAGCTCAGAGCTGGAGGAGGCTGAATCCAGTGGAAGTTGTGGTTGGTGGCCACTGAGGTTCTGCAGAGGAAAGCTGTGATGACAGCAGTGAGAGTGGGAGCATGGAAAAGAGAAAGAAATGGGATAATGCCAGCATGGAGGCTGCGGAAAACCAAGAAACTGCATTGCAGTGGCTCATGCATGATAGGGCCACTCTTCATGGGCTGGTCTGGAGTCTCTCCAGTAGCTCACTGGGTGAGAGAGGAGAAAGCTCAGGGGTGCAGGACCCGAGTGCAGGGGAGCCTGGGAAGGCAGGCATGGAAATGTGCTGCGTGTCCCTGCTCTGCAGAGCCCTCCCTGGGTGTGCTTGCCCAGTTGTGCTACCCATCTGGGGCAGAGCTTCTCACAAACACCGAAGCACAGGAATTTTTCTCAGATACATAGCAGTGCTGTGGGGAATCATGAAAGTCCTCTGGCCCTGATTTTGTGAGTCTTTTCCTACAGAAAATGCTGAGTGAAAAAAAAGAAAGATAGGAAAAACCCCAAGGAAATCTCAAAGAGAATCTGAAATAGTTGCCAGAGTGCAGAGGTGACAGAGTTGTTGTCTGTCAAGGGTTATCCATCTTATAAAGCAAATGCCTAAGTCTACTGTAAAATGAAGCTGTTGAGGGGAAAAAAGAAAAAAGGAAAAGAGAGAAAAAAATTTGACCTAAATTATAAATAGCAACATGAATCATATTCTGTGAATGCTTTTTTCCTTCAAAGATACTCCAGAGTTGCTGCCCAGCATTGTATGTCATGGAAACACGTATTTCTTAAAATCTGCTAAAGTGGCATTTCAGTCATATGACAGACTGCAAAAAGACAGTCTAAGAAAACAGTGGAACAATTGCTGCCCTGCAAAAAAGCTCAAGGACAAGAAAGCAGTAACGGCTGGGTTTGTGCTTTTGTTTTTCCTGTGGATGGAAAGAAAAACAGATTCTTCCTTAGGGGAACTTCACCTATGTTGCAGGTGTCAATGATGAGTGTCAAGTTGAAGCAGTGAGCCGGAGTAATTGGAGCTCCTCTTTCCAAGGGACAGGAAACAGCATCTCCAGCTTTTGTCAGATCAATCTAGAAACACTTTTGTTCAGAGTGTGTGAGGCTGCAAATGATGAAGTTGCCACTGGCTGTGACCTTTCTTCGAGGCTGTTCATTCCTTTTGCACAAAAAAACCCCAGAGCTTCATGGAAAATATGGAAAACTCTTAGCCACATTTTTTTATAGCAAGAGGAGAAAGAGTTTTCATAAATATTTCTTTCAGGATTGACTTTTTTTGAACTTTCAGGATTGTCTTTGATTTGAACTTCACACAAGGGTTGACTGGGGAAAATGAGAAATTAGTGTTGCCCAGTGTTCAGGACAATTGGGCTCCTCAGCACCGTCTCATCTCACTCCTCTCTTTTGGCTTATTTCTCCAAACCTCAAACCTTGCAGAGGTCAAAACCAGCTACTAAAATATGCAAAACTGAATCTAAATATTAGAAGATGCCTTTTTATTAAGAAAAAAGGGGAAGTTGAGGTGAAATTACTATGGTGGCTGTTCTCTCCCATCTGTAGTGTGGGAGTTTTACTCATTCTAGTGAATAGAGTTCAAAATTCTCCACTTGAAGAGTGGAAATAGGCAGCTGTGTGCCGTAACATAATAAAATAATCTTATTTGAGGCTGCTTCTTCAGCTAGGTACAGCACATACAGTGCTTCTGACATGTTAAATTTGAGGCCCACAGGACTCCAGACAACATCTGGGTGCTGTTCAGGCTTCCCTCAGTTGCTCCTTTAATTCCAGAGGTGGAAGGCTCAGAAAGGCTTTGTAGTGCACTGCTGAAGTTCAGCTTGACCCGCAACACGTCAGGCCTCAGCACCCACTTCCCTGCACCTACAGCCAGGCCCCTCTGAGGGACAAGCAGGGCATGGGCCAACAGCCAGGAGGTAGCACGAGGGGTGAAATCCATCCTGTCCTGTACTCGGGAAGGCCATGATACTCCCAAGGCATCACAAGTTTTGATATGAGATCCTAGGTAGGAAAAAGACTTGTAAAGACTCTGTTTTCAGCTGCTCCTAGAATTTCTCTGGAAATATCTGATTCACAAGGCAAGCTCTCATGACAAAAACAGGCACAAAGCCATCAAAGAAGAGGAGGTGACATGGCTGATGTGTGACCTGCACTTCCAAAGCGTGGGCGCATGCAGGCCGAGGGACCCGTTACCAGCGTGGGCTCGGTCCTTTGAAATTCCACCAGCACCAGTCTGTGCTGTGTCTTAGTTAGATCAGCCCTGAACCCACACCTTCCTTTCCAACCTCACAGGGCTTCCCCCATCCCTTCTGAAGCTACTAAGTAGCCCAAACATTCCCGGTCAGCAGTCGGGGTGTAGTCCTCCACCAGAACCTCCACCACAGGTTGCGCCTCCTGCAGCACGGAGGCTGGGAGATGCTCATGATGCTGATCTTCCCCCAAGCCCTGGTGCTCATCCAGCCTCTCTCATGCCAGATCCCAGACAAGATTCACTCCCAAAAGAGAAAAGTAATTTTTATTTTCACAGGTTAGTTCTGCCAGTTAGAGGAGTCACTGGGGGCACAAATGAATAGAATAGGTGGGAAGGGAGAAGTAGAAGATAGTGCTGCTGCTGAACTCTTTTTATCATGTAGTTTAACATGGTTTCAATCACAGAACAGTGCTAATTCTGCAGTGGTAGAAAAGATACGTTCTCTGACTTTCCCCTTTCCATCTGTGGTCAGAGCACTGCTGCTGCTGAAGAGGCTCAGTGCCTGCTGAAGGCAGGTGACAATCTGCTCTACTATCATGCATGGAGTCAATCTACACTTCTCTAATCATTTTATCTAGCCTCTTAAAGAAAGACAGCAAAAAAAAAAAGGGGGGAATTACTCCTGTAAGGGCCCTTAAAGGCTGGTTCAGCTGGGGCTTGATAGTATGAACGCACAACAGAGAAGATACTGACGGGATAAGCTACAGCCAGGACTCCTTTCTGCTAAATTACATCTTAGCAGAAACAGCATGAAGGGAGGAAAGAGCCTATGAGGATTTTCTTAGACAATTCAACCTCACAGCCCTTCAGACAACATTAACAGTTTTCCATTCCCATGTTCATCTCATCCTCACCTCTTAAGGCCTTTCTTCATTTGCCAAACACCTCCATAAATTCATTCAAAAATATCACACATAGATCCTGCTTTTGCAGCACTCACAGAAAAATTTATATTCTAATAAAAAAACCCAACAATGTTTTGTTTCTCAGCTGTGTGATTTTTCTCTTTCTGCACACTGTCATTTATAGGTTGAGAGTTCTCCAGCGCAGGGACTGGCTCATTCAGGACCTTGTTTTGTGCTCTTGACTTTGACATATTTACTAAATAATTGCATGCCTTGAGCTATAGCTGCAGTAGGAATTGACACTGAAATTTCTCAACTCCTCTCAAATCATACAGATAATGCTATGCTGTCATTTCACACAGAACATGCTAATTGTATTTTATACAACTTTCAGTAGAACTTTACTAATTTTAAATATACCTGCTGTTGATGTCATGACAGATACAGTCTTCAAATCAGCGTGGAACAGGCCGCTTGTGCCTCAGTACAAATGTTACACAGGACTGTCAGGCTGCTTTCTGTTTGCTCATTTTCCACTGTTTGTAGCCACCAGTCATCTGTTTATAACGATGTGAGACATAACTCACTGACACTTGCATGTCCTCCCCTTGCTTGTTTTGCAGTATTTAACATGCCCTAGAGATCACTAGATATTATATCCCATCAGCAGGATCATAAAAACATGAAGCATATGAAACTTGTTCTGTACATGTGATGAAGAAATTGCACCTGAGAGACAGTAACTGTGAGAATGGCTCTTCTGGATGTGCAGGCTGATTTCACTGTAGGCTGAGCTGAGCTAAATCAGTAATGGAGTCCCACCTTAAATCTGGAACATCAGTTTATTGTTAGAACAACAATATGATCAGAGCCTCACACAACATGTAAATTATATACCTAGGAACTATTTAATAATGTTGGGGGTTTCTTTCTTTGCCTGCATAGCCTCCCTCAGTCTCTCCTCCTTCATGCAGAACTTTGAAGCCTTTTGCTTCTGGGTTGCTTAAGAATTTCCCACGTAGCACTGATGTGGGGGCAATTAAGATGCAGGGACTTCTCAGCTTTTTATTTAAAAATTAAATTGTAAAGCAGCCTGGGCCTGCTCAGGGCTGAAACAGGGTTGGGACAGAACTATAGATCCTCTGCCTTTGATGGCTGACAGGAACCGACTGCATTCCTCTCACCAGGACACAGGATTCCCTCACATTTCAGGAGAAAAATATTAGAAGGTGCCCACTTACCTTTGAAACAGCTTATTCCTATTGAATCTGACATCAGATGCACACTACCAAGTCATAGAGTGGTCTCTGTGTGAAACACTAATGAGGTGAAGGACCAGACCTGAACAGCAGCACAGCTCATGAGAGCTTATACAGAACAGATATATGGGGGAGGGAAAGAAAAAGGAAAAAAAGGAAAAGAAACCAAGAAAAAAAAGACCACCCCCACCCTCTTGAACAAAGACCTTTCTTTTAATTGAAATGATTCCGAGAATGGATGCAGAAGAGAGTGGTATCTCTTTGATCATGGCTAACAGCAGGTGCACAAGTGAATAAATAGGGGGGTTGGATGGGAACCTTTCCATCTTGGCTTTCTGGATCCTGAACCAGAACAAGAATCCCTACTGTGCTTGTATTTGCTGAAGGAACAAAGGCACAGGGAAAGCCAAAAATATTCACCACCTTTTAGACTTGCAGAGATAGTACCCTGGTTTGGTTCACTTCCAGAAAAGGCTGCATGATTTCAGGTACAGCCTGCCAAGCCACAGGTATCCATTTATATCCTAAAAAACCTTAGTGCTAAAAATCAAACTCAAATACATGGTTGTTCTTATCTACTGGGTTTTTTTCGGTTGGTGCGTTTTTTTTTTTTAGGTATTCAAGTACGAAAATCTGTCATCAACTCTGGTAGCTGTTGCAGGAATCAAGTGATTGCCTTTTATTAAAAAAAAATAATCTGAGACAATTCTGAAGGACTAAAAATCTTTGTATTTGTTTGGAAGATTTTGCAAGTCCCACAGCTCTATGGAGTCCTCCAGCAAGCTTTTGAGGAAGATAAATAAAACATATTTCAAACATCAAGGACAACAGTATAATGTGGCCTCTATGTTGTCAAATCTTGGATAAAAATGTTGGTAGATTCAAGGAAGAGCTGAGCATTCAGAATGTTGCATTATACTCAGAAACAGCTCAAGACCAGATTAAATTTTTTGAAGAAATCTCCCTCTGGTGGCTAAAAAGGGAATTCAAATTTTTCCTGACCTAATTTTTTTTTTTAATGGGTTTAGGAATCTGTTGACTCAGCCAGTCACATTATAATAGACTTTCAAGTTCTACTTAATCAATACTCTCTGTGAGAGTCAGATGAGATGGAGGAAGCCTGGTACTACTGTGTCTCTTCCATAGTAGCTACCTGCAATTTGGAATACAAAACAAAACCCAAAAGTCAAACCCCAAACCTCAGACTTATGTTACCCCTCACTACTCTCAACCACTGAGTTCCAGCAGACTGACAAATTTTGATTGGCATATTTTGAATTTTAAAACACAGACATATGTCAGCCATAATCAATAACAAACATATGTCTGAAATTACACTAGAATTTTGTCTTGCTGTGCTAGCACTTTAGAAAGGGAATTTGGTTAGCTGGATTTTAAAGGAGAAGATGTTTAACTCAAAGCAAGCATCAATAAGAATTGGTTTTTGGACCACTACTGCTGCTGAAAATGCAAATGTAGATGATTGCAGAAGAGATATTATTCCAGCAAGTGAGGGTTAGAAACTTCAGAAACTTGGTGAGTTTTGCAGAGAAAGAGTGTGCATGCTGGGAGGAACAGATGGTCTTCCTTTGCATTTTGCAACATATAGAACATGTAAATCCCTAATCCTACTAGGTGAGCAAGGGTCCCAATTCCTAGCACCGTTAGTGGGATGCACAGCCTTTAAGCTCTGGGACAAAAGCTCAGATCTAGTCCAGTACTGATGAAACACAGGTTTTTCAGTGATTGCCCAGTGCCAGTTCAGTTGAGGCAAATCCCACCCCAGCAGTGCCAGACCAGTGTTCCACAGTCAGCTTAACATAACTGCACATGTGGCAAAGACACAGGGCACAACGAGGGAACTTTGAAGAATTCCAACAGCTCTCGGGATTTGCTGCTGCTGACAGTCATCCAACTTCCTCAATACTCCCTCTGGAATCCCTGTGACTGAAAACAGGTGCTAGTTTAAATATTGAAAGGGGTACTCCAAGTGCCACATAAAGCACCAAAGCTATTTCAATATGAAGTAAGACAATTCAGAAAGATGCTCAGTTAGAACATGCATACAGAATAGGCACAAAACACACTCCTTCTACAGGCTTTTCTATTTATGTGCTCCAAAAGCACTTAGGAAGAGAAGTCTCACTGCCAACAAAAGTCTGCAAACCCACAACCAGAATTTTGCTTCTTGGGTCTGCCCAGAAAGCCTATGGGAAGGCCTGTACAGAACAGTTCATTGGATTTTTGGAGACCAACTATTTAACCAACTATTATTTGTTTGTCTTGTTATCAAAACCAAGCCCAGTGGCACTAGAGTGACTTGAATCTGGAATACAAGATGTTTAAAAACAAACACAGAATCATAGAATTATTAAGGAGTGAAAAGACCTTTAAGATCATCAAGTCCAACCTTTGACCAAGCACCTCTGTGTTCACCACTAAACCACATCCCCAAGTGCCACATCCATGCACTCATTGAACACTTCCAGCGACGGTGATTCCGCTTGAGCAGTGTATTTCCATGCATGAACAACTCTCCAGTGAAGGAATTTTTCCTGACATCAAATCTAGACCTCTCCTGGCATAAGTTGAGGCTATTTCCTCTTGTCCTGTTACTTGTTACTTGGGAGAAGAGACCGACCCGCACCATGCTACAACCTCCCTTCAGGCAGTTGTAGAGAGCAATGAGGGCTCCCCTGAGCCTCCTCTCGTCCAAGTTAACAATCCCAGCTTCCTCAGCTGCTCTTTGTAAGACTCCAGACCCTTCACCAGCTCTGTTGCCCTTCTCTGGACACACTCCAGCACCTCAATGTCTGTCTTGTAGTGAGGGACCCAGAACCAAACACAGGATTTGAGGTGTGGCCTCACCAGTGCTGAGCACTGCTGGCACAGCAGTATCCCAGTATCCAACTGAGTCCTTCTGGCCACAGTATTCCTAATCCAGGCCAGGATGCCATTGGCCTCCTTGGCCACCTGGCCACACTGATGGCTTATGTTCAGCTGCTGTCACCAGCACCCCCAGGTCCTTTTCAGCAGAGCAGCCTTCCAGCCACTCTGCCCCCAGCACTGCCAGGGGTTGTTGTGACCCAAGGGCAGGACGTGGCACTTGGCCTTGCTGAACCTCGTACACTTGGCTTCAGACCATGGATCCAGCCTGTCCAGATGCCCCTCGCAGAGCCTTTCTGCTCTCCAGAAGGTCAACACTTCCCTTAACTTGGTGTCATCTGTGACCTGACTGAGGGTAGCCTTGATCCCTTTGTCCAGATTACTTATGAAGCCATTAAGCAGGACTTGCCCCAACACTGAGCCCTTGGGAACACCACCTGGGACCAGCTACCAGGGTACAGCATAAATAGACAAATGTGGTGTTCTGTCAGACTACAAGTTCATTAAAGAGCACTCACAGTTCTGTTACTCAGATTACACTTGGGAGAATTTAGGATCCAAGGACAAGAACAGCAAAAAAGGCAGACTAAAGAACTTCCACCGAGTCAGCAACTTCTTTCCATAACTGTTAAATTTTTAGACATAAATAGATCAGATCAGACCTGAGTTTACTAATCTGGACTTGTGGGAATTAATAGCAGGTCAGCAAGCCTGTCTGGCTGCGACATTGATCTCAGCACAATTTGTTTGTACCTGTGAAAAACTTAAGTGTTAACAGAAGCAAGAAACCAAAACAGCAGAGCTTCAGCTGGTGTTTCCTAATGCTTAGAATGCTTAGGATGCCTATGTTACCAGTAACTAAGAATAGCATTGTAGCTAAATGATAGCCAGTGGATCTATTGTAGTAGTTAAGCAGCCAATAATTGAGTAATGTGAATGATAAACATAAAGTCTATAAAATGTCCTATGTGTTCCGAATAAAGAGCTTTCTGCTTGAACCTATTCCTGAGGTTCTTCTGTGTTGTGTCTGCCTCAACAGCGACATGGACTCTATTGGTATCATGTTTAACCTGTCATTAATGTAAGGCTGATAGAGAACATGGGACATGGAAGTATCCTTGCTGTGGTCAATCCTTATTTTTAAGGTAAAGGGTATGGAAAATAAATAAACTTAGCAATACTAATACAGATGTTTAAACTGTGGGGTTTTTTAATTAAAAATTTGTCCAAAAAGGTGAGTATTTACAAAACACTGAGCCTTTCAATTCTGTTATCAAAACCTGCTGAGCCAGTACACATAAACCCTAAGACAGAATATTATACAAATCCAAAATATAGTAAGATCACTAAAATTCATGTGATTGACTTCATAAAAACTACCCCGCTTCCCAAGTAGGAAAGATCAAATATGAACCAGCACAGCTTGAAGTGAATATGCAGACTTCCAACAGATTCATTGGAGACAGCCTCCGGGGTATAATCCAACAGTCTAGTAACTGACACTACATCAAACCCATTGAGGTGTGTTTAATGAAATCTGTACACACAAAATTTACAAATATTTTCAAAGGTTCATTCTTAGTCTTTGGAAAGATGCCATAATTAACTCAATAAAATTGATGCAATCTCTCTTTCTGGGAGCGTTTCTGTATAAGGGCTTAAACTGTCTGCCCAAAAGACAGTAAGAATTTAAATTCTTCTGTTGGATGAAAAAATAGAAATTTTTAATAAGGCAGAACCCAAATTTTAAAAGGCCATTTTATACACACTGAGAGTCCTTTCATATCACAGGCAGAAAATAGGAAAAATCCAGATGACTCAACCCAGGATAGGGAGCAGAATACGGTAAACTCTTCAGAAATCCATGTATTTGCTTGCAGAGGACCTTTACTCAGTGCTTTCAGAGAAAGGCAACATATCCCTCATATAGTGTCTAGTATAAATAGCTAAGAAGACCGGCATGCACAGAGCTGGGCAGCTTCATGATGCAAAACAAATCAAAGCAGACGTCTGTATGTGGTTCTCTGTCCTTTTATACCTTTTATAAAGCATCCCAGATTTCAGATCAGATGCTGCTTCACCTTGGTCAGTAACAGGAGGAAGCCTTCACACCAAGGTCAGCCCAGCACTCCATTTCACTGGGTTACTGGCAAAGCCACGTTGACGGGCACTTGGCTGGGCTGTTGTGCTGGGGACCCATTGCTGAGGGGCTGCTGTGCAACAGCAGCCGGCTCCATTTTGCTGATGTGTGTTATGAAGCGCAGCCGAAGTTTCAAAGCTGGCCTTAGATTACAAATTATCTTCTCAACCTGTTTTAAAAAAAGCAAAAATGCATTCAGTACAGGAATATTTTTACATATAAATATATGTAAAATACGGGAGTATTTTTACATACTATACACAAACATCACATTAGCACAACAAAAAATGGAAAAAGACAGAGGTCTTTATGTTATATTTTATTAAAAATGGTAACTTTTGGACCTCTTCTCATAACCAATCTTAAAAACATTGTCCCTGTTGTAAGAGTTGTGCAAAAGCTTTGTAAAACAAGTCATACAACTGACACTTTTAAAAGTGCATACAGTTATAAGTAAGAGATAAATCGGACAAATGATTTTTCATTGAACATGAATGAAATGCTCCTTTTGTCACAGGTCAAGTTACACTAATGAATCAGAAATTAAGAAAACTTTAGAGAAACAGACTGTTACAAAACATCCAATAGCTTTATTTCTTCTGATAGCTCTAATAATAGTATTTAAAGCACCCTGAAGCTGTATCTTAAATTTCAGGCTACATAAACTAATCATGCAATCTGAGATACCTAGTCTACTCCATCTGAAGTTTTTAAATGTGTACAAGTGCACCAACTTCCTAATTTGTGTATAGAGACTAATCAACTGTTAAGCAATTTGTTGTACAGCTACCTATGAAAAATAGTTCACAAAAAGACTAAATTACTATACGGGAAGAAAGGTAACTAAAGTATCAATATCTACTGTTTACTTACTTGGTCTTTCACACTGTCACCTGTAAACATGTATTTCATATGATACAAGAAATCACATATGGGATCCATGTAGTTCAGGTGGGAGCTGTACCGGTCTGCATTCAGGAGCATTTCATAAAATGCCACTCCAATCTGTTTCCACAGACACAAAGAGAAATGAAAACGGGTTTTAAGATGCTTTAGATTAGAAATACAGTTAAGTAATGTAATAAATATGTACTGCTTTTTAAGTAGCTGTGATTTCTAATAATTTACTTTCTTACAGGGACAAATGGACAGGTCTAAGTCATCCCATTACACTAAACCAAATGATTCCCAAATTAAGCTCTTCTTGTAGCAGGGTCTCTACTATCTGACATTTTCCAGCTCATCTGCCTACTGGCCAGCTCCATCTCTTTTTTTCCTCCCCTACTCTTATCCACTGACACGAACGTAAGAAAGAGCTGATGTTCCTCCATCCTCACAATTCACCTCTTGCATACTCCCTTCCAGGCAGTAAGTTTGATGTATATTTTGCAAGTAGTTTAGGAGCCAAAGAAATCATCTATTGCTTGATATTTCTGGGGTTTTATTTATTTTCTTCCTTAAAAAAAATGTACTAGGTGTTTTATCCAACAAGATTTCAGCTAACGGGGTAAGCTGAATACCAACTCAGCAATTCAGATCCTTGCAATTACTGCTTAGTTTGTGTAGAATTTAATTCTGAGTATTTATTAAAGATTCCCATCCCATTCTGCTTCATAAGATAATTGCAAAGGTAAAATAATCTCTACAGTATAAAGCAAACCATGAGCCAGATTTTACCTCTATCATGCACCGTGTCCTCTCTTGCTGGAAACGCTGCAGGAAAGGACCCACGAGGTGGTAAACATAGAGCAACTGGAACTCTGTTTTCACTATGGGTATCAACGCTTCTGTGAGGAACCTGTAGTGAGTCAAGAAATTTACTAGATCAACTGTTTGGTTATTTGGGTTTTTTTTATTTCTTTCACCTGTACCAAATTCTAGCCAAAACATCACATTCTCCCTCACAGATTTAGACCTTTATTTTAGAAAAAACAGTGTGCTTCTGCAAATATGAACTATTTCAAATATTATTTCAGGGCAGCTCTAGAATGAAGAAAAATATTTACTGTTACAGCTGATGCTTTAGGAACATGCTACAGTCAATGTTTTCAGAAATATTTAAAACAATAAAAGCATAAAAACTGATCAAGATAAAAAAGGTTCATTGAAGGAAGTCACACCACATGACAGCCCTAAAGCCTACAGACAGCAAGAGTTATGTCAGTGGAAGAGGGAACTGGAAAAAACCTGGTGATCCATCTGGCAAGTTTTGGACCTCTCCTGTACATATTTATTTGCTAGTTTAAGTGCTGTAGGTGGAGCTTTGTTATCTACAGTATGTATGGAATTTCAAAGACAAATTACATTATCAAATATCATTACACCTACTTAGGAATGAGAGAAAGCTGTCCAATGCTGGAATGATGCCAAACTGCATGCGCCAAAGCCAAAGTGTAGCTACAGCTCATCTCGGAGTAAGACTGGTGACATGCTGTGAAGTCAAACAGCTGGAATGGGTAACCAACCCACTCTGTCTCTGATGTCAAGCTGGGACTGTTGATGACATTCACAATGCAATCATGGAGAACAATCCAGTATGGCTCCTGGGGTGGGGAAAAAAACCAAAACAACAAAACAAACCCAAAATTTCAGAATTGTTTATAAAAAGAACATCACCTAAGATAATGCTTCCTCAGCTCTTTCTACTATTATTGCATTTCTAATATATAAAAGAGTTATAAATGACATGGTAGTTTATAACCATGTCTGATGAAGACGAAAATTTAAGACGCACGATACAGAAAGCATCCATGTTAGTGGGTATGGCACACTCAAGGGTGTGGCATTATCAAGACATATCTCATGAATTTAATTATTTAATCACCTGATATAAAGGTCTCCAAAAGAAGAAAAGACATGGCAAAAAGCCTTAGTGGAAGAGGTCTGAGAATTTTCTAGTCTTCTGAGTGCAGGCACAAACAGACTAAAAACCCAAGATGGAAACAGGAAATAAAAAAAGGTACAAAAGACAAAGAATATAGATGAAGATGCAAGGAGAGGGAAGAGGAAGAATAAGAACCATTATAAAAATAATAAGGATTAAATCCATGTTGGCTTCCCTCCAAGAAGAGGAACAATTTTACTGAGGAAGAGATGTCACAAGGGAAGGACAGCTGTGACACATATAAGCAACATACATGCCAAGATCAAAATTACTCAGGCAGTCTTTGTTAGGTACCAAGAGTCGTGATACTCAGAAGATCAAAGTTTCTGCTGCTACACAAGCTGCAGTACTGCACACATTTCCTTCTGCAATCTTAGCCACATCTCATTTACATGGTTTAAGTACTACAGGATGTGAAAGTGCAAGCATTAATCAGAAAACAACTTTGCATGAGAACCCTTATAGATCTTCCTATTACATAGCTCCAGTTCTCAATACTACACACACCACGTTTAACTATATATTTAAACAGGAGTGACTTCATCCTAGCCTCAAAACATAATAGAAAAGCAAAACACCTGGTCAATTTTACCATGATGGAGGAGTAGATTTTTCTCAAACATGCACACAGCCTTCTGAATAGCTTGTTGTGGAATCTACAGATGTTGGCTGTCAGTTTTTACAATGTACTCGAGAAAGATCATAAATGTCTGATGGAAAAATAGTTTTTTTTATTTTAAAATACAACACATTGACTCACTGGTAAGGCTGTGATAATCAGTCCAATCGCATTCATCCAAGCTGTGATGTTCTCTCTTGGCACCAATGGCTGACTAGAGACAAAGAAAAAGAAAACTAAAGCTCCGAAATATACAACTGCAATTTGTGCTTCTTGTGCATCTACACACCAGGTGTACTTAATGCCAAGTATGTTGAGAGAACTACAAAAACACATACAGGTATTTAGAAGAGCCAAAAGATGGTATAAACGCTATTGGGATGTTGCGTGCAAAACTTTATTCAGGTGTGTTTTGCATTAGTAGCAGGTTTCCTTCAAAGGCTTCAAAGTTTTTTCCTTAAGCTTTAGTGCTTAAGGGTTGTTTGTCCCTTTATTGGCTCCTTCCCTCCATATGCCCCAAACAGAGCTAACAAGAATGCTCTATTACTAAGCTGAATGAGGCTGAAACTGAGTAATTCCAGTTTGTCATTGCTCAGTGATCTCAACTGAAGGGCTACAAGAATACCAGGTCCTGTCTCTCACTGCAGTTTTTTTCAGTGGTATACGTCAAATTTAATGCATCGTGACAAAAGGTAAGCCTTGGCACACCACTGTTTCAAAGTACCTCTGATCTACATCAGCACTGCGAAGATTCAAAGTCCTGCCAATGATTCCTATCCCTTTCTTTGCACTCAAAGATACCGTGATATCGACTGATGAAACATCCTCCTCTCAGCACACCTCAAAGAACAACAGACTTTCTCCGGGCTTTCTTGCCGAACCCAATGGATAAGATCTTTGCCTGTGTGAGGGCTTTCCTCTAACTTTTATGGGTATCATGCCAAGTCAGCCATTCCTGAAGCACACAATCCACTACACCACAGGAGTCTAACACATGATTTTCCTGCTTGATCCCTGTCACCTTGTTTGTGATCCAAAAATACTTTTACATTTAAACCTTTTTTAAAAATTAGAAAATTAGTATCACAGACTACCTTAGCAATCTCTAATTATGTATGATATATTGCAAAAAACCATTTCAGAAAGCCAACATACCTCTTCAGCACAACATTCAGCAGAGCATTGCCCACCTCCTTCCCTGGAACAGCCAGAGCCATGAGCTCTACACAGGTAACATGCAGGGCATGGGCAGCTGGGTTAGGAAACTCATTGAACCTCCAGTCACAATTTGGAAATGGACCAGGTGATTTGCCTGCCATAGGTGGCAATGGTTAAGGATAAAAAAGCTGCCCCAACACAGGCAAGTATAAGCAGCACAGTGATTAAAAATCGATGCATAAACCAAATACTAAATTGAATTGAAAGTTATGGAAAACAAGTAGAACCACATTTCATAAAAAAAAAAAGACATACAGAAGTATGAATATAAGATGCTGATACTCAATCGTTGAAGGACTGCATGAATACATAGTTATAAATATATTACACACAAGGCCATGCAAAGGATAAACTTCCCTGATTAAGAGGTGGAAAAAACAACGCCAACTATCTCATTCACAGTCTGCTTCCAAGACGAGAAAATATAAATAACAGGAATTTTCTACTTGCATATTCAGAAACCATTAATTTGCCTCTCTGCAAGATCTTCTAGCAGACTTCTATGGTGACACTTTATGCAAACGGAGCACCTGCTTAGTCTCTGAAAATATTCCACTTTCCCAAACAAGACTAACTTATTTGAAATACATACAGGAAAGGTCTCCAGAGTTAACATTTGCATAAAAGCAGGGGCTTATATAATTTTAGCTTTCTTTAGAGACACCCAATAAACTTCTTTCAAGTTACACATTAAACAAAGGGAAGTTCAGGAAAAGGAGTGAAAGAACTTGTAACATCCTGAAAATTGGTCTACTCTTGTAAAGCTGCTCCAGAAAGAAGCTGAAGTCCAAGGAGATTCCTATTCTCTAGTTTGCCAGCTATTTCCACATCTTAAATGTGGCACTGCTCCAAATATTTTGTTCTCAGCTATACTAATAACTGGCATTAGAAAACAGTAATCTTATTTTTGAAATACTTTTTGAATACCCACTTTGCATGAAGCTTATTTTTTTGATAATCAGAATCTAATTCATAAAGCATAAACATCAGTAATTGTATTTCTAAGCGATGCTTAAATAGAAAAATATTTATAGAACTGTACTGTACCTAATTTTCACCACATCTTTTAAGACGTCTACTGGGGCAGCACATCCCTGTTTAGAATAATAAGTAATTGAACTTCATATTTTGATGAAATGAATGATGACATTGTCACAGCTTAATGCAAACTTTTAGAAGGATATTGTCTACTAGTCTTCCAATGAGCTTGCAATAGTAAGCATCATCAGGAACCCATGGATTCTCTTCTCGGGGATTCATGGCACATTTGAGGTAAGTATCACTCAGACACCAGCCAAGTGGACGATTATCTTTGAGAGAGCCAATTATGGCATGAACGAGTTTCCTCTTGAGGTTTGTGCGCTCTCTCAGATGTCCCTCATAATAGTGAAGAGTGTTGTACAGGTAGGTCACTGGTCGGTCTGCCAAGGAGAAAGGGAAAACAATAAAAGCCAGAAATAACTTCTAGCATCACTATTTATGGCAAACAAAACTAAATTCAAGAGCTCCGCGAGACTAAGTCACATGTATTTAAAAACAGCACATACAGAATTGATTCACGTTCTTTACTTCAATATACTCTACAAAACTGATTTTCCTTTGTCTTGTACATGCTTTAGCGCATGTACAGAACAAAAGAAGTGGAACAAAGAAGGTCAGTATTACTAACTTAATAATAATCATTAACCTTAATGATAATATTAATATATTTGTAAGTAAACTGACTAAATCATCTCTTCATATACAAGGTATTAAGTAAGAAGAATCCACATATGAAGTCACAGTAAAGAAAGAGTATTGTAAATTGTCTGATCATAACATAGCAATGACACCTATAAAAAAATGATTATAAAAGTGCATTTCTAAAAGTATTCAAATATCATGTCAAGTTATTTGAATCTTAAGTAAGAATAGGGAGAGGAACTGCTTTTCAATTGTTTCAGTCTTGGTAACAGAAAGTTTGTTAGGACACAGGTCCAAGTATTTACTACTAGAAGGGAATGGAAGGGAGATGTGTGAAGGAAGCATGAACTAGCAAAACACCTGAATAAAAGCAAGTTCACTGTCAGTAAGCTGAAATTCACTGAACAGGAAATGCACTTCTCTGTGTAAGTGTACACGGGGTTTAGAGAATAGGAAAGGAATAAAGCACTGCTGTGCTAATACATGAACCTTATGAATGAAAGAGTTGAAGAGGACAGAATGATCACAACAGGAATATATCCGTCTATATTCACGACTAACTTACCATGGAATTTGTATAAACCTCCCAGATGATCCAATAAAGTTTCTAGTGATTTGGACACTGGAAGCAGTTCCAGAAATCTATGAATTACAATGTCAAACACTGGCAGAAAGCGCAGGCATACATTTCCAAAATAAATTGGTAAGTACTGGGGCTGGATCTGAACTGGGGGATTCACTTGCTCTGCCAAGCCTTCAAAATACAGCTTTTCAGGGTATTTCTGGAGGGAAAAAAATCCAACAAAATCAAAATCTCTTTCTTTATAAGCAATGGATTAAACATTCAGCATCTACATTGTTTTAAAAAGACACTTCATGACCCTCTTTATCACATTTGAATTCAGTGAAATGATTTCACTGTAAAGCTTACTGAAGAAAATTGAACTCTGACTTAAATTGGCTATTAGAATAGTAGATAACATCTTCAAAAAAACCCCAGAACAGAGTTTCACCACCACTCAAAATGGGCATAAGAGAACATTATGAATCCCAAAGCAAAGCTGAAAGCAGCCAGCACTAAAGTGTCCTTTGTCATGTACTTGAAGAGAAAACCTAGGGGAAACCAGCACTACTGCAAGTTTCTGCATCATGTACTAAATCAGAACACTAGAAATAGCATGAATGAAATAATTCCCTGGGAAAGAACTGTAGTGTACTCAAATAACAGATGGGTACTGCTGAGGGCTGAGCTTATGTTTTACCTGTGACTGAAATTTCCATATGCCATGTTGGGTCTAGTGACTGCAGCCATGTCAGAGCACTTCCCAGGCTATTTTGCTTCCCTGCTACCCTTACAGCCCAGTCAGAGGGCTAATATAGACCAAACAGCTCCTGATCAAACTAGATGGCATGTATTGAGCTACATGACAGTTTGCTTGTATCTGTTCCACCTCAGTGTTTATTTT
Source organism: Gymnorhina tibicen (assembly GCA_013399875.1). Taxonomy (NCBI): domain Eukaryota; kingdom Metazoa; phylum Chordata; class Aves; order Passeriformes; family Artamidae; genus Gymnorhina; species Gymnorhina tibicen. The sequence continues at coordinate 2,277,451 of VXAZ01001543.1, forward strand.
TTGACAGAACAGCTCATTGGCACAACCTTTTCTAGCCAGGAGAAACCAGTATGCTTACAGGAGCATTAAAATCTCAGCAATTCTCTTCCCTAACGTATCAGGCTATCATGTTCTTGCCATACAGAAGATGGAAGAAGTTTTAATACTTAGAAGAAAATATAGGTTTAACCGTTGGTATAGTCATAAAACACCAGAAAGAAATACCTTCTCTCTGACGCACAAAAACTCTGTTCTAAATGAATTTAAAAAACCAAGATTTTAAAATTATTTGATTTAGATGAGCAAGAATGAACATCCACCCAATTCTTAAGCTGCTTCTATCTTTGAATATTACTGCATTATAATTTCCAAGTTATTACATACTAGCCTAAACAAATTACAGCTTACTAGGCAAATACAAAAATTGATAAATCTGTCCTGTAAATGATAGCTGGTATCAATTCCACAGAAATTATTACAGTAAAAGAATGTTATTAGCTGTGATACCTTGTGGTAACTCATATGCTTTGTATGCCAGTCATTCTGCAGCCAGTGTTCGGGAGAATTCTCCTTCACAAAATCACTCACTCTGTTTCTGAAATCATTAGGCTTCAGTAAGAGTAACTGGATTATGAAGTAACAAACTTGAGCTTCATTTCCTTCATGACTACGCATAGCCTTAAATGAAACAGATCAGATACATGAAATTACAGTTGACACTGCTGTCTGCTCTATAGCCCCAAAACATGGCAGCCAAATTTGCTACATCTGCACACAAACTCACAGTGAGTATCTTTCAACTCTACTTTTCAAGTGAAGACACAAAAAAGAGGCAGGTTCAATCCCTAACCCATTCTTTATTCCATGGGCAGAAGGTCTTACAAACTCTCCAGTGATAGCATTTCATCCAGGAATTCTAGCTCTCTTTTATCTGTCAGTTGTCTTACTGAAAATAACCAATTAGTGACAATGAAGTTAAGATTGCTTTTAACCTCTGGCCACTCTGACATGATTGGGCTTCAGTATGAAAACCAAATTAGAATTCAAACAACCAGCTTTACATTAAGATGAGATTTTAAATTATATATAAAGGACAACTACTGAATGCAAATGCAGTTCTCTCTAGGTGAATACTGCTTTATTTTATAGGATAACACGAAAAGCAAGAGAATGCCATTTCTGTCTTAGGATTATGATGAAACAGGCTGATTTCTAAGCAAAGAAAGCATACTCTAAAGGGTACAAGATTTTCCACATGCTTGTGAATCATAGACTGCCATTTCCCTTCTACCTTTTAAGGCTGCAGGAATCACACAACCACAGAATAATTTAGGGTAGAAAAGACCTTTAACATCATTGAGTCCAAACATTAATTGAGCACTGCCACTAAACCATGTTCCAAAGTGTCACACCTACACACCTTTTAAAGACCTCCAGGCATGGTAACTCAACCACATCCCTGGGCAGCCTGTCCCAACACTTGACAACTCTTTCAGTGGAGATATTTTTCTTAATAACCAATCCAGCACAACTTGATGCTGTTTCCTCTTGTTCTATTGCCTGTCACTTCTTATGGGAGAAGAGGCTGACCCCCACCTGGCTACATCCTCCTTTCAGGTAGCTGTAGTGAGCAATAAAGTCTCCCCTGAGCCTCCTTTTCTCCAGGTTAAACAACCCCACCTCCCTCAGCTGCTACTCACAGACCCTTCACCAGCTCCACTGCCCTTCTCTGGAAATGCTCAATGTCTGTCTTGTAGTGAGGGGTCCAGAAGTGGCCAGCCTGTAGCACTGCATGGGGTTGTTGTGACTCAAGTGCAGAACCCGGCACTTGGCTTTGCTGAACTTCAGACAACCAGCCCCAGCCCATTGATCCAGCCTGTCCAGATCCCTCTGTAGAGCCTAAATAACTGCACAGCTCTGAGATCAGAGACCCAAACCACTAATCACAACATTTAATAATACCAGTTCAATGGTTGCCATTAAATAACCAAGAAATGCTGCCCTGAAGACTCAGAGAACTCTAAGAGTTGAATTTTATGTTGCCTAAAGAATTAATCTATTATTTTACTCGATCATTGACTTAGCAAATAGTCACTATTTAAGACTCATCCGTTCTAAAAAGATTCTCCTAAAAAATGAGTCAGAAAGCAGACTGCATGAACCGTCATCTTATCTTCTGAAGTGATACTTACCAAACAGAGGATTAATCTATCCAGTGTTACAATATTGTACTTCCACACCATGTCATTGAGAATCTCAATACATTTATTGAGCTGCTGTCCTCCTGCAGATGTTGAGAACTCATACACCAAGAAATCTGCAAATGTCCTGACATGTGCCACCAAAGCTCTGGCCCCAATTCTTTCTAACACTCTAGCAGAGAAGAAAAAAATAAAGCAACAAGAAATTTTTACAGTTCCTAATACATTTCTAACTGGTTTATTTGATATGAGTTAGCAGGTTTTAACACAATTGTCTTAAACAAAAAAAACCACAAAATTCCCTCCCTTTTATAAAATTAACTGAAGGAAATGCCAAAGCAAAGCAAAAAACCTCAACTTTAGAGCAAGAGAATTCCTAAGTCCAAATTCCTAAGTCCAAACTACCAGGAGAAATGCTTCAAGTTCACCAATTTAATCTGTAGTATTCTGCCCAGAACCCATGCTTTACTTATGTAATTGTAGTTATACACCTCTGAGGACAACTGTCTGTAACTCAACGTTATTTCCTATGCTATGCACTTTAATACAGCCATAGCCCACAGCACCATAAACTATTTCCTCATTGCACACAAGAGTAACACATGCTATCGTAAATACTGTTTCAGCAGACCTAGGAAGGACTGAAAAGAAAGAAATCTATTTTTTACAGCTGGAACTAATGCTATTTCTACCAGGAACAAATTTAAAAAGTCAGGTGATTACTACTTCTGTAATGAATTTTCATCTTAATCCAACATTTGTTTTTTAAAGAAATATTTGGCCTTTATTCATGCATAAAGGCTAAGTACATAAATGCTTCAGATTTTCTATTTACTCTTTCAGATTGCCTGAAACACTGCTATTACAAGTACACTGCTTAATTCAAACACCTCACATCCTTGTTTCCCATCAGGAAAAACATGCATTGTGGACCACTGCATGGTGGAACCAACCTTAAACCCTACACAAGCATTATGGCATGCTGGCTATTACCTAGCTCCACTCTCTTTTTCCATGCTCTGCATGCTTTGGATTAATTAAAAGAACAAGCTGTTAAAGCACAAGACCTATGTCCTCAGAACTGAGAATGCTGCTGTAATAACTTTGAATTAGCACATTTTTAAGCTCACCTGTAACCAATCTGATTAATGTGATCAGTGTCTAACAACATCTTCCAGAGGAGACAAAGGAAAAGTGGGGATGAACCTTGAGCAGAGAAGTGTGTGATTATTTCATTCTCACTGGTCATCGACTTCCACTTCCGGTATTCTTCTTCCACATTCTTCTTCAGGTTAAAACGGCTTTCCTGGGGCACATTGTTCTGCTTGAAAAACACCTGAAAAAAGGAGGCTTTGCTGTGACTGAGAGCCTACAGTAAAACATCTGAACAGGGAAATTTTGCCTGACTTAGCACCGTACGGGTTCCTACTTTCTTGTACAATACAACCTCCTAGGGAGGGTTGTTATTTCACCGTGATACCACAGTGACTGTTTTGTCACTAACAAAGCCACATGACAAACTGCCACAAGAAAAAATGGCTTTTCCTATTTTTTAATTTTTAAACCATCTGATTTACCTTTCACCAGAAGTATCAGTTGACCAAACTTGGCCTTAGAATACTCCAGGAGAATGTTGCTAACACATTTCTAAAGAAATAGCAATGTTATAATCATGCTGCATTCTTTAGGGACTTGAGATCAGTTCCCCTAGACAGGGGAAGAATCTCACCAACCCACAAAAGGCAAAGGATCTTATTAAGAGAGTAAATTCACTGTATTTCCAATTGTAAGATCTTCAGGTTTAAATTATTACCTGCAAAGGAGCTGGAAAACAGCTTAGTGTATGTGATGCCCAGTTATGTGGAGTGAAACTCATGATAGTCTGCAGTATGTCCTTGCACCAAGTTCCCTGAATTGAATCAGAGCCTGTGAAAAAGTCTAGAAAACAGATTGATGGTATTAGAATTTCACACAAAACCATTTCTTACTGGTATTCCTTTTATCATCATATGCATCCAGGCTTTTCTAGTTCAACACTGTTTCCTCTTTGTCCAACTTCTTCCAGCCCCTTTCTTTATTTGCTCTACAGAAGAAGCTGGATATTACCTTTTTTATGCTATTAAAAATAAGGAAATTATTTTTAAGTTTTGAGCTAGAAATAAAGTAATCAGGATTTTAACATTTTATATTTATTTTCCTGTAATGTCACTAAAACAAGCTTCTGCTAATTAACTGATTACACTTTTAGAAAAAAATCCTGAGGAAGATAATGTTGATGAAATTGCCAGATGCCATTTTATATTGCTTCAAAAAGGCTGTTCAGAAGTACCTGCCCCATTTAAGCTGTAGATATGAAATAGAAGCCTCATTCTCCCAACCCTTGGGTTGATTTCATCAAAGGTTGAGAAATAGCTAAAAAAATAAAAAAGAAACCAACACAAAGAAGTCCTTTCCCTTTCAAATCAACTCCACCAGTCTCTGTGAATCGGTTGTTCTAACTTACCAGTGAGTCTGCAGACTAAAACCATAAAATAGGAGAGAGAAAACATCCTCAAAGCTAACAAAAAACCTGATCCATGTCACATAACTGTACACTGTTAAAACATTAAAAGACACATTGAAAGCTTCCTCTTCTCCTTTCCCACAAAAAGAAACCCAAAATGTAGACTACTTTTTCTTAAATGCAAGCTATAGCGGGGGTGGCTTCCACATGAGCAGCACAGTTGCTGTGAATATTTCATGTTTGTTTTTTAAACAGCATATATCAGTAATCAGTCCAAACATTTAGATGTAAAACAATGAAACTCAAAATAAGACACTAAAAAAACTCCAAACCCTACAGTGTACCTCTGTATAAACTTTTAAAGAATGTCTCATTTTACTACTGCTTCAATAATAGCCTTTTGCCTAAAGAGAAGCAGTTGGAAATTAAAATTACACTTTTTTTCAAAACCAGAAGTGCATGGGATATGTTTTATGACTAGGTCATTTCCATGACACTCTTTCGAACAGTACTTTAGAGAAATGGTTTGACTACAGCTTTGACTGGGACATACTGTCATTACCTGTCACATGTGTTGCCCTTGCCAGAGTTAAGATCAAAGCCCTGTTGAGTTCTTCTGATTCTGCTGAAAGAACTGTTTTGGGATCATTGAGGAACCGTGTGAACTGCGGTTGGACTTCTGAGCTGCCCAAAGCTGTGATTAGCCTTAGAGCAGTACTCTCAACACTGAAAGAAGGCAACAGTCCAGTTAGCAAATAATGCTTAAGCTGATGTTTCTAAGGTTCCAAAAATACCTATTTTTTCCTCCATTTACTGCTACAAATAATACAGAAACATTTATTTTTAAAATGTTCTCAACCTTTTGAAAAAGTTCACTTTTTCTACTGTTTATTAAATTTGTTACCAACTATTTCAGTATCTTATTTTCAAATAAAGCACTCAAGACTAGCATTAGCAAGAATTCCAAGTGCAGAGATCCTGAAAAAGAGCATCAGGTCTCTCCAGTTTAGAGCTCCTCAATGTCTTTTTTTGCACATCTTTATCTAAAGAAGGATACACAGATAAATAAATATATGCAAAACCAAAATAAAAAGGCATGAATAATGCATAGGAAGTTTCAAAGCTAACTACCATCTTCAAGTAAGCAGCACTAAATTGTCCTTATTAAAGAAATGAGGAAGTTGAGGAAGCACAACTTTTGATTAAAAGCACTTTAATTTCCAGTGCTTTAGCTGGAAGCACTTTTCACACCAGGTAGTTTGAAGTCATTGGAAAGACTTTTACAACATTGTGTCTTTGAAATGCCAAAGCCATAGTTTCGTTAACTCTATTCTAGTTGCATGCAGTGCTCATTAAAAGTGACTAACATCTGTATCTTACAGACTAAGATGATAAAACAAGACTGAGGTCAATAAAGAGAGCAAGGCCTTGAATTTAAGGAGAAACTTGTCTTAACCTGTTTTCTTTATACTTGGCAAAGGATAAGCAACCAGGTAATTTGAATTTCTGAAAGAAATTGAGAAATAAGAAATTGAGAAGCCTGGTCCAGTGGAAGGTGTCCCAGCCCATGGCAAAAGAGTTGGAACTAGATGACCTTTAAGGTCCCTTCCAACTCAAACCATTCTATGAATCTATGAATTTACTGAATAATTAGACTTTCTCTATATGAACTTCATAATAATGAAGTTACTCTGTCTCACATACTCCCACAAGATTTATTGTACTTTTAGAGTGAATGGACACTATTTTCCCCAATTTTTTGACAAGCCCCAGATTCCACATAGAAACTGAATCTCATGCTCTTCAACTTTGTTAACACTAAGGTAAACTCAAAGCTTTCGCCTGGAATTACCTGCATAACCTCTCTAGACCTTCTCTAACCAGCTTTTTCACCTTTCTTGTATTCAAATTAGGCACTGTTTTAGGCTGATATGACACCCACTCTATGAAGGACTCCACTCAGGTTCACGTACAGTTACCACAGCTTTGTACAAACTCCTTTTCAGCTGCAGGGTGAACCAGATTAATTCTCTGATCTGAGTGAAAATCAACCTCACATAAGAATTAAGTGGAACCAACTTCTCTTGTAATGGAATTAAACATCCTCTACAGAAAGAAGCAAGCACAGTCTCACTGGCAGACAAGCCAAGCACTGATTACAAGTAGCAGGCATTGCCCTTTATCTACCATGCAAGAAGCACTTCTGGACATGATAGCTCTGGTGCACATCCTGTGTGTTGACTCATGACACTGCTGCCATGTCTGTGCAAGATGCTGCCTCATGCAACTCTGCAGAGCACTACTGCTAACATCTAACTGTACTGCTGAAACACACCCTGCTGAGATACCCCAAAACAAGTTAACCACAGAACTAAGACTGGGAAGTACCATTTAAACAGTTCTCATGCAGCTTTCAACAAGAAGGAATCTGAGATTATGGTCAAATACGGCAAATGTCACTCACCAGAGATGAAGCTGGTTCTGGTTAGTCTGTGGCACAGCAGCCAAGGAATGAAGATGGCTGAGGAGCTGGACTCGGTAATGAGGCTGGATGTGATGCATCCGATAGCTAAACATTTCTAGCAGAGTATGCAAAATTCCCCATGCATGAGATTTGAACACTGTTGGCAGCAGCTGACCTTATGAAAAAGAAGTTTGTAAAGTAAGTTTTACAGCTGATCACACCTTAAAATATAGCTACAGAGTACACTGGTTTTATTAGGCTGCAAGTCAGACATTTGATGTGAAAAATGCATTACCTCCACAGAGCACATGTGCAAGTGCTGTCTGAGGATGCTGTAAATGTATAGAGCTTAATAATCTTTTGAATGAACATATACAGCAGACATGCAAATTATTTTAACAAGAGCAATTAAGTATCCTGTGTGTCTCATAAAGTAACTTTGCTTATCCTTTTCCATTACGCATGTTTTTGCACAATGCAGCACAACTAGGAAGGTCCTGGCCATACAAGTGATGGCCTAAAAGGACAGTGGCACAACTAGTCTGGAACTTAGTGCAGCACTAGGACAACTTCTACAGTTTCTTATATGTTAAAATAATTTATACGTGCATTATACATTTATACATTCATTATATTTTCAGTTTTACTACAGTTTCCAGTTGCCATTGAAAGAAAATACTACTTAACAGAAAGAAAGGGTGAAAAAAAAAGGTTTTCTTTCTTACTGATAAAGCCTTTGATGCCCAAGGATTCTATTTCCATATAAACCAACAGGCGACTATAGGTTTCCACAAGAGCAGGAGCCAAGGCCACACTAGATTTTGCATGAGCCAGCTTAATTACCCTTGTAGCTATGCTATGAATCAGACTGAGGAAAGAGAGAAAGTGTTTTTCAATGAAAAACATGAACTTGAAATTTAACACGTTTTTAAAGTAAAAGAACAGATCTATATATGACATGTCCAGCCACAGAGAGCCTTTCTGATGATACACACAGATTTACAGGTTTAAAAAAAAAAAGCTAGCTGCATACACTGTACCTCATTTTGGCATGAACTGTGAGTGAGTCCAAGAGGTTCATTGGCAATGGGGTAATAGACCCTGATGCCATGCAATTAGTCCCTGGAAGAGGTGTCCTCATGTTGCCGTTTCCATAAATAGTCTCTACTAGTACACCCATGGGCAAAGTGAAACACTCTGAATTGGTTGAATAAGCATTGCACAACAAGGCAATTTTGTAGTCATTCATCTGTAAGCTTTTATTCCTTAAACTTTGTTGCAAAAACCTGTGTGCCAAAAAAAGTTTAAACATTAAGCAGAAAGAAGAATATACATGCATTCCAGGAATACAGCTACAACATCCTCAGTCAAAAAATCCATTATAAAATAGCAGAAAAAAATCAAAATAATTATTAATTGCACCACACCAACGACTTCTTATGCCACAGTTTCACTGTGTTACAATTTTTCTACATTAGAGAAATACCTTGGGAAAAAAATACACTTAAAAATCACCTTTCCAGACAAAAACTTAACCCAGTGTTCTGCTTATCCACACTTTCCAAACCACAGCATAACAAAACAAAATTGTCCATTTACTTTCAGATTCTCTATCAGTAATAAAGACTTATGATTCTGAGATAAAATATATAGTTTCCACTACCTGGATAACAGCATTTCACTTTTTATATTTTGAGTTTGAGCTCTGTCTTTTTAAATGACCTTGAAGTCACTCTGTTGATAACCTTTACAGAGCATCCCATCACACAATACATTCTGAATACAGACTTGGAACTGCCTATTTCATTATGCCCAAACATAAAACATAACAAAACCCCCACACTCACTCATGGTGAAGTTTAAGAGAATGAGGAATGGGAATCTGTAACTTGGAGTTGTCACTATGGGCCTTCCGGTTCAGATGAATCCAAATGCAGGTCATTGCAAAAGCATGGGTTGACTGGGGTTTGTTAATATCAGGTACAGGAATATACTAAAGAAAGAACACATGAAAGTGACATACCACATGGATTAATGTGCAGAAAACAAACTTAGATAGCCAGTATTCACAAGGTCAGGTTTTTCTTTTTTTCTGACTTGCTACACCATAAGGAACATTTTTAAAGAACAGATTCTACCCTCATCAGTGTTCATAATTTTAAATCAAGAGCTATGGAAGAGACGTGGACCTCAGTAATTATTCTGAAAAACACCCAAACCAAACAAATTATCTTGGCAAAAGGAAATTCATGCTTACAAGTATATATTTCCAGACATATATAGCTACAAAGCATGTACTTTTCCTCTCAGCCTCACACTTACACATTATTCAGAAACCAGTTATGGTATGTGCTTCCATAGTAGGTACTCAGTTGTTCAACAGTATTGAAATGTGATTTTTCAGCATCATAGTTAATCCTTAAACATTAATATGCTTCTCATTAAAAGGTGCAGATACAACCTAAAATTAGAAAGTTTTGGATCCAGACTTAGCTATAGTACTGCCATTGGAAAAGGAACTCTGGCTCTCTCCTTTTGCCAACATCCACATTTCTTTCCCTTTGATACAGTTACTGCTGCACAAGCACCACTGACAGCGCAAGTGAGACAGCACCAATACATAATCAACAGGATAACAAGACAGATCCTCTGAAGAGCCACAGCCAGAGATAACATTTTAAGTGCTTGTGAAACTGAATCCTAAAGAAATGTTTCCTAGGATTCAGCTTCTCAAGCACTTAAAATGTAGCACTTAAAAAACACTAGTCAGTCAAAGACTTTGAGTAAGTGTTAACTTCTAGCCATCACTATAGCTGAAGTAAATAGTTCTATTGCTCTTCCCATATTTGATGCTGACAAAAGCAATTGAAAACTCCTGACACAAATTGTACTGAAGAATTTCTGTGGGTCAAAACTAATGTAGCAGGAGGAAAAACTGTTAGATATGAGTTTGATACATCACACATTTGTATTATCCTATCCATTCACCCAAAGTAAAAAGCACTAAGTAAAGAGTAAGCAATCAGGACTTGACACTGACAGTGCTGCCAGAATTAAAGTTTAAGAACTTCCTGTAAGTGCCCCGTCCTCAGGAACTTCAATTCTAGAAGAATGTACAAAGTGTGAGGATTATTTGATTTGCTCCTGCAGAATGAATTTAAAATACTGTTCTGTTACAGCCCAGATGTAACAAGAGAATTACACATTATTCCTTTACAGTCTCCTCAGTGCTTTAACAAACTCCTCAAAACCTTAGTCGAACCAAAATCAAGGAAGAGAGGAGTCAGCAAGTCTTTCTTGCCCCTAAAAACAAACATGATTACATGGATAGGAAATCCTCAAAAAATCATTTACTTACGAAGCACCTCCCTCCAACTATGCAGCACACTGTTCTAAGAGTGACTCAAGAACAATAGTAATATTGACATATGAAGGTCCTAAGTTGAATTAAAAATAAAACTTTTAATATCAGAGACTTACTTCTTTCTCTGGATACAGGAGGTCAAACAGCTTCATAACTGGGAGGAAGTCAGCCAGTGCATTCTTCTGGATGCTGCCAGAGATGAACTGGAGTAGCACCCACATCAGGTGGTCTCTCCCCTTAATGAGACCACGGCCTGCCAACTGTCAAGAACACTCAGTAACAGGCAAATACTGCACGCAGAAGAAAAATCACTGCAAAGATTCTTATAAAAGTAGAAGGGCAGACTAAAACAGTTCCACCAGAGGTCACTGAGAATTTTATACCAGGACCTAGGCAGAAGCATTGTGTTTCCAGAAACAAGGGATATAGGTACATTAGTTGTAACACACAAACAGACTCTGTGAGGGCCACACCAATTAATGGTAAGATTCAAAATGCATTTTGAGGCTCATCCTGAGGCTCACTGCTTTGAAAAATTAGCAACACTTAAATATTGGTCTTAAATTGTCACCTTGTAGCCCTTGTAGTGAAGTACCACATTGCCATTGCTAGCATCAGGCCACAGGCTTTATAAACTCCTACAAAGGAAGTCCCTGAGCCAGAACAACTTGGGTTTGCTTCATCTGGAATCACCTGTTTTTGGTTTTTTTTGTTAATTAACTTCTTTATCTATAACAGCAATTCTCTAATAACTAATATTCTACTCTTATCTTGCTTGCTGCAGTTTTATACTAGAGTTGTGCAATTGTGTTGTATAATGCCTATTGTTTCAATGGTTTATTAACTAACTACAGGAATACAGCCCTGGTAAAACTAATTTCAGGGAAAACAAAGAGAGCAGAGAACTACAATCCATCACAAGTACAACACAACATACACAGTAAATTTTTATGTAACACAGAACTGTGGACAAATGAAGACGGAGCAATGTGTTGTGTGTGTTAGAAACTACATCTAAATAGCCACAAGCTGATCCTACAGTGAGGAGAAAGAACATCCCTACCATCAACAGCATACAGCTCTCTCAGTGAAGAGCTCAGGATGTTGCTGACTGACTGTAACCCCTCCCTTCCCTTACGGAGGACTGGCATCACCACCCTTAGAACTATAACCCTGAGCACCAGAGGAAAGGGCAAATACTAGTATCAGTTTTAATGGAATTATTGCTAGGAAGTAATAATAACTTGGGACAGTGATTGCCAGTATTACAGTAATTGGACAAATTACCTTTGATTGCTTTGAGTAGATTGATTAGAGAAACAGCAAGTTCCTACATCTATTTGCATGGCATGTTTTTTTTAGTCCACAAACAGAACAGGGCATTCACTCTGTTCAAAACTCGTTTGTAAACTGGGTGCAACACCACAGTACTTCGATCTCCCAAATTATGCCAGTTTATCTCTTTATTCTAGTTATTAGCACACTTTGAATCCAAATATACATTCTGTAACTGAATACACTAAAACCACACCTAGTTCACAGCACCATAACTTGAGAATTTGACTTCTAGAGAGAACAGTGATTAGCAATTTAATTAATTCTTTCACATAAGGTGCTTCTTGCAGGGATGAGTGACACTTTTAAAAAAATACTGGGTTTGTTTTTTAAATACCTCTTACCATGTGGGAGCGATACAAACAATTTACCTTTTGATGGAGTGACAGGACCATATGAGGAAAACTTGCAAACTGAAAGAGCACAAAGAAAATGAGCTGGCTGGAGAGATGCTGCCACAGAAGCTGACTGGTTCCACCATCATCAAACTTCTCTTCAGTCTCAGACCGTTCCATGGCATACACCACAAGATCCACCAGCTGGTCCTCCAGCACAGGGCAACGTTGCTTGTGCTGTAAGGCAGAGATCAGATACAGTATTCCAAAAGCCTTGCCATTAACTCCAGAACTTGCATAGTTGCAGTTACAGTACAGTATTTTGACAGAAGGCTGGGAAGCATGAGATGAAGTCTGAACTTAAGTTAAAGATAAGCCAGTGTATTAAAGCTGCACTATGTTACAGGTCACAATGATTTTTACATTTATCATATATTCCGTGATTCCCTACTCTGTTCCAGAACACAGCTCATCAATGCACAGATAACATCTGGAGGTTCTTTTGCTGTTTTGTAACAAATTCAGGCAGAGTGTTACTTCTCTGGTCTTGCACTCACAGGAAACAAAGCCCATTCTTTAAACACAGAGGTGGGGATTCTTTTATTTGGTTTAGGGTTTTTTGCTGGATTTTTTTTTCATTCCTTCTTTTCTCCATTAAGTCCACTTTAAAAGTAGGGATCACCATAAAGAAGATGTATCAATTATACCATTAAATGCAGAGGAAACATCCCAATACATGATGAAGGTATTTGATAACTATTCTCTTTTTCACTCTCATATTGGGTTCACCTACAACCTACAACTAGCAGCAAAATTAACATCTGGTTAATACCCATATAACTAGATACTGTCCTATTGACACAGCACCACAGGTTATGAGACAATGTCAAAAAGGCTTGAAAATTAATCAGTGGTTCTACATACTGTAAATAGAACAGAAATTGCACATCAGAGTGAAGAGCTCCTCAGATGTTAAAACTGCCACAGTCTTCACACTGAGCTATGCAAACCCAGAAATAATTTAAAATACACACCATCTCTGATGATTTTTAATAATGAGCAAATAAGGAATGCATTATATATTCAGATATATTCTGTTAGTACAGATGTATATAAAATAGGTCCACTACCAGTAATTTGGAACTCAGATAATAAGTGTTCAGTTCAAGACTACCAAGTATAATGTCACATGTTACAAGTTCTTCAGTGCAACAACTTATTATTATTATCCTGCACTTGTACCGTTACACTCATATAATGTACCATTGTTAAGGGAAAAAAACCATGGAGAATTTAACTTATTTCAGAAAGTGCTAGCACTTTGGAAATAATCTAACCTGTTTGTTTTGAAGCAATCTGTACTCAGGAATGGTCACATTTACTCATTTATTTATTTGGCCTGATGCCTGTAACATAATGCAGCCTTAAAGAAAAAAATATTACTTTAATGATACAAAAGAAAAGGAACTGAGCTGCTCAAACACTAATCATGAAAATGCATTATCCCTTTCTAGAGGCAAAAAAGTGTATGTAAAAAAGTTTTAAAAGATCACCCAAATACTCATAAAACATTTTAGGGATGCCTTAGATGAATTCTTTGACTTACTAGCCAGGCAGCCTAAAAAAAGGCTAATATAAAGATATAATAAAAGTAAAGAGAGATGCTGAAAGGAGATGCTTGTTCTACCTTCATTGATGGTAGTCTTTTGCTATGAAAAAAAAAGAGATTCTCTTCAATTAAAAATAGAATGCAAGAATTAGAGAAGTTGACAAAATACAGTGAACAGCATCCCCTGTTGCATGCTCTTTGCCAGCTCAAAACTGCAGAAAGCTACAATTCCAGCTGTGCTTTCTTGAAGCATGCTTAACACAAACCTCTAGCTAGAACAGAAAGCACCGATGATACCTTTTCTCCCAGTACGCAACGTCATTATCACAGAGCAACCACGGTACAGGTTTACAGAGAGCAGTATTGGCACCACCAGTTCAGAACACTTTGGGTCTTTTGTGGCTCGTTTTTCTCCCCCTCCCAAAGCAACTAATTATGAAGCAGAGCAGGGTGCAACAGACAACACTACAGACTAGTTTATAATCCGGCATGCAAAACTACTATGTACAGGGCTTGAAATTTAATAGTTTGCTAAGCACTGGGTTAATGTCCAAAAGCCTAATCATGTTAGGCTATATTAATCTAGAATAAAGTTATTCCAAGAATACAACAGGAAAAATATTACTGTTAAAAAGAGAGCCAGAATTTCCAGTAGGAATTTTCGCTATTCTGAATAATTCTATGACTGGGAAAAGTTTAGGAGCCAGGAAATTAAAAAAATGAATTCAAGCTTTTATTCTGAAAACCACACTTTTATTGCTTTAAAAACAATTTTCCATCAGAAAAATTGCAGTACATCATATTCTATCTTCATTAATTTAATTTTCTGGCAATTTTTTTTTTCTGTATTTTCAGTGAATATACATTTTTGCACAGATTTTGTATCTGTAGTTTTGGAACTCTTGGAAATAAAATACTGTGCTGCACAGGAATTTGCAGGATTGGGTCCTTGTTTTATTAATTGCTCATAAGTGAAAGAAAATTTCAGTATAAACTGAGATGAATAAAACTATACGTGAGAGCTGATTACCCTCACAACTAAGTAGGAATTCATGTTTTGGCATGGCTTAAGTAAAACAAAAATGAACAACAAAAAACCTCTGAACGCTGTTCTGGATTATGTATGAAAAAATAAAGCATTCAAAATCACTATGCTTTTCCCCTAAAGTAAATATGATTCAAACTTTTACATTTTGGTGGTACAAACGCATTCCCCATTTTGTTCTGAAAATAACATTTAAAGATCTGAAAATACATAATTTCATTGAAAACATTATCAAACCATGAAGAAATACACGGGGAAAAAAGCGCTTCCATGACAACTTGAAACTAAAATTTCTCGAGACCAGCCCTCTGATGGACTAGTGGTATTTCTTTAAGTAGATCAGAGCTTCAGTTGGATGGTGGCTTGCTGTTCTTATTTGGGTTTGAATTTTTAATTCCTTCTTTTTTGGGGCTGTCGAGACAGGGTGGGTATCAAAGGGTGGGGCAGGGGCATGGCTAGCATTAAAAAGGCTTCCTAAAAGAAAAATATTTTAAGGAGTCAGTAAGGCTGGCTGATGGCTATGATAGCTTTTGAGTATTTTAAGGAAACAACATTTAGTAAATATCTACACTTAGGAAATGGACTCAGAAGACCAAACCACAGACACCAAGATCCCCACAAGAGTAAATGGCGTCTCCAAAAGTCCAATTCAAAATGCCTAAAGTATTTAATACATGACAGAACTACTCCCACACTTCCATTTTCCAAAACTATGCTACAAGGACACAAAACTGTAAAGCTTATTGTTCATATTATACCTGATTCTATAATCTCTTCCAAGTTTGGCAGCCATTCTCAAGTTTCCCTCATTAAAAAAAGGAGTAAGTTTCAACAAAGAACATGTACTTGAGTGTTCTCAACACACACCCTTACAATCAGAAACGTATACAAAATAATCACATCCCTTGAACAAAGTACTTTGCCATGTTATCACCAGTAAAATTGGATAGTAAGATCCCAGCATCAACCTAAATTTTAAACATAAAAGTGAAAGGAAAGTCAATTTTTAGATATTGCATGATGTCATTCCTTTCACTTAATGATTCTGCTTACAACAGTGTTCCTGTGCTAATTATCCTGGTTTGTAGCTAGCAGAGAACACAACTACACATTCACCTGCACAGAGTAAGGCATAGATAAGCCGCAGATCACCATGGCTGGTTTAAAAGGTGACCAGCCAAATACACTATTTAAAGAGCAAAATCATTAATACAATAGCTGCTAATAAAACATTTGTACATTACAGAAACAAGACACCTGAAAATTACCTCCTCTCACAAATATTCCCCAAACCAGAGAAACCAAAATAACAGTTTTTGATTGATTAGAGGACTGCAACAAGATCCTAACTGCAACTATGCAAGCAAAAACGGCATTTTATTCTTCATGCAAGTCTGTACATACAGAGAAGGTAAAGATATAATCCAAAACCTCCAGCGTGAGTTCATGTCCTTAAGACACTACTTTAGTTTCATTTTAAGAACCAACTGTAAGATCCCTAAACCAAATCTTAATGTGGTATCAGTGCATTAAGACACTTTGAACTGTTAATCATTTTCCAAAAAATCAAACTGTTATATAGGTCAAAAAATTATTTAAAAAATAACTAAGAATTGAAATTAACACCCCAGCTAGCAGAATATAAATTGACACAGAATTGTTGAGTCATTTAGGTTGGAAAAGACCCTTAACTTACGAGTCCAACTGCACACCATGATAACATACAGAATAAAATACAATTTAAATCTTACTTCCTGTAGACCATTGCAAACAGATATAAAAGAGTATGTACTGTCCCACACAGAAGTACACAGTAGCAAAAACTCAAGAGTCCCCAGACACCAACAAAAGAAACATTCTGAAGTCCACATTGTTACATCTGGACTTAAAGCTATATACTTGATAAGGGTATTAGAAAACCTCATCCCACAAGAACACTTAGAATCCAGAAAGGAATGCATGAATCTGTAAACATAAGAAATTTTACCTTCATTTTTCTCCCTGCAAGGTTAACAGGACAGCTGGATTTGTATGTTTTTTACACAACTCAGAGATGGCTTGAGTGAATGGTTTTCTAACATAGATCTGCTTAGTTAAGACTGAACCAGAAAATTTCGTTGTTCATCTTCAAGTATATTTCAGAATTAGGACAAATCTGGCTGAACCATACCTAGATTGTGATGCCAAAAGATTCAAATGAAGGCTCCAATCCTGCAACTGGATCTCTGTAAATAGTTGACAGGGTATACAAGCAACTTCACATAAATAATTAATGATCATAAATAAATAATGATCATTGCGTTGAGGTGTTTCTGTATTTATTCTGAAACAAACTTGGCACTATTTGCATTTCTAAGTGTCTTCTATTATAGTGACAGTTCATTTCTGCAGGTTATTTCTCTAATAGTAAAATACAAAATTATCAGCCATTTTACTGAAAGCAATTATACGGTTACACAACTTCTGAAAAGCATGCTACTATTTTTGTCAGGTGGCTACATTAACAAATTGAACTATAACACAAAGCTAATTTGTACCTAAAAACGAGTAAAATTTTCATGTTTTCCACAGTTTTAAGCAGAGTATATTAACATTTAAATGGAACACATTTCCTGTTCTATACCACTGTACCACCCACCTCTATATTTGTATTTTTAACTCACATATTTTCCACTCACAAATTTTCAACATCTTTATGCTGGTGTAACTGTAGTAGCACAGCTATAGTTCATGTTCTGTCAGCATTTCCTTTATAAGCTACATTCTTCACGTTTGTTCCTTGGCCATAAAAATTCATGCCAGAATGAAACTTTGTGTAGGAATTCCTATACTAGCAAACAAATTTTAAGAAGTATAATTTAATACATTTTATTTCTTCAATTACTTTTAGAGGACAGTGAAGTAGGAGTTAAAACCCAGCATTTTTAACATATATGTTTTTTTATGTGAAAGGACAGACCATCCATAGTTAGAAGAATAAAATGGGTTCAACATAATTTTTGTCTAGATCTTTGTATTATTTACCAGCTACAAATGGATAGAGGAATAGTTTGGTTTATCAACTCAATGCAGACACAGAAAGACACACAAATACTACTCATTTGAACAGTAAACCTAGCAGCTCAATTCCAAGGTTTAACATTTCAGCTGCTTTAAGTCTCAGATACAAAAGATCGTCATATAAAACACAGAGTACTGTTAGCCAAGGTGTAGGAATCTGTGCATTCAAAAACATTGTCCCAGTTCAGTAAATGCACTGGTGCATTCCATTACATTGGGAAATATACACAAGGTTTCAGGATCATGTAAATTTTATAGTCAAGTTACAAACCTGAAAAAAGTTTCTTAAATGGAAACACTGACACAACCTTCACTATAGTATTGCAAACAGCAACGCTATTTTATAAAATCTTAAACACTGTATTTTTAAAGTAGGTGTGGCAATTATTAGTGTAATGAGGGATAAACTGTAAATATAACACTCATAATTTCAAATTTCAAGCAGAAGTCCACTTGGTTGATTTGCTCAGGTGTTTATTTATTTAAACAAGTAGTCAAAATTTTAAGGAACTACTTTTTGTGTGGTATTCTGCACTACTCTTCTTTCTAGATTGGAGAATATTATAATTACCTGTTGGGAAGTTCTTTACAGAGGCTTCCTAATGATAAGAAAATTCCACTAGTAAACCTTTCTTTTTTAAAATGATGTATTTACAGCTTTATATTTTTATAATTAAGTCCAGTGGATGTTTTTTCCACCTGCTTAAGGAAAGAAGTTTTGAAGTAAAAATCTCTCCTCATCTGAAAATTCCAGCAAAGTAAAAGTTATTACTGGTAATGGAAATGGCAGCAGTCCATTCCAACAAAAATTTTAGTATCAAAGGACCACTAACTGTCAGCTTTATGCTACATTTCTCGTATCTCTAGAGAACTGTAGTGAGAATTTGCCCTTGACTACTGGTCCTGCCAATTTCAAGCCCTGACTGTACATGTATTCTCTACCTGGAATCAGTGGCTACAAAGCGGCCAGCGTATCGTTAGTCACAATACAACAGTAAGGTTGTGAACATACCTGAGCAATGTTCAAGGTCTAGAGCATTGGAGGATGGGCAGGACAAGACAGGACAGAACAAAAATAAAGGAAGAAAAAAAGAAAAGACAAAACAGTGACTATGAGGCCAGCCTCAAGGATCCCCAAGTCAGACTAAGCCCCCCCATTCTAAGGTTTCAAAAGAAAAAATGGAACAAAACAAACCCCAGATTTCAACTATTCTAGTACTGTAACATTCCAATATAACAGAGTACAACAATGCTTTAAAAACGAACGAACAGTAACCA
This sequence comes from Gymnorhina tibicen, assembly GCA_013399875.1. NCBI lineage: Eukaryota > Metazoa > Chordata > Aves > Passeriformes > Artamidae > Gymnorhina > Gymnorhina tibicen. Next base: position 2,296,624 of record VXAZ01001543.1, read on the forward strand.
GTCTCCTACTGTCTGTCAAAGGTGTACTTGAGGCTGGCCTTATAGGAAAAAAAAGCAATGCAAAAAAAAAATCATATTTTAAATCTCTACTTTTCAATTTAACATTCGTAAAGCAATATACAAATGATAGGAATAACAGTGTCCAATTAACCTAATATGATCTCATAAAAAAAAAAAAATCACTCTCTGTACCTAAACTGTTTTGCGTAGTTAGCTATAGCAAAGAAAAGAGAAAAAGAATAGTGCAGATTCTATGCAGAATTAAATCACGTGTTACAGCACAGTACAGTACCTGCTTATTCAGACCTAGCATATTGCAGACCATATCCCTTGAATAGGGTTGTTCCAGCACATATCTCAACAAAGCAGTCTGTGGCTCAAACAGATCCTTGAAAAAGAAACAAGTAATCACATACAAACATATATTGCCTCAAGATTATGTTTAATATTGAGTTTACATTTAATTGAATTAAACAATGTGAGAATGAATGTTTCATTTATGTGGATATGTATTATCTGGGAAATTGTCTTGTTCTCTGATAATCAAAATAAGGAGATAATCATAGCTTGTAAGAAGTGGCAGATTTTATGAGGACCAAGTAGACGTACATTCTTCATCCAATAAAAGGATGGTACGCTTCCTGGAACAGCCTTGAACTCAAAGGAAATAAGGTAAGACAACTGAGGCAATGCACCAAAATGCATAAAAATCAGGACTAATGTGAAGAAATCAGATACAAAACAACTGCTCACTGCATCTTCCAATAGCTGAATCACTTCAAATAAAAACATTATCTGAAGCTAGGTTCAAAACAAACAGAAGGAGCTGATTCCTCACACAACACGAAGCTGAAATGTAGCACTCCTTGTCAAAGGAATGTTGAGGATACTAAAAGCTTACGGGGACTCTAAGAAGAGTCTGAACAAGTATTTGGGAGATGAAGGTTTACTAAATACAGAGAAACCACATCTGTCTCAGGAAACACTCAAAATGATGACTGTAGATTGTGAGCACTATACATGTCATTAGATATACTGTACTTATTTCTTTTTTTAGACATCTAGGATATGGGGAATGGGATGCAGGACAACATGGATTTTTGTCCTGATCCTTTAAATTCTTTCAGTATATCACTACTTCCCACTCAGAGTTTTACATTTAAATACGCAAACTTTAAGTTTGAATTGTAAAATTATCCTTCCTGAGGAATAATGAAGAGCACAGAAAAGAAGAAATTACTTTCCCATTCTCTTCCATCTAGCCAATTTTCTAATCAATTCTCTACTCTCACTTGCTCTCTCACATGCACACACCCACAAAGCACATTAAATTGCATCTCATGTTCTTCAGAATCTTGGACAGTAGTTACACCAAACACTACTTTCAAGGTCCTCTGTATATAGCTTGAAATCATTGAAATATAAAACATCTACACCTTCAAAGTTAGCCTAACTGGAACTCACAGTTGATACTATCCTAACTGGATACTCACAGTTGAAATTTTTTCCTGCTTTAATGACATAGAAGTTTTGTTTCAGTGAATATAACGCGTTTAGGAAGTATAATAAGGCGTACCTTATCATATGGTAAGAGACCTTTCAAAGGAAAACGAAGGGTTGTGGGATCCAGCTTCCATGAGTTACACATGGCGCCTGAGTTATTTACCACAGGAAGGAGACTACAGCGACCTACATGCAACGAAACACAAATTCTCAACCAGTGAGACTAGCCCATTGCCTAATCATTTTGATGCAAAAACTGGCCTTGGCCACTTAAATGCTCTCCTTAAATTTCCACTGTTTAAAGCTTTTTACCTTAGGATTCCTTCAAACTGATTTTATTTTTCTAACGAATTTTCAACTAATAAAATATCTAAGCAGTAAAGTCCCCATTTATTCAGAGTGCGTAACCAAAAAATAAAAGTATTTGCAAATATCAATCTAAAAGCACCCTTACAGATTACCAGAATACTGTTCCCCTGCCATTGCTTGACGTAGGGATTTCATTTTGGCAGACTGACCCTTTCCACTAAGATTATAGCCTTATAAACCTAAGTATAATCTAGTCTTTCAATTTCCCTTCATCCACCCTGTGGGCAAGATTGTGTTCAGTACAGCACTCAAATGCAAGCATGTGTATTCCAATTAAAGTCAATGAAGATCCAGTCAATTCAGTCAGCGTAGCCCAGTGAGGCCAAAACACATGAAGTGTGTTTGGTACACTAAATTTACACTTGTTGGTCAGTGTTGATTAGACAACTAGCCTTTATTTTAGCTGCTTAAACATAAGCCTCTGAACTGAGCTCCAAGCAAACCTGTATATCAGCATGTAAATTTAGGTGCCTCAACTTTGACCTCTCTCAGTTCAAATTCCCTGACTTCTATTATCCAAACTGATCATGTTGTTATTACATAAACCAAGAAGTAAATAAATATTTATTTCTTCCCTTCAATCGTACCATACAGGTCACTTACACATACAACACTTGGAAAAAATAGCATGTGATCCCTGCCAGTTATACAAATAAAAACCATGCCACACTTTCAATAGAAGAATAACTAGATGCTTCTGAAACAAAATGCTTTTGGAGAATTACAGATGAATTTGCATTTTTAATCTCTGCACTAAAGAAGCTCCGTCACAATAAACCTTGCTCAGAACTAAAGCAGCTGTTACTAAACTATTCAAAGCAAACAGAAGACATTTTTATCTTTAGAAGAAAAATGCAGCAGGCATCACATTAAAACAGACAAATTTTGATCATCAGATTTCTAACAATAAAGGAAGATGAGCATTTCTTTCACAGAAAAATAGAACCAGTACTCATCCGAGCTAGGAAACGTCCACCCAAGAAGCCTGCGACAACAGAGAGGAGGCTGAGCAGCTACAAAAGCTCCAATGGAAACTGAAGTCAAAACATTCCATGACTAACATACCATTGGATACATATTAACTCAAAATCCTTGAGCACAGAAAACCTACAATTTTCCTACTCTACTAGTCACCTGTAGTTAGAAACCATATGACCATGTAACAACTAGTACACTTCCACCACCACCTGGTTGCAAAAAAATTATTTTGATCTCATCAATATGAATTTTCCCCTTCAAAACAAAAACTGAAGGGAACCAAGTCTGAGAACAAACGGACAAGGGTAGAGATACTAGATGAAACATAAGACCTGAATTATTTTGCTTAATGATGTATGTCCCAAAAGGTTCTAAGAAACAAAATAGTTCAAAATAAATGAATTTATTTTAAAGTCATTCATTAAGTCATTCTCTTACCACAAATAGAATTTATTCTTGCTGTAGGTCTGAAGGTATCCACAAAATCTGATACTAAATTACCTAGTAACTGGGTGAGAAGAGGAGAAAAAAAATCAGGGTTTAAGTTTCAGACAGTGATAAGGAATATTTAAGACTTAAATATATACATGTATGCATTTTAATAAAATATTCAGAAATCTACTAAGATAACTAGCTTCCTATGCATTTCAAAAAGTTGGAAAAATCATCTGGAACATAAAACCACAAAAGGAAAAATGTGGCATTAGAAAGAAGGCGCAGGAAGCACTCTTCCCAGTTTGCACTCAAGCAGCAGTTTATGTAAGAACTGTCTCCTATGCAAACTATGTTATTTGAATGCATTACACTTAGAAACAGATTATTTAAAATAAGCTGTAATTTCTATTCATAATACATCTCTGCCACTAAATAACAATTCCACATAGAAAAATGACCCGGATCAGTACAATCTACTTTAAATCTTCTCTCAAAAGACAGTAACAGTTTTCCCATTAATACAAGGGAGTTGGAATTTCATCCTTTTCCAAACAACTAGTTATTTTAACAGAATGCAAAATTAAAAACTGGATCGATATTATATTATTTTTTGGAAACGATGATCGTTTTCATCCCACCAGAGCCCCGAATATCTCTGTGTAACTGAGTTTAAACACAGAAAACACCAGTCAGCTCTTTAAAGTGATTTTTCTTATCCTGAAGCCACAGAGAAAGCATAAAGTGGCAGGTATGCATGACCTGCCTTTCCAAACATATTCAACAAAACAACCTCAGTGCTTCAAGAGTTTTGAACATCGGACCAGACGTGAAAATTACGTCATCAGTTTCATGCGAGAACAGAGGGAGCTGCTGCTGCAATCACGTCAAGCCTGTGTCTTCATTTATGTGACTAAACACAGAGCTTACTGTTGAGCAGATTTTAAATTTTCACATAAACTTTGTTTTAAGAAGTAAGTGTTGTGTGCAACAGAATTCCAGGGTACATTATCTCATATCATATCATTACCCAGTGGGGAAGTTTTCCTTCAGGATATAGTTTTCTGATTTCTGTAACTGCAAAGTAGGCAGGCAACAAACACGCGTTTCTTTCCAAGATGTAGGCTACCACCTATAAATAAAAAAATGCATCAGTGTCAAAGACCCCAGATAGGGTACATGAATGTGTAATATGTCTACTAGTCTGCGACAGCCCACTAAAACAGATACAAGAATTAAAATACTTTTTCTTAAGCTGTACTCTGACAGTAACACTTCAGTCTAAAACCTGTTTTTAATTGTACAAGCATAAGACCGTGAGCCTAAGACCATGCCTCTGTCTGCCCACAAAGTATTGAAAACAATTACTATTTTTATTCACTAAGAAAAAATTATGAATCGTTATTATATCCTATACATCTTACCTTAGACAAGTCAAGCATTGGGCCTGACTCTCTTATTAGGGACTTTAATATTTATTTACAATATCTCACAAAAGCACTTTGTTTACTGCATAAAATGCAATTACAGTAAAGAATTAGAACACAAAGAGTAAGACTTTCCTGTTGAACTATACCAACAATCAGAGCTACCCAACCATCAGAAACTCACTAATAACAAAAGAATTAGGCCTATTTTCCTCTATAGTGGTATAAAACCCATATAATTACCTCTCTTGCTGCTAAAAGCTGCTGTACAACAGCTGAGCTCACAGTATTTGGAATTGTTAGGATTTTCTCTAGGATCACTTTCAGCAGATCACGCACACCCTGAAAGCAAGCACATGAAATTAACATTCCCAGATATTCGTTATTTCTGGCAGAAAGATTACACAGTCAATATGGTCAGACAATATTTGACAGACAAATTAGTTCTTGTTGCTAAGTGTCGGAAGACAAACTGCTACTGAGAATATTAATACTAATTACATTAAAATATAACACTGATTACATTAAATTCCTTATGGAATTTCTCAGTCTTAGGATGATCCAGAAGAGAAAGTAACTGTTGGTATTTTGATGTGCATCCAGAGACATCCAACCTACAATGCCTTCTGCAGCCTGACCAATGTTCTATTTCATGTTTTCTGCTCTAACATGATCAACAATGCGGCAAGGTGATTCTCTGCAAGACATGCATGGTTTCCTACTCCTTCTCATGGAGCTGTACCATGCCAAGGACTCAGGTTTGAGGAGCTTTCTGCTAGCAACAGGGGTTAAAACAGCCTTAATGCTTGATAGTTTTATTTTCCAGTGTTTACCACTTCTGCAACTGCATTAGGGTTATTTAGCTTGTAACTGGAAAAGCTGGAAAGGGACTGTAACAGTTACACAATACACACAAATACAAAATTCTCTCTTAGGGTGAAGTTCAGCTACGAAAAAGCATTAAAAGGGGTCTCACTGAATTTTCATTTGTAAGAAAAGCAGACTTTGAAAAATTGGATGTCTCTGAGATAAAATCATAAAAACAAAGGTAGCAAATAACATGTCTTTGCAAAGAGAAAGGAATGAGTGGAAGATACCTTGTAGTCTACACCTCCAATAATCTTCCGGACCAATTTAAATGTTAATGCCCACAGCTGAGTCCTTTCCCACTCAAGTGTATCAGAGTTTATCAGAGATTCACAAACCATCCTAGCAGAAGAAGACAATACAAGAATGAATGGCAGGTAATAAGCACGTGTTTTCCAGCAGTAACTGTACAATGTCATTGTAAAAATACCTCCAATATAACATCTTCCATGTATCTTATCCATTATTCCAACACAGCTTACCTGGGTGGCAAAAGTGCAGTTTCTACTGCCATTGCTAGGCAGTCATAAAGAAACGAAATTCTTTTAGGACTATGTTGGCTATGAATGAATCTTACAATCCACTGGACACACTGTTCATGGGATTCCTGGAAAAGCAATAGAGGGGAGAAAGAATGTATTTACAGGTAGTGAAACAAACTATAAAATTCAGATAGTATCCTACTGTGAAAAAATGAAACTAACACAAGAACAAGACTAAATCCAGTTGCCCTACCTATAGTTTTTCCTATAAGTCTTTTGATCTTATTTTGAAGAAGCTCATTTGTCCAGCAGAAGTTGGTCAGTTGTCCAGTACAGGAAGTATTTCCTAGCTTAACAACTTCTATAGTCATCTTTGGTTTTCACATGTAAGTTAGTACAGACTAAAGTAAAATACAACTGTTCTATATTATTCCTTCCTTTTCACAGTTATAATCAAATTCAGTGAAATTTGATGAACAGGCCTCCAATTATGGAGCAGTATCTGGAGGTAACCAGCTTTTGAAAGGTGATTTTTGAACTTAAACATCTATTTGATTTTTTCTTTTACCTACTTATTCACTTCTACCAGAAATTCTGTAATAAATTACCTTTTATTGTTTATTTCTTTACTGTTACACTTCTGTTTGCTTATCTTTATTTGCACTGCACAACCGCTGCTGAACACTATACAATCTTACAAATCTCAAAACCACCTTTTTTTTCTTGCTAAGTCTTCCTATATTCTTTACTACATCATGTCTGAAACCAGATTCTGAATGACTGGACCCAGACCTTACAGCTTAAGTGTCTGTCTACCAGAAAAGGTATCTTTATATTAAAAAAGTATATAAAGTACACACACATAAGGAACAAATCAAATGTTAACCTGGGAAAGACTGCTCCAGAACTGTCTAAAAGCTCCCAGGCAGCTGATCAGTTTGGTTTTCTCATCTTCAGGAGTGTCCATAAACATCCTAACACAAATAAGAATATTAGTTTTTAGCAGTACCCAATGAAACAAGTAGAAAAATACATTCATACATAAAATTTTGTACAAATAGAGTAATATCACACTTACCCAGGAAAAGCTTCTTCAATTACTTCTGTTTTCTGTAAGAGAAAAAACCCAGAGTGAGATACTGTTAGGTTTGCCATGAGTGGTGTTCCACCAGGATGAAGCACAAAAGAGTAAGTTGTACTGTTAAAGACTGTACCAGAGAACAATGGATCTCTTCTGCTAAGTCACACTCTTCCAAAAATGAGATTGCTTTGTTTTCATATAAACATATAAACCTTGTAGATCCAGATTAAGGCTTTCTTTCTTTGTTTTGGGTTGTTACTGTTTTGTCTTCTAAACACGTAGAGATTAATTCACTCCCCAAAGTCAGAGAAATTGTTATATTGTATGATTGCAGTTCTCATAATTTGAAAAATTAGTATTTTTGAATCCCATTAATTTTTTATCTCACTTATGTTCCATGACACTCAGTTACATAAATCAATTAAATATAATTATTTTCTCATCCAAATTTAGATCCATTGCTTTTTAAATTCCATTGAATGATGCAATGGTCTTATACTAAAAAGCTAAACATGAATATCCTATTTATATCCTCTAACACCTTCCTTCCCCCCGCCCCTTTTCTTTTTCATCTCCATTTTGCTCAAAGGCTTCTACATCATTACTCTAAAACTTCAGCAAATAGGTTCTGGAAAATACTGTCCTAAAGCTTTTCCTACCTTTTGTAGGATAGTTGTGGATCTATCAGTTGTGATAGGATCAGTTGTGATCTATCACTGACCACTGTGTATTTTCATTGCTATATTACAGACATAAGAGCACGTAACAAAAATCAACTTTCTGGTGTTCCTTTTCCATCATTAGGCCCAGAACTGCCTGTCACTGCTACTCAAGAAGCAAAGGAGAAACCGACACTCATCTCCTCTGCACAGAAAGCGAGGTAAGGTTTGCTGCTGTCCACCAAGTCGGTACCAGCAGCAGAGAAAGCACTAAGCTGCTATTTTATCAGTTATTGCTCCAAAAATAGAGTGAAATGTTCTCAGCAACTATTTTGTTGTTGTTCCATATCAATTTTAGGCAAGTAACTGCATAAAAACGAGCAGTGTGACAACACAGGCAAATGAAAATGTTACAAATGTGAAAACAATCTGAATGGCAGTGCCAACACGAGGAATCACTCACGTGTAGGCAATTAATACACTACAAGCAACTTAACACCACACAAAGAAAAGTACATCATGCATTTTATAATGCCAACTTAAAACAGAAAGGTTGGGCTTTTCTTCCCTCTACTGAAATTCATCATACGAAAATAATTTTCAATTCCTCTGAGACCTACATGTTCTTTCCAGTTCAGACATCTCCATCAGCTTCTTTTGTCTGAAATGTCAGTCAGGCCCCCATTCAGGACTGTCAGCTACTGTCACCCCAGTGTTTCCAACTGCAAACGTCTCCTATCTACCAAGAAGCTCATTCATTTGTGCTCCACAGAAGTGTGATTAACGACCCACTGACTTGGGTTCACAAAGTGAAAGTCCTGTGTAACTAATTTAATATCTTTCTATCATAAAGCATCCCACCACTCCTATCTCACCTACAGAGAACAAAGAGAAGGCACTGGAAGTACTTTTTCTGGATAATGCTTTTAATACTATCCCTCACAGCATCTTTTTGGACAAGTTGTTGAACTGTGGAATAAGCAGGTTCACAGTATGCTGGGTGAAGAACTGGCTGGAGGGCAGAGCTCAAAGGGGTGCAGTCAGTGGGGCTGCATCTGGCTGGTGATGGGTCACCAGTGGTGTTCCTATGGGCTCAGTTCTAGAGTTTAATATATTTATATTTTGGTGCAGGAGTTGAATGCACCATTAGCAAATCTGCTGATGATACTAAATTGACAGGTGCTGTTGGCTCTCTTGAGGATGAGAGGCCTTACAAAAGGATGTGGATAGACTGGAGCACTGGGCAATCAGTGGCATGAAGTTTAGCAAATACCAGATTCTGTACCTGGGACAGAGCAGTGCTGGGCACAAGTATAAACTGGGAGAGGAGTGGCTGGAGACCAGCCCTGCAGAAATGGATCTGGGGGTGCTCATCAGCAGCAGCCCAGTGCGAGCCAGCAGGGAGAGCCTGGGCACTGAGGAGGGCAAACCCCATCCTGGGGTGCATCAAACATTGTGTTCAACCAGCCAGACAAAAGTGGTGATTATCCTACTGCACTCAGCTTTGGTATGGCCACACCTTGAGTACCCCAGCAGTTCCAGGGTCTGCAAATTAAGAAGGCTGTGAAGGTCCTTGAACGCATCCAAAGATAGGCAGTAAGGCTGGTGAAAGTGCTGGAACGAATGTCCTGTTAAGAATGTAGGAGAACTTTGGGCTGTGCTTCATTTTGCAGGCAGCACTGTGCATGTGTATTTCCACCATCTGATCATGCCATTATGCTGGCTGGAGAAAAACGTCTCCTCGGGACATCCATCTCGTCGCAGTCTCCTTCAAAACTCCTTAAACTGCTTACTTTACAGCAAATTTAGCGCACTGTAATTCGGTATTGGCTAAGCAAGCTGTTTTATGCCCAGTCCTGCTCTATCCCAGCTTTCCTATGAAGCCCAGCGGGGGCAGGTTTCAGCCCTGAGGAACCACCTTCCCTCATGGCTCACCCGGGCGCCGCCGCCGGGAACAGCGCGAAACACGGCCGGGGAGAGCGGCGGGGCTCCACTGCACCAACTGCGCCAGGAGAACCAAAAGCGCCTCTCCGACCTGATTTTTATCTCTTTCAGTACGGCCCCACGTCCCCCCCGCCGCGGGAGCACAGCGGGCCGCAGGGACCCGGACAAGCGGCCGGCCTGCCCACAACGCTGCCCCGGCAGCGGCGGCGCTCCGGGGACGGACTCACCACCACCTCCTCGAAGATGCTCTGCAGCTGCGTCTCCATGGGCACCATGGGGATCGCCATGGGGCTGGGCCGGGCCCCGCCGGGCCCTTCGTCAGGCGCAGGCAGCGGCGCCCACCCCTCCTCCTCCTGCGCCGCCGGAAGCTCCGTCCCGGATCCCGCTCCCCAGGAAGCGACTGCTCGGCCCGGCCGTTCCGGGCGGCGCCGCCCGCCCCGGCCTGCCTGCAACGTGGGGAAAGCAACAGCCACTTAAAACTTGGGAGTGATTTGGTTTTATTTTTCTTTTTACGAAAATATTTGCTTAGGCTTCTTTGCTTGTTGAATAATCTTTTCTTTGAATAATCTTTTCTTAGAATATTTTGGCAAAATGCTGGTTCTGGTTCTTAGGACAAGGACCCCTTACGTTATTATGAGATCCCTCTCCCCAGGGCTGATCTCCAGCCACTACTCTCCCAGTTTGTGCTTGTGCCCAGTTTGATATAATTACTGTGGAATTATTCATTCCTATACGAAGTCATAGAACAAACTGAAAATGCATTTATCTAAAGACATCCAGGAATACAAAATCTCAGAATCACGGAATGGGTCGGGTCAGAAGGGACCACAGTGGATCATTTGCTCCGGCCTCCCTGCTCAAGCAGGGTCACCCCAGAGTACATGGCACAGGATTGCATCCAGACAGTTCTTGAGTATCTCCAGTGAGGGAGACTCCACAACCTTTCTAACAATCTATTCTGGTGCTTGGTCACCTTCACGGTAAAGAAGTTCTTCCTCATGTTCGGGTGGAACTTCCTGTGCATCGGTTTCTGCCCGTTGTCTCGTGTCCTATTGCTGGGCACCACTGGGAAGAGCCTGGCTCCTTCCTCTTGGCGCCCTCCCTTCACACACTTACAGACATTGGTGATGTCCCCTCTCAGTTGTCTCTTCTTGAGGCTGAAAAGGCTCCCTCAGCCTTTCCCCGTAAGAGAGATGCTTCAGTCCCCCAGTCATCCTCATAGCCCTCCACTGGACCCACTCCAGGAGCTCCATTGCCAAAACTGGACACAGTAAAATACAATAGTACATTTAAAAATAAGTACAATAGTATTACATTATAATCACAGAATCGTTAAGGTGGGAAAAACTTCTAATATCATTGAGTCCAACACAGTAGCCCAGCACTGCCAAGCCCACCACCAAACCATGTCCCCAAGGGTTACATCTACACATTTTTTGAACACTTCTGGGGTTAGTGATTCTACCACTTCCCTGAGCAGTCTGTTTCAATGCCTAACCACCCTTTCAGTGAACAATCTTTTCCTAATATGCAATCTGAACCTCCCCTGGTGCTACTTGAAGCTGTTTCCTTTTGTCTTGTAACTTGTTACCTGGGACATGTGGCTGACCATCAGTTGTCCACAGCTTCCTATCTGGTAGAGAGCATTATATATATATATATATATATATATATATATGTGTGTGTGTATATACATACACACACAAAGGTTTTTATACTAAAAATAAATGTAAAATGCTAAATCAAGACAGTTTTACAATTTTGTCTATCTTTGATGCTGACACTGTATTTTCTGAGCTGTCTTTGGATGTTTAGCTGCAAACATCCAGCTAGTGCTGGTAAACAGATACAAACTTATGTCTACAACAGAAAAATAATGCTGATCACCTCCATGTCTGTTCAACTATCAAGCTGATATCTAGACGCCTCAGAGCAGTGAAAAATTAACATTTCCAGGCTTGGAGTTGAGTGGAAAATAGCAGGGTGTACTCATGGGGGAAAACCTCACATGGAATTGGATAGACAATTATTTGTTTTAAATATAAACAGCTTTTGAGCTTTTGTGTAAATAATACAGTAAGAATACATAACATAAACAACGAGAAATGTTGTAAGTAAATTTAAGAAGTATCACAGAAGACAGTGATACATGGAACATCAGCACTTGCACAGCTAGCAGAGATATGTGTTGTAGCCAACACGTACAGGATGCTTTGAAGTCAGTGTGTTCTTGTCAGGAATGGGAAATACCTGGTTAGGAAACAAATAATGCTTACATGTGTGTTATTTACCTACATATACATGTAACAGATGATCACTGAAAACAGAGGGGATGCAATTGAAGGTCTGCTTGTACTTGCTCGTTTTGCTCTTAGAATTGGGTTGCCCTCAGTTTTAACATGAAGTTACTTATTCTGTAAAAAATGTTCTTTATACTGTCCATTGTATGCTTATTTAAAAACTGTTGCAGAACAATCTGACATGTCTATGTGTCTCCCACCCATTAACACCCAGTGTGAGCACTTGTCCATCCTGGACAGACTAGCTCGTATTTTATTAATATGGCGATGCAGAGGTAAGTATCTACTCAAATTCTATCCCAAGCTCTTAATCCATTCCCACAGTGACCCATAAGAGGACTGGAAACTGAGCCCAAAAGAAGTTGTTTTACTCATCATAGTGTCTTATTATTATTTTGAGGACCAGTCTACTATTCTTACTTCTTTTCTGCCTTACTGCTCTGTCACTCCTGGGCTAACAGCCATTCCTATACAACCCTGATATTACCAACATACAATCTGTCCACTACTTTGTGCCTAATACAACTTTATCTTGATTTTAGGTCATCAGCCAACATGCATTCCAAACAGTACTTAGCATGCAAGCCTAAATCTAGCTGGTCACCTTTATTAGACAGACTTGGTCTAATGCTAGCTAGGGTCCTGGTTCACAACTTGTCCCATATACTATATCCAATTTTGAATTTTAAAACTCAACCACTCAACCATGTAATAGCCTTGAACCCTCAAATGGTGGTTTATGTCCTGAATGAACACTTTGTCTAACTAGATCTCATTTTAACAAAACTGAACTACCTATGATTCTACCTTTGTGTAGAAGAGTAGTAGAGAGAAGACTCTTGGTCAGGCACAAGAACTATGACACATTATGTGGAGGATTATGATTAGATTTATTGCTAATACAGTATTCAAATATTGCCAAAACAGTATACAATATAAGCATGACTAAACATATTATAACCAGCTTATATTATAACCAGCTAGAAATGTACAGGTTTACAGACTTTGACCTTACAGAATGCACAACAGCAAAGCAGCAAAGCACCTGTGGAGCAGCTTTAGGATTTTATCTCTGTTTGTGACTGGATTTTGGTGCTTTTACTCACCTGTCCAAAAGTGAGTGTTCCTCATCTTTGGGCTGGATGTACCCTGCAGTCATCCCTGCCAGGACAGGGGTAATCCCTGCCTGGAAGCTGCCTGCAGCCTGGGAGACCAGTTTGGCCAGTTGGCCCAATAAATACTCCAGCAGTATTTTAAACACTTTTGCAGGCTGATGTGTGCCGAGGTCAGTCGAAATCATTACAGCTCCCTCTCTCTGCAATTCATCATTGTGGGAATACCCGGACAGTTCCTCCTGGAATGCTCACTGGGTGTTCTTATCTTAGTACCATTCCCACTTGGTATTCTTATCTTAGGACAAATCGTATTTCCCATCAGAGACAATTGTGAAGGAGAGGGGGTGTGTGTATGGGGAAGGGCACACTTGAAGCCCTGACTAACTTATCTCTGTCACACTTTGGCAGAGAATCTAGTTATCGGGATGGAGCTGGGAGCAAGGGGTGCCACAGCAGGTCAGGCCTAAGCAAAGGTCATACTGCTTTGCCTAAGGGAGCCAAGTATCCCCGAGGAGAAACAGTACTGCTGTTAACTCTGGAGCGACTGCACCCAGGTGTGTCTGCCAAGGCATGAACCACTATTAGACTCTGTACTGGATAACTCAGAGCCACACACCTCACCAAACAAGGCAGAAAAGCAGCATTTGCTTGAGGATGCAATGACCCTCTTCATCCAGACACAGAAAAAGAAATGCACTTTTCAAAATGATTGTAAATATTGTATTACTCTAGCAAAAACACCTTCATCAAAATGACCATTTTAATGTTTATGGGTGACAAGAAACATTTATGAGAAAAATGGTTAAACTTCAGAGTGTTTTTTCCTGAATGAATGCCATTCATTTTAGAAGATAGATGCCAAATGACTACAAAGACATCTTAGGATTCGTGGTGTGAAAGGCCTGTTGAATTCTTCATGGCCTTAGAGGACTTTTGGCTTCCTAGTATTGAAAATTGAAAGTGTCTACAACACAGTGATATCCAGAAATTACTCTTCCCATTTTCCTGACATGCCTGTTAACAGTATATGGCAGAGATGTCCTGCCTGTGTTCTTTGAAAATGTTTTCCTCTTCCTGAAAGTGCCAGATGAACTGAGGACTGCAGTGTAGCTATAGGGGAATGGGGTTTTTTGTACCCTTGCCCTGCATTTGTGTAGTGTCAGTCTGTGTGCAGAATGGTTACACAAATTTTTGTTGTAATGACTGAGAACAGAAAGGATAATTATTTCCTTCTTCCTAGTTGTTTTTTTTTACTTTTATGTATTGATCATATGGATTGTTTTTTTTAAAATGTGAATTTTCTTTTGGTAGGATGAAAAGAAATATTTTTAACATGTGAGGCCCTGTATCTTGAAACAGATAAGTTTGGGTTCTTGGTCAATATTTATTAAGTTTTATAATCTAATTTTATTGGTGAGAAATATCCTAGAATGTCATAATTTGTAATATGGACAGTAAAGCATGTCACATTAGAGCAATATTTCGGTTAAAGTAGCAAAATCAAGTACATGAGGTCACATCCTGTTCATTTTAGCTGTCACTGAGCAGTGCTTAAACAGACTGGCAGCCTTCTCTCTGAGTAGTATGGAGTGCACAAGAGGTTGGGAGGGGGCACAGCTGGGACATCAGACCGCAGCTGACCAAACAGATACCCCACACCATATGATGTTGTGCTCAGCAATAAAACTGGCGGGGAAAAAAGAAGGCATAGGGAATAGTCAGTGACGGTGTCTGCCTTCCCAAGTAATCATGACATGTGGTGGAAATCTGCCTTCCTGGAATAAACACCTGCCTGCTGATGTGAAGTAGCCATGAAGTGATTTTGCTTTGTGTGCATAGCTTTGCTTTACCTATTAAACTGTCCTTATCTCAGATCACAGGTTTTCTCATTTTTACCCTTCCTGTTCTTCCCTGCTTCCCACAGCAGTGGACAGCGTGAGTGGCTGTGTAGGGCTGAGCTGCCTGCTCAGATGGACCCACAAGTGTGCTTTTTGGCACCCAGTGTGGGGCCAGAGGGGTTGAAGGTAATGACAGATTTGATAGGAATGTACTATACAGGATTTACAGCTGTCACAGATGTTTAAGCTATTAATTGGCAGGCTGCTACTCTCACCAGAGGACCTGCTTGCTTTGCTCTGTATTAGAATGAGTGACTGTCTGTGGCTGCCGTATGCTGTAGTGCTTATCATCTTACTTTCCTGTGCCTGGGAACATTTTGATAACAGCACTGGCCACATGCCCAGGCTGACGGCCTGGTCATTGCTGCTGTTCCTGTACTGCTGTAGGCATGCTGTATCTATAGTCTGAACTCTGGTTGAAGCGGCTGTGACCTCTGAATAACACCAGGCTGGAGCAGATATACCCCAAAGTGTCTGTGGATAGGTCCATAGTGGAGCAGTTACACCCCTGAATAATTGAATCATGGAATCATTTAGGTTGGAAAAGACTTCTAAGTCCACCACTAAATCATGTCCCTAAGCACCACATCTACAAGTCTTTTAAATACCTCCAAGGATGGTGACTCAGCCATGCCCCAATGCTTGACAATACTTTTGAGGAAGAAATTTTTCCTAATAGCCAGTCTAAATCTCTCCTGGTACGATTTGAGGCCTTTTGCTCTTGTCCAGTTACTTGTTACCTGGAAGAAGAGGCCCCCCTAGCTACAACCTCCTTTCAGTAGTTGCAGAGAGTGATAAAGTTCCTAAGTTCCTCCTATTCTCCAGGTTAAACACCTCCAGCTCCCTCAGCCGTTTCTCATAAGACTTGTGCTCCAGACCCTTCCCCAGCTCCATTACCCTTCTCTGGACACGCTCCAGCCCCGCAATGTCTTTCTTGTAGTGAGGGGTCCAAAACTGGACACAGCACTCGAGGTGTGGCCTCACCAGTACAGAGTACGTGGGGACAATCACTACCCTGGTCCTGCTGGCCACACTATTGCTGATACAGGCCAGGATGCCATTGGCTTTCTTGGCCACCTGGGCACATGCTGGCTCATGTTCAGCTGCTGTTGACCAGCACCCCCAGGTCCCTTTCTGCAGAGCAGCTTTCCAACCAAGGGACAGTCTGTAACCTGTGAGTAAGTCCATCCCAGCGTGGTAAGAGGAGGAGTTAATTAACGAACCTTACAGCCTCGTCCAAAGGGCCCAGGCGTGGAAATTGTAATGGATACAATGTTTAACTGTTGTAACTCGTTTGAGTTGTGTGTTATGTAGGAGGCGATGTAGCAGAAGCCACTTGAACAGAGGGCAAGCCTCAAAAGAATCCCTGCAGGTGTGACCCAACGTGAATAGGTTTTGGCAAACAGTAGCTCCCCACAGCACACCTCCTGTCCTGAGCAATCACCACAAGAGATGGAACTCCAGTCATGGAAGAAGGGAACTCAATGGGCATTTTATGGATGTTTTACAGGGGTGGCCCATAGAGTAGGGGAGTGATATCTATCTATAAATTAAAAGATGGGGGATGTGTATGTGTGTGTGTGATTAATGGGGAGGTACTGGATAATGTGGGACTTGAGCATGACACAAATTGTATAGAACAAGGAGATTGTACTGGTTTGGGCTGCAGTGGAGTTAATTTTCTTCATACCAGCTTGTATAGTATCATGGTTTGGATTTTTTTTTAATATAATTATAAACACTATAAATGTAATTATTTATGTAATAAGTTGCAGCTCATGCTGTGCTCAAATTTAGAATCAGATCAAGATCTGAATAGTTACACAATCACAGTCCTAGTAGGCTGTAAAGTACATTTTCATAACAGCCCATCCTTCCATTAACCACCAGGTTGAAAAACAAATGGATTTTAGATTGTACTTAAACAAAAGTTTGTTGTTTTTTTTTTTTTGAAATTTAATTTGATTTGGCTGTATACAGTTTGTTTTTAATTAGCACACTTATAACTACTAAAAATAAAATGTGTAAGAAATGGAAAAAAGTTGAGACAAAGATGGATTGAAACTAAACGGGAGGAATCCTCTGATGCTAAATAAGAAAAGGGATCTGAAAACATAGGCGTGGCACAGAACGCGAAGTAAGAAAACGTCTCCTTTCATATTGGTTTCGTGTATTTAACACTTTCTTTGAGGATAAATTCTCTGGATGACAAGGTTTTAACCAAATAGTTGAGTACTTGAGTATTTTTGCATTTTATTGCTTAGCAACATATTACTTCTAATCTCCACTTAAGTGTTTGCCTAATGCAGTTCTTATCTTGAACAGTCAGGTTCTCTGAACAGAGATAATGCTTTTCAGCCTTTGAACTTTCAGAATAGTTTTCCTGCTTGCTTTGGCTTCTTGCAAACCTAACACTGATGCAAAAGCTGAGATCTCATAAAAAGACCTATGAGCAAAGTACTAGGAACTCTTGAAGAAGAAGTAGCATCTCACTCGCAGCTAACCCAGCTGGGGAGGCTGAGGAAGGCAGAACACGCAGACGAGAGACAGATCTCGACAAAATGGAGCTTGAGGATGATATAACCAAGGATCACAGAGGATATTCGGAGCAGATATCTTTAAACCCAGGACAGTACGTGAAGAAAAAAACCGTCTTTAAATACCAAGTCATCTGTGCTGTAAGTAGGTGCTGCTCTTCAGGGCTGCTAGTTTAACAGTTCTTACATCTGCAGGATTTTTTGAAGTTTCGTTGTATTAGTATAATCATTCAGGGTAGCTTGGTAATTGGTAGTTAAAATTTTACTGCATGATTGTGTCACCGAAACTGCACTAACTTCACTGGCACATTTCTAAAGTTCCTCTGGTATGTAGGAAGAAATTTTTTTTACTGGCCGTTTTTGTTGTACTTCATTAACGTGACAGTTCTTTTGCACAGTGAAGACATTGCTTCGATACTTTATTTTAGATATTGTCTTCAAAGAGATGTGTTTGTGGCCAAAGCAACCACACTTTCTTTTTGCTTACTTCTGTATCTTTAAATTTGTCATTAACGGAACAGAACATATAGGAAAGTCGTTGGCAAAAAACACTCAGGAAGCAAGGCATGGGAAAAGCCTAATGAAACGTTTTGTACGGTATTGTCAGTTCCACATCTCGAATACAGTGTCAACTTTTGACCTCTTCTGTGAGGCTTTAAGAGCCATGCAGCTGCCTTGTAAATAACAAAGTGTAGGCTTTTTGTTAGGTTTTTAAAATCTTCTGTTATCTCTTCTGTTTGTCACCACAATAGAAACAAACATTAAATACGTGTGTATGTTTGCACAAGCCCTTGCATTTGTAAATTGAAATTTAGAGAAAACTAGATACTGATTTTAGAAAGACTTGCAACTTAATTTTGAAAACAGCCCTATAAAAAAGAGAGTCAAGCTACTATACTTTTCAGCTCTATGTCATCAGAACAATTTCACATAGTACAGTTTCCTATTTAATGCTGCATTGTGCAAGGATTGCATAAAATATGAGGGAAATACTGGAAATTGTGAAAGAAAAAGAAGAGAAGGTAAAATAGCAGACATTTTTTCCTAAAGTCATCAGTAAAAAATGAGTCATGAGAAACAATGTGGGAAAACTGCATAACTATAAAGGAAAGTATTATACCTTCAAGAGGTTACTAGGAAGAGTAAAGTGAGAAATGTAAAACGTATCCTAAAACATATTCATTCTTTCAGATGCACTACTTTTCAAATGCCCGGCTATACAAAACCCAAAATCTAAATATTGGAGGTATAAACTGTTAATATTCCACACAATTTATGTTTTTGATAAATCTGATGCATGAAATACTTTCTTGGCAACTTTTTCCTGAAAGTTTAGGCAGAGAATTGTATACTCACAAATAGTAGTCACACTGTCTAGTAAGTCCTCCAGTGAACAGAGCATATGTGCTAGGAACAACTTTTCTATGAATAAGTTGTAATCCTGAATTTAGTCATAGAAGTCAGCCGTGGTAAGCCTGAAGATTTGTATAGGTGCTACCAACGTTATTTCACCTTAAGAGTGAATGTCCGAAAATCGAGGGTGTTTGTGTAAATGTTATAGCAAATGCAGCATCTTATCTGTATACCCGATAGGAGTTTTTGGGTTTTACTTCAGCTGTCTCATTACTTGAAAAAGTGGGAATGTTTGTTGCTGTAATAGCTGTACTTTAATTTGTACTTCAATTTAGTATCATCTATTTATTTCAATTACAAATGTGTTTTAATCAAAACGAAAGGTAAAACCATAGTGATTTTAAGTGTTAATCCTCCCTGCCCAGAAGGAGTGGCTGGTGGTCTAGCCCAAATGAACCCCCTGATTCTCAGTCCCTGATGGCTGAATGTAGGATTAAACTGCTGCCTTCACACCTGAGGTCTCTCTTCAAGGGACTTCAGCTTTTCTGCCACTTGGGGCAATCTTTCCACACACCCTTACTCCATCTGTCTCTCTCACCCCGTTCTCTCACAAATTCCATTTCCCGCCGCTTTGAGGTACATCTGTACAAACCCCTGTGAGTAAGCAGCAGGAAGAAAGTAACGGCGAGAAGGAGAAAGTGTGAAGGAAGTAACGATGGCGTTGCTAGTGTTTGGTACTGCTTGAGGAAAAAATCCATTATACACCCACACCTGAGAACTGAGCCGCCCTCCCTGCTGCCACACCTCTGCCCAGCACCTGCAAGGCAGGACAGGCAGCAGCAAAGATCAGGGGATGCACATGCAGTTGTTCTCAGTTCCTTACAGTTGCTGTAGTCTGAGATAAGAGGCTCCATTACAATAACACTGAGCATGAGAGTAACCCTCTCTCATTTCTACTTTATTTTTAACCTTAGTATTTCCAGGAACCGGTCAGCTGATTCCTGGAAATGGCAGAAGACAAAAGAAAGCTCTGAGGCAAAAATGGGACTTAAACTGGGCTGGTTCATGGTGTTTTTTCTTTGATGTGCATTTTCTTTCCCACGATTATCTTAGCGAAGATGAAAGTGCATACACCACAAAATACTCTGAGAGGGTTGTCAGTTTTCACTGCACCTTTCAGCCGGCATGCATTGCCATTTGTCTTGGGTGTCTATTGAGCTGATAAAGGCTTCCTCAGTTCTTTCCCAGTCTCCCAAAAGTTATGCTGCTTTCTGTTACAAGTTTCCTTGGGCTGATAGTCTCTTTCCAATTTCCTGTAACCTTGCTAGCAGGGTGACTTATTATGAGAAACTGTCATGTGGGTGAAAATTTTACACTTGCAGCCTCAGTCCAGCTAAATCCTTTAAGAAATCCTTGTGGTCATTTCAGGTAAAACCAGAAGATAAATAAAAGGAATTACCTTTATTTGTGCAGATAAAGAGTTTGCAAAACAGATAAATACATTGATTACTTCCTACTATCTTTTCCCTAGTAAAGATTTCCCCAGTTACAACATTACAACTGGCCATAGGTTAAAAGTGCAGCATTAAAGCCTCAGCTCCTAGGTTATAATTATTGTGCCTCTCCTATCTTCAGGCTCAATTTTTTGATGAAATTCAGAGAAAGGATTAGTTCTTAAGAAATTATGAATTCATAGAAATATTAATAATAGAGTTAATTTCTAATAAACGTAACAGTTTATCACAGTTGTGAATGTTGGTTTCCGTGTGTCTGTGTCACAGGTTCTGCTCTGTGCTTTGGTGGCTGTATCCCTGGGACTAGGTTTAGGACTAGGACTCAACAAGGAGCAAGGTATGTTTATGATACTTTCAGCATAATTGCCAGTGATCTGGATCTGGTAAAGGCTTTCAACAAAGGCTCTTTTATAGCGCAATGTAAACGAACTGTGAAAAGTCACCACCTGTGAAAATAAAGTTCTTGAATTTTTCAAGTTGGATTGTGTAAAAACAGAACACTCACAATCTATACTTGAAAAACCTGTCTTAAACCAAGTGCCTTGCTGATCTTTCCAGAAATGTGAAACCAAGTTCACAGCACGTTTGGAAGTTTTAATACATTAATACTTTCAGAAAATTTGAGATATGTGTTATCTTATTACATATAATGTCTTGCAATTATTTAAACAGTATTTTGTGAAAGAAATATCATTGGATCATCTTCAGGACTCATGCTACAAGTATATTTGGAATAGTTCAGGTAGCTGATGCTAACACTGATTATGAATATTCTTTGAAATGTTCAGTTTCTGTAAAGCTACAGTAAAAACGGGATAGTGGCTCGATTTGGTGGAATTGTATTTTTTAGTTAGAAAAACAAAGTAGTGTTTTGATGTCAGGGGATCATTCTAGGTGAGAATAAACAAACACAACACACTGTGAATTGAATAAAATGCTTCCTTTAGAATCAAAACAAGAGTAGTCCCACACCGGAGGAGTTCAAGGAAGCACAGTCTCTTTCTCGTTGCTCATCAACATGTTTTGTACTTGTTTACCTAGTAGTTCATCAAGTCTTAGATCCTTCTGAAGTCTTTCAATACCATGGGCCTAGCAAATAAGATGAAATGGAACTATGATTTGTTTTTGATCATTTGAAAATCATTTTAGCTCTGCACAGACTCTACAAAGTGGATACTAAAGCCCAGATTTGTCAGCAGGGCATCATGCAAAAGCATGAACCTTGTGGCAATTATAAGGGAATTGCCCCAGCAAACCTGAGTAGATAGTTATACCTATTCCTGTTGAAATAAATAGATAGCCAAATTCGATATTAAAATTTTATATCATAAAATTTATTAAAAGTCCAAAATATCGGAAACGCGATGCCACGATCGAAAGAGACACAGTACCAAGCCCGGGATTGGTACTGGGTGAACGAAAGTCTAGTCTCTATCGTACCAGACGTCCTTAGTTCACAACTGCTGCTTTTTGCAGCGGGCTTATATACTATGTTTTGCGCAGAG
Source organism: Gymnorhina tibicen (assembly GCA_013399875.1). Lineage (NCBI taxonomy): Eukaryota > Metazoa > Chordata > Aves > Passeriformes > Artamidae > Gymnorhina > Gymnorhina tibicen. The sequence goes on from VXAZ01001543.1 coordinate 2,318,588, forward strand.
TTCGGAGTTTTGGAGAGTTAACTTCTATTCAACATGTTCATAAAGAGATTCTATTCTAGGAATTGAAGTGGACAAAAGTTCATCCTGTCTTTGATTAGTTTGCCATCACCGGGGAGTGTTATCAGATGTCTCTCGATGTTCCATATCTCGGTTCCACCCGGCCAGGGAGGAGTTCTCGCACATCTGAGTTCTGATTGCCTGTTAGCACTTGGCCTGGGAGGAGTTCTCGCCGATATGGGTGCCGAAAACTCCTCCTTGGAGATGTAGATTTCCAGGTGGTGTTGGATGCTATCTCAACGTGCTGTCTGGTGTTTCATGCTTGTGTTCTTGGGATGCAAATTTCTTCCTGGCAGAGTTGATGTTCTCCTTTCTGGACAGGAGTTGTTCCTTTTCGATGTAAAGTGATCGTTCCGCGGGTGTGGTATTGCTGTTCAGCCCGAGCCCGTCCTCCATTCGAGTGCAAATGTGAAACGGGGCCGAGACTACACCCAGCTCAAGGCGAGCTCCGGGGTTTTGAAATGTAAATGTCCCCTCCGAAGAAAGCACGATTCCGGGAATCGCGCTCGCGCTCGGCTGTCTCAAGAACTCTCCCCCTCCCCACAGGACCCAGTATACAGTTTAATATCATGATATTTCATATCTGAGCGTGAATTAACTGATTATATATATAACACTGTCTAACAGTGAGAGTGAAGAAGAAAGCTGGAAATGCAGGAGCTCAGCATGGTTGAAATAGTACTTCTGGAGTACAGAGAATGTGGACACAAGGCTTGTCCATGTGGAGGCTGGTGCGGAACTGCAAGTGATCTTTAGACATTGGGGGTTGTCTTCAGGTGTCCTCAGGAGACCGAGAGCTGTCCCTTCACCCTGCACAAAGGTGTCAGAGCTGTGCTGAGGAATACGTGTCTCAACTTCCACCACCAGGCCCCTCATTCGAACTCTTTTCTTTCTTTTAATTAAAGCAATCAAACCTACAGATTTTTAAGGGACATTTTAACGATAAAGTAGCAGAGATATTGCCAGGGTCCTGGGTGCACTAATAAGCTTTATGGATTGGGTCCAGATGGCTTTTGAATGTCTCTAGGAAAGGAGATTCCCCTAGGCTGCCCCCACCCTGCCCGGGTCCCAGGGGCCACCTTCCCTGTCCCAGCACTGACCCAGCTGGGATGGCCTCCAGTTCCAGCCTTGCCCTGCCCATCCGTGAGTCCTGCTGAGCCAGGCCCAGCCACAGGCCAATAGCCTGGCCTTGACCTGTCCCTTTTGCCAGGGAAGTGCCCAGTGCCTGGTGTGGGGCTGCCCTGGTGCCGCCTCAGCTGCCCTGCTCCAGGCTGGAGTGGTGGGATGGGTCCTGGTAGCTAGTCCCTGCCCAGCTGCCCCTGGGGAGCCCCCATGGCTCTGGTACCCAGCCCTGAGGGAGCTCCCATCCCATGCAGGCATATTACAGAACATCCAAAGCGGGAATCACTCTTCCTCTTTTATTTCAGACTGAGAAATGAGCAGGGGAGATTCCAGTCTCCCCTTCCTCGTGCTGGCAGTGTGGGACACCGTGGCATTGCCTCCTGTGCCAGTGGTCCTGGAGAGACTTGTTGCAGAAACAGCCCTGCCCCAGGCTGTGGGCCAGCATGGTCCCAAGAGCTGTCAGGACCTTCAGCACCCAGAGGGATTCCTACAGCCTTGCTTGCACCTTGCTGACCCGCGTGCTAGTGACCGTATTGGAAAATGGCTAGGGAATCGGATTTGGGAAATTATTCAGCACATTTCTCCCTGCAGCCCATATCCATGACCTGTTTAACAGACCCGCCTGGGACAGGGTTATGTGAGCACTCAGCCTCGCTGCCTTCTCCTTACAGTCAGCTGCAGACACAAGTGCAATGAGCCACGCAGGAGCGGTGTGCACGGCTGCCAGTGCGACAGCGGCTGCAAGGAGCGTCAGGATTGCTGCTGGGACTATGAGGACACCTGTGTGGAGCCAAGTAAGTGCTCGCTGGTGTCCATTTTGTTTCGGATTTTTTTTTTCATGTGACCGTAGTAGAAAATGGGTGGTTCTCATGTTGATGCAGATACACAGAAGTCATGTCACATTTCCTACGGAGGGAAATGTGACAAAAATCACAAAATCACATAATGGTTAAGGTTGGAATGGACCACTGGAGATCATCTAGTCCAACCTCCCTGCTCAAGCCGGGTCCTACACTGCTGAGGCTTGTGTCCAGACAGCTTTTGAATGTCTCCAGGAAAGGAGATTCCACAACCTATCTGGGCAATGTTTCCAGTGCTCTATCACCCTCACAATAAAGTTATTCCTGTTCAGGGATATGGCAGAGTCAAGCTGCCTCTGTAGTCAGGTGGCTAGAGGGCTGTAACTTGGTGACCTGGCAGGATACAAAATGTTCTTGCATCTTTCTCAAATCAGATCCCTGTATTTTTGTCCCTTATGGATAACCAAAGCATTTGCCATGCATATTTCATGGTACATACAACGCTGAAGATGAGCATGATCAGAAATCACGAGTTATCTTTAAGCAGGGCCCTTTAAGCAACCCTGTTGTGCCGGTACTTCTTACACTTTTGAAAATAAGGAGGTGTTTCCCAGTCAGTTGTGCTCTCCAGCCTCATGCATTCCTTGGTGGGTGCCTGCGGTTGGAGGAGTCCACTTGTCTTCCAAGGGAATAGCCTGGTTCTGCACTGAGGCCAGGCTCCTCTCCAGTTACTGTCTCTGCTTTCCCAGCAGCCACTCAGGTATTTCTTCATCCTTGTTGCTTTTTCTGCCCACTTCAGCCCTTACTTCTCTTTTTTTTTTGCTCTCTGCTGGAACTTGTGTGCAAGAGCATGAGAAAGATCAATTTGCTTCTCTTTCTCCTCTCTAAAAGAAACATGGAGAGTTTTTTTGGTGGTTTTTTTTCCCTAGAACTTTTTGGACAGATGGAAGGCTTTGAGGGAGATGACTTGGGGGACACCTTTGTGAAATAAATTATTTTATGACTCTGTGTTACCATTCAATGGCCGAAGAAATAGGCTTTCTGTGTTAAATGAAATCTTGAGTTTTCCTTCCAGACAAAACATCTAAAGCAACTCAAACAGTATATATAAAAAACAATTTTTTTGCTTTACCTGTTTGGGCTATTTCCATGCAAAGTTTACATGAGGTTCTGTGAACGGAATCATAATGTTTTTCTTTGAATTTTCAGCCCGATCTTGGAAGTGCACTAATTTCCGTTGTGGTGAGACAAGAATACCTGGAAGTTATTGTTCTTGTTCTGATGACTGCTTGCAGAAAAAAGACTGCTGTGTAAATTACTACAGTGTTTGCAAAGGTAAATCAAAAGTGAAAAAGTTTTAAATATAAATTATTCTATGAAATAGATGGGCAAACATGGAAAATATAGAGGTAGATTTGTTTCTCAAGACTAGAGTCTGATTGACATTTTGGAAAATTAAGATGTTTTGGGGTGAAGCTTTTGGTATTTCCCTGTGAAAAAGACAGTTTCTGGAGAACACTGTGAATTGTGTCATTCATAAGAAAGATAGAATGATTTGGATATTGCAGAAGTATACCACATGTGGGGGCTTTGGATTGTTTCACTTTTTTTCTTTTTTTTTTCCTTTATTTCCCCCCAAAATAGATGGAGACAATCTGAGGTACATCTTGTAGTAATCATCCCTAATTTAAAATTTCCCATACTTTTTATTATAAATCTGTTTTTAGAATGGATTTATTATGTTTTACTTATTTTTGAATATCTTTGGTCGTGGCTAATTGTTTCATACTGGCTCCAGCTAAACACATAAAGAATGGGGCTGGTATAATTCAGTTACAGGAATGATACTTGAGGAGTATGCTGGTGACAGAGTATCTGTCATCAGAATTCCTTTATGTTGTGGAAGGGAATAAATTTAAGGCAACTCCTGCAAAATTATGTTTGTTACCTAACTGCAAATTAAAGCTAAAAGGGGTTAAACCACAACATACAGAAAGAAAAGAAGTGCTAAAGGGAGCCCAGGGCTTGTCTCTGACTGTGTCAGTGGTACGCAGAAAAGAAAAAAGGAATAAGTAGTCCAGTGTGAACAGGATAGAGTTTGAATATTTTTCATTTAAAATCCAATAAAAGCCTAAGCTTTTGTAGTGTTTTCTTCTCCATTTTGTTTGTTTGCTTGTCTGTGTAGTGTATGTGCTATGTTTTTAACTTACAGTTGTGAGCACTAGTCCTTTCAGGGTTTGAGGGCCTAATAGGTTGCACCAAATTGTTTCTAAAGGTATCTTTAGCTCTACATTTCTGTTGAAGCAGAAAATGTTACAAGAAGAGCTTTAAAAAGATCATCCAGGTAGCTGCTCTTTTTTCTCTTTTTTTTTTTTTTTTGGGGGTGTGTAAGTGCTAACTCAGTATTTTTTTTTCCTTTTAGGTGAAATATCTTGGGTAGAAGAACCATGTGTGTCAATTGAAACTCCTCAGTGTCCAGTCGGGTAGGATAAAGGAATTTGTCTTCTTAGCAAATAAAAAAATCTTTGAGATGGTCAGAAATACTCCAGTGTTCTGAAACAGGTTTTCATATTTATGGAGAGTAAGGTCCCTGCCCTGAGGAATATTCTGTAGAAATTGTTTGTGGCTAGGAATGTTTGTTTTTTTTCTAAAACCTTTGTCATCTTGTTGCACATTCATTGATCATTTACACTTTAGAGCAGAGTACAGGAGTTCAAATTCAGATTGAAATTCAGTTTGCAAAGACCTGGAAAAATTGTTAAGAGTTATCTCAAGGTTCATTTATCACAAATTGTTCATAGTCCATTTTATGTGATCATATTGTATCTGTGACAATTCAGATAAGTCACCTTATGCAGTCTGTAATAACTGTTAGAATCTGTGTTTGCAATTCTTCAGGCAACAGAGTTGTTCGGGGGGTTTTTTGCTCCAGTTATTTGCAGGAAGAAAGGTCTGTTAAAAAGAAAGCTATGAAGTAGCTGTATATCTACAAATGCTGAAACAATTTTGCTATTTG
>VXAZ01001543.1:2327570-2430528 GCA_013399875.1 Gymnorhina tibicen
ATATGTTGATATTATTGCAGTAAGGCTCAAGTAACCATTTTCTGGATATAGTATTTCTGAATATTGTGAGGAAGAGTAAGTTGAATATCTTCAGCTTGTGCTATAAAGGGCTCTAAAAAGTGAGATTCATTAGTGCACATGTGGTTAAAATTTCCTGAATATTTTAGGGCTCAGATGTCCAGACACTTTGTACCTGGACAAAATGTCGGCATATTTATTAATTTCTTCTCAGCAGCAATAGTCTAAATTGACAGTGTTTTTATCAGTTCTGAGTGTACTACACTGTGTTTCTATTGTGCCCCTTTGAAATTTTCCCACGGATGTTATGATGTACTACATTTTACTGAATAGTTAACAATCTTGTTTGTGGATAATGAGAGTATCCAGAAACCTGAACTTGAACCAATGTGCAAACCTGGCTTCTCAGGCAAGTGGTTTATTCTCTAATGTCGTTCTGACATCTGAAGGAATTGAATCAGTGAAGGAGTCATGAATTCTGAAGTCAGTAGTCAGTTCCAGTCTTATGAAACAAGGTGAAAAGGAAATGCCAAACTGGCAAAAGGAACGAATACCATGCTATGTCTATGTTTCCAAGAAACCCTTTGAAACAAGAACAGGTCTAATTCAGCATTGCTCATATTTGTGGTCAGTTTGAGCAATTGCTTATGCACATTCATGCATATATTTCTCAGAAATCTACAGGAAAGGGAAATTTCTTTCTTTGCAAAAGAAAAAATGTAATGGTGATTTGTAGTATAAAATCTTTCCTCTCTATTAACTCCTTTAACCTAGAACTTTCAGTAGAGCTAATCAAGGTAGTTGTTATAGAATGTGTACACTATTAATATAGATCCTTTATTGTGCAAGAGGAATCCATAGAAAATTTTGCTGAATTTCTCATGTCTTTATCAATTATTCAGCCCTTCTTCAAACACTCTCTAAGCCTTTTTTTTTTTCTGTATCACACTGGAATAGTTTTGCTGAAAAATTTTACACTTTCATTGTTTCGGTTGCTTAGTTAAAATCAGCTTCTCTTTGACTGAAATGCTCTACATCAATTAATAAATTGTGTTTGAGCATGAATGAAATAATAATCTGGTTACAGCTTAATGTAGAACTCTGTAGTCTATGTGAGTTAGATGTAAAAATGGCGTTAAGGCATCTTCCAGTCTTCACATGTTTGTTTTGTGGGTAAAAAAGGATTCTACAGTGGATTTAGACATTATAAATGTTTATGTACTGAGTATCTTTGATTGATGAAAAATAATGCAATGTTTGGAGATACAGGTAGGACACCTGGGGTGGGATTCACTCCAGGGCAGAACACCTACATTTAGACATATTCTTGGAGATGTCTGTGTGTGAGGTGTCTGCTTGCTCATTACAGTCAGTGCCTCTATGGTTAATATAGTCTGTACAGCGCAGTGCAAGAGCCTGGAGGACAAGTCAGCTCAATCGACCGACAGAGGGTGCCACAGGACAAATTGTTGCCTTAATCTGTGTTTTCAGTGTACTTCACAGTGCCATGGCCTTCAGCAGCTGTGTCAGGAGAATGCAGATCTTGAAGGGATTTGCATCAAAGCTGTCAACTTTCATGCAGATGTCTTGGACATCAGAGGGTTTCTCAAATGTCACCTGGCTCCAGTGCTTAAGCCACTGAGTCCTTCTCTGCTTGTCACCAATCAGCTCTGCAGAATATCTTGTTTGGTCTGACCTCAGGCTTCGGTCTCATTGCACAAACATGTATATCTAGGCCATTTTGGATCTCAGAAGTATCTGAGAAATTTACTTGGGTTGGAAGACAGGATGTAGTAGCAGCATCTGAAGGCCAGACAGGATCATTAAAGATTTCTCAATGGACCTTAGGCCCCTGGGCTTTAGGCAGCTGAGTTGGGCATCCAGGCCCACTGACTGCAATGGGACGGTAGCCTTAGCTCACAAGGAGGCGCCAGGATTGTATGAGTCTTGTTTTGGAGTGACATTTCTCCATCTAAAACCGTAGCAACTGATTGTGGTGATTTTTGTTTGTTTGTTTGTTGTTTAAGACTCTTTGTTTTCAATAAAAAAAAAAAAAAAGAAAATGTATATTAATACCTTGATCTGTTGCAGAAACATGTGGCACACATTCAAAATACATGAGAGCCGTTTACCCCACAAAAACCTTTCCAAACCATTATACTATTGTCACAGTAAGTGAGAATTTTTGATTTTCCTTTTCATTATCTGGATAACACAGAAAGGATTTTGTGGTGCCTGTCTTTTTGTGGGACATGGGAACTCATGCTCTAGATATAAAAGAGAGAGAGAGATGCTGAGATGGTACATACAGGCGTGATCTGTGTGGTTATACATGTGTGCTATCTGACCCTGGCCCGTGAGCCGGTTATTCCCGATCCTTGTCAGTCTAATTGGATACGGGTGAGCATGGGTAAGGACACAGCCTTTTGATGATAGCGTTTGTTAGGGTGGGTTTGGCAGCTGATATACAGCCACGTGACATACAGGGTACCTAATCTATAGCACATCAGGTTTTAACTGGGCTGGGAAGGAAATATGGAAACTTGGGCACGAGTTTCCAATTTGATGGGCACGCTGAATTCATTGGCAGGAAGCTGATGATTTGTGTGAATTAGGAAAGTGTTCTCTTTCTATGATAAAACAGTTCTTTTAAAATTGCAGCACTGTAGCAGTGTGCATTGAAACATAGTTTAGGGTCCATTTGATTTTAGGACTAAGCATTTCATTTTGTTTATTTTCATTTTACAGGGATTGTATCCAGAATCTCATGGCATCATTGATAACAACATGTATGATGTACACTTGAATGCGCATTTCTCACTTTCAGGGGAGGAAAAATTCAAACCTGAGTGGTGGAAAGGGCAACCAGTAGGTTTGTTTCTCATACAGTATTTATGTCCAGAGTGGTTTGTGTCGTGTAATAAAACAAAACGTGAAGGGAATAAAATTCAAAACTGTGCAATATATTTGCAGCAAGTACTAAATAGCCTGTAGGCTTCATATAACAGGCTGCCTACAAAATAGTTTGCTTGTTATGATTGTAAAAGGACTCTTAAAATGTTAATTCTGAGATGCAAAATTTTCACTTAATGTGGCAGTTAGTAAAAAAAAGACTGAAATATTTTGGCTAGTATTGGAATGGATTTCTTGCCACAGGAAGCCATAGTAAATTTTTGATATGGTTTGATTTTTGGGTATTTTTTTTGTTTGTCTTTTGACAACTTGCTACAAAATGAAATTGGTTTCCAAATTACATCTATTTACAAATACACTTATATCTATTTGCCAATGTCCAGGCATTTAAAAACAAGGAAGGGAGTAGCAAAGATCTTAATTTCCAAAAAAAATTCAGTTATATATAACATAAGGCACATTTCATAACAACCCCAAATTGTACCTATGGTTATGATTAATATTATTAATTTACTAGAAATATCAAGCTCTAATAATGGTGCTGAAAAAACCCCAAACATATGCAATATGTGGTACACCTACTTAATACACATTTATGTATGTGTGTCTGTGTGTCTGTGTGGCCATGTTTGTAGTATACTCAAATACTCAGGTTTTGGTGCTGTATTTTTCCTGAAGGATTACATCACGTTGTAACACAACCAGAGCTGCACTTTTTAGGAATAATAGAAATATGTCCTCTTATAATAAAATCGTATAATTAGAATTTCTATCTGAAATAGAAATAGGTACAAAACAAAATGAAATGAATAGAGTAGAATATTTCAGTTGGAATGGACTTACAGTGATCAACTTGTCCAGATGCCTGACCAACTCAGGGCTGGCCAAATGTTAGATCACATTTTTAAGGGTGTTGTCCAAATGCCTCATAAACTCTGACAGGCATAGGACAGCAACAACCTCTTTAGGAAGCCTGTTCCAGTGTTTGACATCGTATGTGCAAAAAAATGTTCCCTAATGTCAAGTCTGAATATCTCTAAGGCAACTTCTTCCATCTTCATGATCCTGGGGTTTGCCACAGGAAAAATGATCACTGCCCATTGCCAGTTATGGAAATACCTATGTGGTTTTTTTCTATGCTCAGAGTATCCAACAATGACAACATCATGGTTTCCACACTAAAAATTTTTCTTCAGAATGTGCACGTAGGAAACAAAACTTCAGATCAGATATGGTCATTAGGTAACTGTGTGATGTGTGAAAGGAGAAGGAAAAATGCATGCTCGCAGCACATGTTTCTACTTTTGTGATCTGAGGTCCTCCAGTGGTGACAAATAATAATTTGTTTGTATCTTTACCCAAAGGTCTGGCTGACAGCAATGTACCAAAATTTGAAAGCAGGCACCTTCTTTTGGCCAGGCTCTGATGTTCCAGTTCAGGGAACATACCCCACTTTGTACACCATATACAATGGGTAAGATTTTATAGGGCTTGTACCAAATTCCTGCAGATTACTCCAAAAATCCAGACTGCTATTTGACAGCTGAAGGAAATAAAATACAAGATTTTTAAACAAGTCTGACACATAAGTGCCATGTCACATCATCCTGGTTATGTCATGGAACTACGAAAATACTTGAAATTTTCAGAACCATTCAGGGGATTCACAATGAGAAAGTCAAAGGGTACTGTATATTCTGCTCTCCTAGACAGCTTGGAAGTTTCAGCCAACTGCAAGACACTAGGAGAGCATCTTGGAACTGATAAGTACCCCCTGCTAAGCTGCACCAATGATTGCCATATTTCCATGCATAAAATCAACAGATATTATATAGCTCTTTAGAAATACTTGCAGTTGAGAATAGGCTTACAGATAACCTATACCTTAAGACGATGAACACAAACTAGGAAGCCATGGCAAGAGGCTATGTGAGACAGAAATTAATTGAAGAGAGAATGCTGGATAGGGAAGCTACTGATGGAAGAGGGGCTCCAAATCAATTTATTCTGGTTTTGCTTGCATGTTTGATAATGTGCACACAGCTGTTGAATCATAGTTCTTGTATGGCTTTTTCTAGTTCATTCGAAGATTACGCATGTGAAGTAGCAATTGCCTTCATCATTTTTGTGGCATTATTATTGTTGTGGGCTTTTTTTATTGTTTGTTTGTTTGTGTTGCTTGCAGTTTGTTTGTTTTGCTGTGGAAGGCATTGATATTAGTAAATTATTTCTAGATTTTTGATGCTTGTGATGTTGGCAGTGTATTTCCCATGATTCTTCACATTTAGAGAGATACTCTAAAGCAAGCATAGAACCATAAGTCTCTATAGATAACAGACTTTGCAGTGATGTGTAGGATTGGTACTCAGAAAACACCTGAGAACTGTAACTAGCACACAGCTTGTGCATGACTTTGAGGGGAAGCAGAGCTATTTAATGGGTGAATTCTTTCATAGGAAACAAAGCATGATCTCACAAAGAATTTGATGGGATTATTACTTACTTTAAAATATGAAAGTCCAAGGCTTATACATGCTGGAAAGAATAAAAATTATTCTACCTTATGTTTCAGGTTTATTTCCTGAACTTAAAATATCTTTTTTTGCATGTATTTATAAATTATTCTAATTTACTTATAATAAATTATAAGTAGTCCCACCAACACAGGTTTGTGTTTGCAAAATCAGGGTCTGTCTAATTTACCACTTAAAGTGACTTACATTCAATTAAAAATGAGAGTAATAAAATTAATTGCTGTACCTTGTTAAAATGCATCATTCTTAGTTCCAGATCTGTGACTTTAATATATGACTAGAGTATGGACATTTTCTTTGTATCTAGGAATTAGAAGTGGTCAGAAAGTCTTGTTAACATCCTATATTTTCTTTTTCTTTTTTCTTTTCAGTTCGATTCCATATGAAGAGAGAATTTCAGGAATACTGAAATGGCTTGATAATGCCCAGCCTGAGAGGTAACCCTTTGTAATATCTACCTGATTTGTGAGACTATAGCTTAGCTTTCAATGCTTACCAATTGAAATTTCTGTTGGTGTTTGTGAAACATGGAATCTTCCTCACTATTTCAAATGATTACTTGCTGAACTTAAGCCTGTTCTGTAAGTATAGCTGTGATAAGACTGTAGGTACAAAAGACTAAAAAGTGAACGTATACTGGAACAGGATGTCTGTTGTATGAGTTTTAGTTTATTGTTGTGTCTTTTTTCTTGGTGCATGGCCTATAGGAAACATTGAACATTCAGTTTCTTCCATAAATGTATCGATGAAAGATTTTATATGAAGGCTATTGCACAAGAAATATTAAATACGTGAAAGTAATTGCAGTAAGTAATTCAGGATGAAAAGTAAATGTCAGTGATGATCATGGTGTTAACTTTGTGACATGTAAAGAAATGAAATATTTTATATGATAAATTGCTAATAAAATCCAAATGTATTTGCAGTTAAGAGATGCTCTCTAGAGCCTCACTGCTTAGTCGGGAAGAGCTCCTTCAGGTGGTAGTTCCATTTACATCTCTAAAAGGATTGTTTACTCTGGTGTCTGAGATCTTGAATATTTCCTGAGTGATTTCTGGTTACCCATTAAAGACACGAGATTGTTTCTGAAATTGTAACTTTAAAGGGCCCATGTTGATTAATTACAAAACTCAGAGGAAGTTGAATGATTATTTTTGCTGTATGGACTTCTACCAAGGTTTAAAAAGGTTATTTATAATTCCTTTTAAAATGTCATTTAATGTTGCTGCTTTTTTTTTTTTTTAATGAAAATGTTCTTCTCAAATGCTGCCTCCAAATTCTCATTATGTTCCATTCTTATTTATTTCTAACTCAAGGCCTGATTTATACACTTTATATATTGAAGAACCAGATTCTTCTGGACATTCATTTGGACCAGTTAGTGCTGGTGTAAGTAGTTTCTGTGTTTTTCTTACAGTTAATTGCACTAAAAATGGTGTTGTACTAGGAACTTAACCAGTTTATAGACCTGGAAAGGATAGTAGATAAAAAATTGCCATGACAAACCGTTTTATGACTTTTTATTAAAAATTTTTGCTTGTGGTTGAGCCCATTGTTATGATTCCAGCACTGTGTGTGAATCAAAAGAACTACAAACCAAACAGACTGGCTGAAAATAATTTCAGATCATCCTATTAGAAAAAATATTAATATTTATATTTAGACTGAACTTTAATTATATTGCAAAGTGATATTTAGAAGCATGTGGCCTGGCAAATTCTCAGAGCTGCCTTTTAAGTATTCCTAATACTGTATTTCAATGTTTGCTAATTTGTAACCCAAAAGTATTACATTTTTACTTGCATGAAGGCAAAAAGTTCAACCTTTAAGGATCTTAGATGTAACTGATTTATCTCACAGGTAATCAAAGCCTTACAGGCAGCAGATCAAGCACTGGGGATGCTCATGGATGGACTTAAACAAAGAAACCTGCACAACTGTGTAAACCTCATTGTTTTAGCTGATCATGGTAATGTATATACTTCTTTTTTCAATTTAATTTTACTGAGTCACTGTTTTCTTCTTCTGTGCAATATGTGGGCTTAGTAGTGTTAATCCATTTTATAATTCACTTCATCTTCCTTGCCATATAAAAAAATAACTGTTTCTATGTTGCACTTTAGGGATGGAGAAGACCTACTGCAAACAATTAGAATATATGACTAATTACTTCAAAGAGGTGGATTTCTACATATATGCTGGGCCTGCAGCTCGCATTCGAGCACGTGATGTTCCAAACAACTATTTTACCTGTAAGTGTGGACCAATCCTGGGGTTGAACAATCAATATAGCAGGAAATAAATAAATAAATAAGGAAATGGATAATCAGTAGTAATCAGCAGAGTGAACAGCTTTCTGTTTCCCTTAACTTGACTTCAACATCAATGGAAGTTGTTTGGGTTTTTTTTTTCCAAGAATGACCACCTTTGATGAAATTTAGATGGAGGTTAGGAAAGATTGTTGCAGACTGATTTGTTTTTTCTTGGCATGGAAAGATGAAGTAAAGGTAGTTTTATTGTTTTGGACTGGAATTCAGATCTTTCATAAGTGCATTGCTCCTCACAGATATCTTGTGCCCATTGGCAGAGTCAGTCTTTTTGAAGCAGTGAATATTTCTAACTATGTGTACAAAGGTACAGAATCTGAACCTTAGCACAGTGGAATCTAAGCCTTGGTTAAGCCCTTTAGCTAATATCTCAAAAGAACAGAAAATTGAAACCATGTGAGCTAACTCTGGCTTGAAATAGATATCGTGCTACCAGACTAGAAAAAAAAATCCCAGAACTTTCTGTATCAGGGAAAAGAATGGAGATAAAATCATGGAAATGCTCTATGTATTGACTTTAAAGAATTTGTAAAGTATTGTAAAAGGCTTAGTTATTGCAGGTTGCAAATAAGAGCTGGGTTCTCATTGTACTTTTTATTCATATTTTTTAATTGTACTTATATTTGAAGGCACAATATTTATATGACATAAAGCAGACTTTCTTTGGTTTAAGTCAGACAAAAGCAAAGTAATGAGCTGAGGAAAGAATACTCATGTTTTTTGCATGTCTCAATCTCAATAAAATTGTTGACTCATTTCCTCTAATAGTCTTAGATTTTCTGTAGGAATTTTCCTTCCATGAAGTGCTCAGATTTGCTTTTTAAAAAGTTAATGTCAAATGCTTAAATCACTCTTTCAAAGTGCTCAGATTTGCTTTTTAAAAAGTTAATGTCAAATGCTTAAATCACTCTTTTGAAATGTGCAAGGTGAAGATAGCAATATAGGCAAATTTTCTCTGTGACTGTTGCTGGAAGTGAAATACAAGTCAACTGCTCCAGGTCCTGTTCAATGTAAAAAAGGTTATACTTCAAACAGAGGTTAGATGAGAGAAAAAACCTCGGGTCTGATGATCTGTCAGCTTTAGGTGTAGGCAGTCATCACCATGGTAGTTTTCTATAGTCTGTCTTGATGTACCTGAAGTTCTAGTTACTTCCACAGACACACAGGCAGTTACCCCTGGAAACATAACATTCCTACCTGTGGAAGGCTATAGTTGCCACAGTCTTCACAAGCTAATGAAGAAAATCAGTTTTTAGACAAAAAGCATGTTTAAGTTTTTCTCATGAGGCTTTGTCCTTTAGCTATTCGAATGTATATTAATTCATCTTTTCTTTTTTAACAGTTGACTCAGAAGGAATCGTTAAAAACCTCACAGTGAGTAAATATTTTCATAACTTTTACTCATAGCTACTCTTAATAGGAATCCGATGAGAAAACACAGTTTGTAAAAAAATGAAACTATGGTGCCACTTTAAATAGTGTACTGACTCCAGTGCACCATGGGAGGTGGTTCTGGAAGTTGTTCAGAGATGATGCACAAAGGTTTGCCATAGGGGATCTCTCTTCAGAGAAAATTTTTCTGCACTTCACTTTGAGAGAGAAGTGCCTGACTTCAGGGGGAGAAACCAGGGTATATCTTCATGATGGAACAGAATACAGCACAGAGCTGCTTTAGACAATAAGCATCTGTTGGCACTGAATCGCAAGTGCTGCACTCAGGCTAGGCTAAAGTAACTTTTCCACACAACAGGTAATGACATTGTAGAGCACATCGCCACAAAGTGTTGTAGAGGCTGGAAATAGAAATAGGAAGGGGGAATTTTAGACACATTAATGCAGGGCAGCCCTGTAAGGGCTTTTAAACCTGATCCACAAGGAACATCTGACTTAAAAAGTCCCTGAAGTCTAGATGAAACTAAGCGGGTACAAGAAAGAAGCTTCATTCAATACTTGGCTTGTTCTTACACACTTTCTGTAAGTGTCTGATTCTGGAAATTTTGGAGATCTGATTTGAAAGAGTACTAGGCAAGATGGGCCTTTGGCATCTTGCAGTATGCAGTATGCAAGATGAGTATGCAGAGAGGCAGTATGACTCTCTTAGGATCTTCTGACGTATCACTGAAATACTTGCAGTGCTTTTACATATGCTGCACCACCCCAGGGCCCCGTACTGGTAGTTCTGCTTGGAACCAAGCCATGCTGAGTGGATGTAGCACTTGAGGGCAGGTCCAAGCTTGCCTGTGTCTCCCATGTGGGTATGCTTTGGCAGCTGAGTTCTGAAGGATGCAAACAAAGAAGTGCAGAACAGAGTGCAAACCAAAGGAAGACCAAACCTATTTCTTTTACTGCAAGGTGATAAGATGTGACAGTGCATGGCTTTTTCCTTATACTTTTTTATAGAGATAATTCACTGCCTTTTTTTTTTTTGTAGTGTTCAAGATATACATTAATACATGTGGGATGAACGTGCTGGACAAACTAAAAAACTTGTAGGACAGTTGTCTTTTTGTATTTCTTTCCTTTTACAATTTACAGTGAGTTAAACATTTAAACTGCTTGCTCTCAGTGTGTTGTCATACCTTCCCCTTCTTTTCTTCATTGCCAGTTTGTTTTCTATTCTGTGGCTTGTCCTGGGCTAAGCAGTAGACAGGTGTTGTGGTACATTTAGAAACAATGCTCTCAGTTTGTAAAAAATCTGGGCTCCCAAATGGGTACGTTTCCGATAAATCGCCACTAGAGGTCTTCCTTTAACCTGTTGAACATGCAGGAGTAGGATCAATGGCTGGAAATAGCTGAAGGAGCTTTCTCAGTGCTACATCCCCTACCTCACTGTATGATGTGGAGTCTGTCATATCAAAGAGCCTTGGTATGACAGGAATATCGCAATTTTCATGTTCTCAACCTCAGCTGAAACTGCTACTGCTAATAGTTACAGAGATGTGACATCTTGTGCCTTATGGGAATATATCATCCCGTACCATCAATGTATCAGGACCTGCCCTCTTTTGTCTTGATAAATGGTTAGTGTATTTTGTCCCTGTCAAGTTATTAGAATGAGGGA
This sequence comes from Gymnorhina tibicen, assembly GCA_013399875.1. Taxonomy (NCBI): domain Eukaryota; kingdom Metazoa; phylum Chordata; class Aves; order Passeriformes; family Artamidae; genus Gymnorhina; species Gymnorhina tibicen. The sequence continues at coordinate 2,338,424 of VXAZ01001543.1, forward strand.
TTTTTGCAGAGAAGGGAGTTGTGTGTTGTATATTAATTGCTAATGAATAGACGTAAAAGTCGTATGTTGATTTCTTCTATTTTTCCTTTTAGTTAGACACCTTCTTCTGGGCTAGAAAACACATTGAATCCTTATTTTTCATGTTCCTGGATTCCTCTGTGCTTCTTTGATGACTACTGAGGCGCAGTTACTCTCATGTCACATATTAAAGACTGCATCCTGTGCAGAGCATACAATTCTAGTACTTAGAAGTGAAGATGTCAGACCAAGACCCCAGGCATGGTATAGTTTGCACAGCCTTTGTGGTAAAACAGGTCCACTTCTGTAGCCTGCTCAGCTTCCTAGCAGCTCTTCCCTTAGCATTTTAGATATTCGGGGTTAACCCAGTGCTGGATTCCTGATCAGGAGCAACACTTCTGAAATGTTGCCATGAGAGTTGCAGCCAGCTGGAATGGCTTCCAATGGCCATATATAGTTAAGTCTTTGCAGTATGTCTTATGGTTATCATTAGGGTCACAATTCCAAGCCCTTCTGTGGCACGCCTGCTAATGCAGCAGTTATATTAACATGCTAAATGTGGGTGTAAAAGCTAAGACCTTTAGCTAACAGCTGAGCAATGGACATTTACATGTTCAGGCTTGCAGCTAAAGCCCTAGATTGTGCTGCACTGTGTACACTTGGCTTGCTTTGTTATTTATGGAACGGTAAAGTGACAGAAGGTGGCAGAAATAAACTGCCAGGGAACTTTCTCTTGTAAAATGTGATCTTACCAACTAGATGCCAGTGATATTATTACAGAAATATAGACTAAACATTTCTACTGAGTGTCTTTCAGCCTTAGGTGTACTTTTACCCCACAGTATTTGTGGACTTGCTATACATATAAAAGTGTCACTTTTCCTTGCGTTGCTTCTGGGGCCAAAAATGACATCTGCAGGTCATCCGAAAAGCTATCTGTGAATAATGGGCTTTGTGCTTGTGTTCCTGTCACTAAGATGTTTGTGACAATTTTGAATGATGGGTGGTTTTTGAAGCTGAGCGAAACTCGTGACTGGACTCTTTCCTGTTGTACAGTGCAGAAGATCCCCTCAGCACTTCAAGCCCTACCTGACTCCTGACTTGCCCAAACGGTTCCACTACGCTAACAACATTCGTATTGATAAAGTTCATCTTTTGGTGGATCGACAGTGGCTGGCTGTGAGGTAACATAATTTGTGTGATTGTTATGGTTTTTTTTTAATCCCACTCTCATACCTTTAATTTCCTTCACAGATGCTTCATTTCCTGTTTTGCTTTAGTCTTGCTACACTTCCATGTTTGTTACATTTAAAATCACACTATGTGTAAAAAGGAAACATGCCTCATAGAAAAAAACCCCAAGAATGTGTTATTAGTGTGATTCAAAACTTAACTGTCTAATACAAGAATCATCATTGCTCCACATCAAATTTTTACCAAAAAAAAAAAATTAAAACAATAAAAAAAGGATACTATGTAACAGAAAAATTCTCAAAAATATAATGCAAACAATAATGTAAGACTGTTACACAAGGCATTCCCATATTTAGCCCTTTTCTTGGCATTGCAGCCACCACCCCTCAACTGCCCTTCTCTAAGGCTGATGGCTTTAGTCTGGTGCATGTGTGGATATGGCTGATGATCAGTGTTAGCAGTCCTTCATCAGGCAGAATATGATGTTGAAGGTTCTGCTCCCTCACTCTGTGGGGTTCTTCCTATATACATGCTAACAGTACAGCTTGCCCATTCTTCACAAGCCTGCAAGTTAACATTACATCTCAGTTCAGTAGACATGGTGCATTCTACATGCTTTAGGTGTACTTGCATTATTACACAAAGATAAGCTGAAAAGGCAACAAATTAGACATAACTACCTGATCATTACAAAAAATTGCTGTAAGAGTGTAACATTAAAAAAATAGCTCTGTGTAAGTCAAGAGCAGTTCAGACAAGGCTTAGACCTGAGGCTTTGAAAACTCAATACAAAAATCTGTAGTGTTTGCAGCAATACTGCATTTACTGAGCTACAGTATTGCAGCAGGAGAAGCAAGATCCAACTCGGAATTTCAATATTACTAAAACATTAGAAAATGCCCGATCTAAATGAATATACAACTTTATTTTTGTTTTGGTGTAACCAAGTAGTTGTCCAGGACATACAAAAAGAAATGTCCCCTGAGAAAGTCTTATAATCACCCTACTTTAAACTGTGCTCAAATGTTCTTGGGCCTCTGAAAACAGGATACATGCACGTGACAACTGTGCATTGAATTGGTATGGGGTGAGTAGCTCTTTATTTTTCCATGTGTCTCAGCAATGGGTAGATGAAAATAAGGTTTAGTCACTATGTCAGAGCATTCTGACGTGTTATTAATACGATAACCCAAGCCCACATTATCCACATGTCTCTTCACCCTTCAGAATCCATGATGAAAATGCACTGTCTTGTAAGGCAAAATCTTTTGCAGTCATATTTATATTATTCCACAGAGGCTAACAGCAGAGTTCTCCCATGTTAAGTTTTCTGTTAAAGTGAATATAACTAGGAATTCTTCCTAAACGGATTACACTTGTTCTGCAACTTGTAGCTAGGTAAAGCCCTCAGTTCAAAAATAGCCGTTTTTTCAGTTTATTTTGAAAACATTGTTTCACTGTACACTGATATCCATCTAGGATAATTTATTACTGTCCTCAGCAATTTCTGTTAAAGAGGTTCATGGAAGTGAACACTGTGATGAACCTAAGTAACGCAGTATGTTGGCAGAGTCAGTTCTTAAGGAATGATCAAGTCTCTGAGCCAAAATAACTGTTACTAAATGCTTCTATTTGTGTCATTTTTATTTACACTCTGTGATGATTTCTCCTTAGGGATGAAAGTTACACATTTTGTGATGGAGGTAACCATGGCTATAACAACGAGTTTGAAAGTATGGAGGTAAGATGATTTCTGTTCAAGTCTTGCACTTTCTTATCTACAAAATCATGATGTGCCAGGTAAATCACCAGAATACAGAATAATGATAGTTTTTGCAGTGTGCTTTTTCTTTTCTATCAACAAGACATGTAAACTGTTAACACATACTAGGTCCAAATATTTGTATTGCCTTTCATCAATGTGTACAAGGCCTGATTCTTTGGGGTCCTGTAGTAAAACCAGTCTGGGCTTACCTTACCTGCTTGGAGAAAGGTAGACTACTGTAAACCAAGTCTACCATGTTTAGCTACAGGACACTGGATTCTTTTGTTCTTTTATTCTTCCACAGAGGCAATGACTGAAAAATCTCCATAGGCTCTGGGAGTTCATCTGAGCATCTGAAAGCCTGTATGCTCAAATAAGCTAAATCTCATTGTCTCTACTTATCTTACAAGAGTTAATCATATCATCAGAACAAAAGAATAATTAGCATAACTTGTATGTTAGTATAGCCCATGTTGCTGTTTCATCTCATTTTCACTTCTGGTTACAGTGAAAGTATTTTGAGGTCTTGAGCATTTGGTTTTCCATGTACTTTCTGTGATGTGAACCTTTAACTAAGGTCAAGCATGCCACTCTAAGTCCCATATTCTGTGCCTAAGAATCAGATCCTTCCAGATCTTTACAACTACATTAAAACTAATTGTCAGTGATCAGAATTATGTTGAATGTTTTATGGAAAGAAAAGGTAAGTTCTGGTTACCATGAACACCTTAAAAATAGATAAGCTTACTGAGGTGCCACAACTGATGGGTTGTTTTTTTTTTAAGTAAAGGAGCAAAATGTCATCTTTCAGTAATAAATTAAAATTCTTTTTCTTTTATGGACACATAATATTATTTTAAAACAAGTCATTGTCCTGTTTAGTCATGTTTCCTGTATCTCCTGGCAGGCAGCTCAGGAGGCTCATAAAGCAGTAGAAACTCCTGTGAGACTGTACATAGTATCAGTGTTCTGCAACCAGGCTTGCAGGCTCCTGCAAGGGCAGTCCAGCACTGTACCATTGCTGGTACTCATGCAGGTCTCTGCTAAGCTTGGAATGGGCCTCTGAAGTTCCCTGCTCCTTGCTTTAGCCGTGGCCATAGTCCCTTAAGTGACCCAAAGACTTCAGAGTGCAACGTGTACTAAAAAAAACACCCCAAACCCAAATAAGATTCATGACATAGTTTAAAATATCATGCTAAATTAATTCCTGTTTTGCAATTTTCTTCAAATTATGTGCGATGGCAGAAATTTGCCTTCCTTACCAGAATAATCCTGTATTTTTAACTTTTGTGACTGTAAAAAGACTGTATTTTGCCATTGTCTCAGTTTTCATGAAGTGCAACTGAATTGGTTTTGAATTTGGATTCCTTTAGATAACCCATTTTTTATTATTGCTATTACAATCTAGGCTATATTCCTAGCATATGGCCCAAGCTTTAAAGAGAAAACAGAAGTGGATGCTTTCGAAAACATTGAGGTTTACAACCTTATGTGTGGTGAGTAGAAACAATCCAGTACTTCACATGATAAATTACTAGTGTTTTCAAATATCAGTGTTGTAAGAGCTAAAAGCAGCATAGCTAAAATTTAAGTGAATTAATTCAAAAACAAAACACTGAAGCCATGCTCTTAGGCCTTCTTTACAGTGCTAAGAGATCAACTGCCAGGAGTTGTTCTGCTTTGAAGGTTTTTTCTGACTGCAGAAGAATTCCACTAAAGAATCAGAGGGAACCACACCTGCCACGTGGGTTTGTGGTCAAACTGATGCCTGTGGAATTGCGGATAAGAGTCTTGTAGAGAGCAACTGCTCTTGCTCATAACTTAGGATGGACCACTGCAGCCCCAGCAGTGAGCAATTAGGAAGAATGTGCCTCAGAAAATACGGATTAAAGCATCACACAGAAATGCAATAGGCTACTATGTTTCGTAATGTGATGCACTTTCAATACCATTTTTACTCTGCATTAAACCATCTAATCTTGTGAATGTTGTGACAATGTATACAACTGTATCAACGGTACTCAAATCTATAATGCCTAAGTCTTGGTGCAGTGGAAGACAGCAAAGAACCTTCAGACCTAGAAAACTGCAAGTTGGTGGGAGTAGTTACTATAATAGTTTAAATAACGGAATAAACTATTTCTTCTAGGATATGAGTAGAATTGGCAAGAGAATGACTTTTTAAAATAGCATTTTAGTCTTAAGATATGTTTACAAATTTCAAATGTTTCAACAGATTTGTTGCAGATAGTACCAGCACAAAACAATGGAACACATGGCAGCTTGAATCACCTCTTAAAGAAACCTTTTTACAATCCTTCACATCCAAGTGAAGTCTCATCTCCCTCTTCATGTCCAGTTTCCAGTCTGACTCCTGCAGACAACCTGGGATGCAAATGCATACAAGTAAATAGGGGTTTCTGGCATCTTTTAATCATCTCTGTCAAGTGTGTTCTTCTTGCTTTGTTTTTTTCTAAACAATGGACTCATTTTGAATGATTCTCTTCTATTTTACAGATCTCAAATGTGTCACAAGAAATACTACTCAATGAGAGGTTAAATCTCACCAGAGAAGAAAGTAAGCAGCAAAAAATTAAAAGGGCAGCAGTATTTTTAAAACTACACCTGGTTTATATTTTATATCACTGGTTTCAGTGGGAATTTTTGCAGTGTTAATTACAATTGAAAGTGAAATAGGAAGATCAGGTCAGAAGCACAATTTTTTAATTTTTCCTTTGCATTTCTTTAAAGAATGCTAAGGAACTCTGTTATAGCAACATGTATGTATAGGAATAGAATCTGAACCCCATTAAAATTCTGGAAAAAACTGTACAGATTTCAATAGCCTTGGAGAAAATCTGAGCACTGTGAGACTATGTGCCATAACTCTTGTTCCTTACCCGGTATCCATAACTTTGCCTTTCTCTGATCAAAAATTCCTGTAGATGCTTCTTTCTGCTTTTTTTTAATGGGGTTTCTGGAAATTTTGGGAAACATTGTAATGCCTCCTAGTCAATTAAGATGTAAATTTCACTCCACTGGCAAGGTAAGTTCAAAATATTTACATTGGTATGAAATTTCAAGGAAACAAGAATCTGCTAATCTGATATATTATGTTGACTTTTGTACATTAAACATAATATGAAAACTATTTTCTATATTTTTATTCTACTTATAAGCCTAAAGAACCACATGACCAGGTTTACTGTTGGATCTGTTTGTATTTACTGAAGTTTTAATTAACAGTTTTTGTCTGCTCTCTTAACCCCTTGTGCCATCCAAAATGTTATAGAAGAATAAATCAATAATTATTATTTAAATTTTAGTAAACGAGGCAAGCTCATCTCATTTGCCATATGGGAGACCCAAAGTGCTTCAGAAGGAAAATGCCTACTGCCTCCTTTCCCATCATCAGTATGTGAGTGGATACAGCTATGATATCTGGATGCCACTGTGGACTGCATACACTGTGGATAAGCCTGTAGGTTATCAAATATCTGTACTACTCTTAAATAAGGGATCTAATGGATTGAAAACGTGGTCCATTCATCAGGAACCCTGTTTAAGGGCTGGTGGATGTCATGTGACTAAGGCTTTTGTGTCTGAAAAAGAAAAAATATCTTTGATATAATTTAAATTTCAGCTATCTTAAAATATAGTTTAAAAAGGTGGGAATGACCATTTGTTAGGGACACAAAAGATATAGGAGAATAGAGCTGCTGGTAAGCTGGTTCTATTAAGCCTGTTCTGTAAAAGGCATATGCTGTCAAGACAATGCTACCCCTTGCCTGTCAGTTCCTGTGGAAAAGCAGGCTGTGATTTTCCAAATCAGAAGTTTTAAGCTTTCGTATGAGTACCATGATCTTTTTCCTGTTAAATATCCTTTGCGCAGCTCTACAAGACAGTGTGCACTAATGCATATTCCTGTATGTGCATTTCTGAAAAATATAATTATAGTTGAATGAACCTCTGAGTGTTCAAGGGTATGTGGCTCTGGAATAAATTAAGTTTTCAGGGTCAGTAAACTAATGGACATTCATGGACTTACTTGCCCTTATAATTTGACCCTTTTTCTAAACTGCCTTGAGGAAATACTTTCTATGTTGATTCTTCCATCTGAGGAGGACTGTTACTGATGTCTACGTGATTTCTTATTTTATCAGTACAAATATGAGGAAATTATTTTAGTCAAATGTATGCTGCTAAAATGTTAGTATTTCAGAAAGTTTTACTCTGTATTTTCTACTGATTCTTCCCTATCTGGTTGAAGGATCATGAATTCAATCCTAAGAAGGCTAAAAGTCATTTAAGCAAATGGCCATTTCGACAAGAACTGTTTATACTTCATATTTGAAGATCTGCCCTTAAACCTTTCTATGAAAGTGCATTACCCAAATGAAAGCTAGTTAACTGTGGGCATATTTTTTGTTTGATTTTGCTTTAAAAGATTAAAAAGTCCCATCAGAGCTGCAGTCGTCTTAGTATTGAGCTTTAAAAAAACCTCAAAAACCCAAATAACTTTTCAGACATTTTTCTTCATTGAAAAACGAATTCTCAGTTAGCAAAGAATCATGGAATATGAAGGGGTTGGAATAGACCTTAAAGATCATCTAGTCCCAACCCGGCCCTGCCATGGGCAGGGACACCTCCCACTAGACCAGGTTGCTCAAGGCCTTATCAGACCTGTCTCTGAACACTGCCACGGCTGGGGCATCCATAACTTCTCTGGGAAAGCTGTTCTGGTGTTTCACAACCCTCACATGAAAAAAATTCTTCCTAGTATCTAACCTAAATTTTCCCTCTTTCAATTTGTACCCATTACTCCTCGTCTTATCAGTACAGTTCTTGACAAAGAGTTCCTCTCTGGCTTTCCTGTACATGCCCTTCAGATACTGGAAATGTATAAAGAAAGTTCTTGCTCAACTTAACATCTAAATTAAGAGAAATACATATTTTGCAGGAGTTTCTTAGAGCAGTTTATGCACCACTGTGGGAAGCAGTGAATGATTGAGACTGAAGTATTGGAGGATATAGGTCACAGCAGATTCTAACGCAATGATGTATGTTTTCTATAGAAAGAATAGGAAAGAATAAATTCCATCTGTAACAGTGTCAGAGACGCAACAGTGAAAGGCTCTGAGTGTAAGAGCTCACACACTGTCTTACCTTGCACAGTAAGCTGACATTATGATATTTTATTACATGTGCTAATTGAGAGAAATAGGCTTTGTAAATTATAACACCTGTTTTATGTAAATTATAACACAGAAGGATAGAGCTAATGCCTTTGATTGTAAAATTTGGCTACAGTACTTGAGAATGACAGAATATTGCACTTTCTACAGAATTTCTATTGCACCCTGAGTTAATTATGTTTGGATGCAGACTGTGCAGTGCTTTACACAGTTTGTAAGATGGGGTATATCTCATCATTAGGTAGCTATAAAGAAAGGCTTAAACAGTGAACTAGGTAATGCAGGCTGGAGTTTTGTGGGTTTTGTGTGATTTGGAAGTTTTGAAACTGGATGAATAACATACACTTGCAGATCTTAAATAGATGATGTCAGTGTTTTGGTTACTTAGTATTCTCAGGAATAAGGAAAATTTAAGATTGAAGGACGTTTGTTTTCTTGAGGTTTTATACTCGTCTGCTGGGGAGGAAGGCACATTTTCTTGCAAAAAGACGAACACTCCTGAAGGGGGCTGAATTTGACATTGGAGACCACAGCAGATGCTTAAATTCTGTCATATAATGCAAATAACTCATGCTTCTTGTCATTAATTACTGGCTCATCAAAAAACAATAACCGCATCAAAAAAGACAATTCATGATGTGATAGGCACAGCCATTTTTTAGTTTTAGCTGCTTTCTTCAGGAGACATTATGGTTCTTTGACCTGAAATAGAAGCCAAACTGGTGATGAATGTTTTTTTTGGGGGTTTTTGTTTGTTTGTTTGTTTTTTTTTTTGACACATGATCTGTTCAGGAGTCAAAGGAAGACTTTTGCCATCTTTTATACTTCATTTCATATGGTATATATGTTTTCCATTAATATACAACCTGACTATAATATGGCATCTACTTGAATTCTGATAAAAGTAACTAAAGGAATTAAATCAAGGAGTACAAAAAGGCTTGAGGAGAACATTCCAGTTCTTTATTTCTGCTTGGTTTTAATTGATCAAAATAAACAATGTACTGAAAATTAAATTAGATGTTTAACTACTGTTTATAAAGGTCTAAAGCAAAATATGTTAACATGTTTTGGTGAAGTTAGTGAAGCCAGTAAATGTACTAAATTTACTGTGGATTTCTTCATCTGTAACTCTTCAGCAGCAGAGATTCTTGCGGAGACTGCATCCTCAGATGCCAAGATGAGGTGATAGTGTCATTTTTATGTACTAGCTGCTTTCCAGGAGGATGTGACATTGAGTTTGTGTTTCCAGAAATATGTAGAAGTGACAAATGAGTCAAATGTGTAATCTGTTTTTGCCTAAGGTATAACCTTATTTTGCTGCTACAGTTTTACACGGTGCATAAGGATTTCCCTGAATTACCTAAAAACAGAAGTAGAAGAAAAACACTACCCAGAAAACATTAGTGTCCATTACTTGCATTGACCTGATTCACTATGAAAATAGGAGAAGATTCAATGAAGTCCATTCTAGAAAGTTAAAACCATACAAAGCATTGGCTTAGCCACAGCCGTGGGTGTAATACTTCTTTTTCTTTTTCACAGGAAAACACATCTCCTCTTCCTCCCACTGTTTCAGACTGTCTGCGGCCTGATGTTAGAATCCCTGTCGCTTGGAGCCAAAATTGTTCCGACTACCCAGAAGGGCTGACCTTGACCCACAGTTTCCTCTATCCTCCCAGTGAGCATGGTTCTTTTTATAGAGAGACCTTAGAAAGTCTTAATCAGCTGGATGTGGGTTTATGTTTAAACATATACCCAAACACCAAAACAAACTTCTTTGGATCAGCATGTTGGGCAGCGAAAGGTTTCCAGTGTTTGCAGACTGACCAAAAGCAGGGCAGCTGCTACTTGTATCTAAATATTTTTGGTTTAGAACATTTAAGGGTTTTTTTTAAAAGATGGAACAACTTGGATGTGATGAAAACTGGTTGGAACGATGTAAAGGGCTGGAAGGAAAGTCTGTCCCTCTTCCTCTGCAAAAAAATTCATTTCCTATTTTCAAATTTGATAATTATTATTTATTGAACAGATTGTGCAAACAAATTCGGAGATATGTTTGCAGTAGGATCATACACTCATGCTCGAATATAAAATGTAATTGAATTACATATATCTACAATTCATAGTGACATATGAATCAATTTGTCTTTGTATAGTATTCCATTCATTTATATTTTGATCTTTTTATATAGACTACAATTCATCTGATCTTGAACAGTATGATGCCTTACTCACCAGCAATATTGTTCCCATGTATAATGCTTTCAAAGGTAGGTTGCAAAATTTTGGTTAATTATGATTAATTTTCTGTAATTGTGGTTCTGGATTTGATAAAGCTATCACAAGAATTTAAAACAGTAATGCATGGCCTGCTCTATATCCAGATGTTGTGAAAATATACTTAGAACTTTTTAAAAGTAGATGTTTGAAAATTTAAAACGCATTTATATGGGTGTTCTTTCTGTGTATAGTCCAGTCTGATCTCTGCTTTCCTCTGCTTACCTGTTCACTTTTGAATTTGCTCTTCATCTCCTCTGTGCTGTTCTAACATGAAATGCTAGCCATGAAACTCTCATAAAAATTTCCCTCGGGAAAATGCTAAAGGTGAATGAAAATGGCACTTTTTCTTTTTGCAAAATCTGAAGAGAAGACCTCAACAATATTAATCTTGGAATATTATTTCTATAACAGATATTTTTATTATACAAGTGTGGTAAGGTACATTAACTCTTCCCATCCAGCCTGACTCACATTTGTTTGTAACCACTGATAAGAAATTTTCTCTAACTGCTTATGATCCGATTTTACTCTTAGGCCTAAGCTAATTTTCTTAGAAAATGGATAAAAAGAGGAATTGTGTAAGGAAAAAGCTGGAAAAAACCAATTATGTAACTACCTTTCTAATATATGCAGACCTCCTTTATTCATTAACTCATATAAAAAACAGAGATCCAGAAGACCTGAGTGTCTTTAATCTTCCAAGTAAATCAAAGACTCTGAAAAATCCAGTTTTTCAAGGAAAACTACAAGAAGTTACTGTAGATGATAAATAACAGGTAAATCAATAGGAGATGCTCTCAATGCCCCAAACCTGTCAGGTTTTTTTGCCATGCCAGTTGTAAATATTTGAATAGTCTCACTAGCTTATATCCTACAAATTGCATTTTCTTGAATGACATCTGTGAAATAAGCCAAATTGTCTAGTGATGTTTGATGCGAGTTCTGCACGGTTAAACTAACACTCAGGTGGTGAATATTCGTCTCACAAAACCATTTTGTCGGTTCCTACTTTTTGGGACACTGCAGGTACAGGCAGATCAGCCAGAAATTAATGACCTCTCAGCTGTGGGTTTGTAGCTTCAGCTTTAGATTGAATCATTATACACTCCAGTAGTGCAATTTGCCTTGAAGGACTATAATAGCATTTACCATGCCTCTTTCAATGGCAAGTGGGAGCATGTCCCTTCTGATGAAATCCAAATTTTGTGTAACAAAGAGTAGATTTTACGGGCAGTTTAGTTCTGAACTTTTTATTATTAATCTACAGTGAAAACACAAATACGCTGTTTTTCTTCAGTGGTAAAATGACTTTAAATTTATATTGATTTTGCTTTTATTTTCTTTTTATGACAGACATATGGGACTATTTCCATAATGTGCTTCTTCAGAAGTATGCTAGAGAAAGGAATGGGGTAAATGTTATCAGTGGACCAGTGTTCGATTACAATTATGATGGCCATTTTGATAGCCCTGATGAAATTAAGCAGTAAGTACACGGAAAAGTCAGAAGTCAAACTCTATATGATTCCCACTGTGTTTCCACACAAACTATTAATTAAAAAGACCAAGAAACAAGCATCATGGAGAATGGAGTATTCTCTTTGTAATCCTACATCCACTATTACTCATGCAACAGGAAATGCTGTTGCAAACAGATACAGTACCATAGAAGTTGAAGTTCAAGTAAAGAGTAAAAAAGCTGTGCAGTTACAAACATGTATCTCTATACACATGCACAGATACAGACTAGTGATTAGTTTCCCAGGATTATGCCTAGATTTTAGATTTTGGGCCACTGCAACAGAAATTCTGGGAGAATATATGACATTTAAACCTGCAGAAGACATGCTTAAGCATAATTTTCTCACTTGGCGTGTTGTGCTCCCTCACCTGTTTGTTGTTTCTTCCTATTGTCTCAAACTGATGTATTTTACCAAAGGTCAGACTTGTGTGTTTGCCTTCACTGAATTTTGTAACTGGGAATGCAAAATGTAACATTCCTGAGAGGCACTTTTGCAAAGCTATGGCTTACACAGCTCACTTCAACATCTGACATGTTTACACATAAATGATAGAGACCAATTATTTATGTCAGTGAATAAGTACAAAAGGAAGTAAAACCAGAATTAGAACAACAACTTAGATTAGGGAAAATGCCTTGTGAGAGTAAGAACATTTATGGAGTAGAAAGGTTGTGGGAAATCTGCACAGCTGAATCTGTTGCTGGAGATGTTTTATTCAGGCTAGACTTGACCACAGCTGTTAAAAATGGTTTGAGAATGGGAAAATCAGCCTGCCACGTAGTAGAAGGGTGGAAGCGAGGAGAGACTACAACTTCCTTCCAAGCAGAATGCTGTAATACCCAGCTGACCACATAATGCTGCCACCAGTTTGGAATAAGCATGTTTCAGTCAGCATGGTTAGGCAGTCATACGAAGCAGTATAATAATTTCAGTGATGGTGTTCCGTTCAATACTGAACAAAAAAGCTTGGGAAACATTCAGCTTCTTATCAGTTTATACACAAGAGTGACCATGTTTGCAGAATAGTCAGAAAAGGGCAGCAAAGACATTTTCAACTGAGTATCCTAAAACTGGTTTCTACAGCACACAGCCACAAGTCATCACCATTCTGGCATTTCTCAATGGCAAGGAGTCAGAAGTTAATTTTCTCATCACTCTCCTCCAATTCATGTGGTTGAAATTCTTAGTATAATGAAGGACAAATATGATGCTCTATTCTGGCTCTTCCAGCTGTAGAGATTTCTGGCTTTGGCAAAATAAAGTACTGATCATGTAAAGCAGTCCTGTTTCAGTGGGACCGCTTGTAGCGAACAGAATAATCTGTGCATGTTTGGCTGTTCATGAAATAAATGGTGAAGCTGTCTATCCCGTCAGGTTTTTTTTCAATTAGAAAAGAAATATAAGTCATATAGTATTGAAAGATATATGCTGAGATAAATTCTACGAATTTCTAATTGCATCAGTGGTTTTAATACTTGTTATCTCAATAAATGCCTGAATTAATGTTTTGTAGGTATGTAAACAATACAAAAATCCCAGTCCCAACCCATTACTATGTGATTCTGACGAGCTGCAAGAACACATCCTATACTCCACTGAACTGTTCAGGGTCCTTGGATGCTTTGTCTTTTATCATTCCTCATCGACCTGACAACACTGAAAGCTGTGCTGTAAGTATAGTTGTATGTTCCTGTGTGCCAATGAGCTTTGTGAACTGATTCCAATTGGAATCTAGTCATCCAGAAAATTTTTGTAAGTCTGTTAAATTAACTCATGCCCCATGAGCTGAGAGTGAGCTGAGAGTTAAGGCAATCACTGGAAGAGCAAGGAGCTCCAGGAGAGGTAGCTGGAAACTAATGAGCTGATAGGAAGCAAGGAAGAAGATAGGAAGGTTTGATAAGAGGACTGGGAAATGCTGTCACCTGAGAAGGGTTGAGAACAGCAGCACAGGCAACAGGGAGCTGAGACATCTTTATGGAAGACTGCAGGATAAACTTACTCCAGAGGTATCAAAGGACTTTGAGTGTTATTCCCTTCAGTTGCTAGAAAATTCCTTCAATCATTTATTCTACCTCTATGAGGAATTACACAGCAGGTATTTGGATCGATGGTCCTACAGTTAAAATTCATACCTGAATTAAATAAAATCTCTGTTTACCAGTAACAGTGTAAATCTTATGCCTTGTAGCAAACAAAATAAATTATCTGAGTCTAATATGTATTGTTGAGGCAGCTGAGTGTCTATTCCACAGACTCTGGGTTGCAGAAGGTTCCTTAACTCAGTGTATATATATTGCACAAGTACAGCTGCACAGACTTGCCCTGGCCCTCACAGATGATTTTTATTTATAACTTTGAACTCATAACTCCAGATGGTACAAGTTTGCCCTACTTGGCAACAACTTCTGTGTCTTCCCATTTTTAGTGTGGACAATCCACAACTTCCCAATGAGATCTTCTAGTAGTTGAGGGTTGACTAATAATTAGAATGAATTAGGCTTTATATTTTAACAATTGACTGTCATTTCTAAAGTTTGGCAATAAAACCCAAATATCTTCACACTTTATATTCATCATGTTCTTGCAGTAACATACATTTAATGGATCATTTGCAACAGAAGCAGATACTGTTAATGAAAAAGCTAATTACCATCTGTTTGCAAAAAGCCCTTGTAGTAAAAGAACAGCAAATAACATTTTTGATTGATTAGTGCTTACATTTTCATTGTTTTCCCCATCTAACCAGTAGCTATTTTTACTGTCCAGCAATCAAGACTGAGCTGCTGTAAGGACTTTTTGGGTTGTCAGGTGCTGTTGCTTGACTGGCCTGGGTAGTGCAGCTTATTTGTACTGTAACTAAAACTATCCTCACTTGTGTGTTTGAAATGTGGCTCATATGTTTTGTAGTTGAAAGTCACACTTGCCATTTCAGCATAATTTTTCTTCTCTGTCACTTTGGAAGTGGAGAGGTAGGTAGAAGAGACATCCATTTGATTCTGTTTAAATGAGATCCCTAAAAGCAAGGCTGTAAAGATGCCTAGGAAAGCCTGAAAGAAGCTTTACCAGCTGGAGGCCCTTAGTCTGTCAAACCAGGTCAAACACGGGTAAGTGCCTAACACTGCCGCCATGCAACAGGCAGCCTTTATGTGTTTGAACATTGTTCTTGTTTGTTTTGACAGGAGAATAAGGCACCTTCTGAATGGGTTGAAGAAAGAGTTCAGGCTCATTCCGCACGTGTTCGGGATGTGGAGTTGCTAACTGGGCTTGACTTTTACCAGGAAAGAAATGAAACCGTCTCCGAGATCTTACGGCTAAAGACATTTTTGCCAGTATTTGAGACTGAAAGTAACTGATTATCTCTGAAAAAAGTGTCAGTGTTTGGAAGAAAGAAAATTTAAATGATTTCAGTTTTTTCCTTGCTAAAGTATGTGAGAGTATTTTTCAAATTTGTGTTTTTCAGTGAAGTGTTTTGTACCAATAAAATTTGAATAATAACTATGCATAAAATTATCTAAAGTGAATTAAATCATCATTGTTGAGCCAGGCTTTCAAAATACAGAACATATTATTATGCAAAAACTAATATATGCTATTACTATAAAATATATGGCATATTATATATGATATTATATATATAGTAGTAGTAATGATTAAATAAAAATGCAAAAGGAACATATTTTATAGTGCAGAGACACCAGAATTATAAATTTTATATAATATACTTCTACAGTGGAGTTGAAAAATAAAACAGTTTGAGAGGAGTGGGTGTATTTTTTCCCTTGTGTTTATCAGAAAGGTTATGGTTCTCTAACACGAGCATGTCCTAAAATGTTCTGAATTTCTCTTTTTCTCCTATTAATTCACATGGAAACATATTCAGACTCACAAAAAGTTTGTATGTAGTGCAAGTGATCATCACCTGTGTTTTCCACTTGGGTTGATTCATTATGCTAGTAACAAGTGAAGTGAAGTTAGAGTAGATGAGCTATATTCTGTTCCCTTCAGAAATCTTAAAACAATCTGAACATGAAGAGGTAAAAGAAATGCTCTATGAAGAAGACTTTTGTCTTGATATTTACCTGTATTTGCAATGGTTTCCAAATGCCTGGCGATAACAAAATTTGATTTATAGGCACAGTGGGGTCATTTTAAAGAAACATGTCAAAGGGTGTTTCAACCTATAAAACTAACTGTGGACTGAAGAAGGTATGTCTGTTTAAGGAAGGAAGCTTTATGCTTCCAACCTTTTCTGCACAAAATTCCAAACCCACGACAGGACATGTTTTTTCCCCCAAGTCTTAGATGGTCAGTGTATGCCCAAGCACCAGACAGAGTTTAGCAATACTGTTCTTAAAATCACCATGTGGGACCAAGCTGAATGTAAAGATTTTTATCTCAGTTAAACCATTACACCATCATGGAATTGTAGTTCACCACCCTACAATGTTGTGACATCTAAGTCTGCCCACCTAAATCGGAGACTTCTGTTAAACTGCCCCAATTAAGAACACAATTGGTTTTTCACTGCATGGTAAATCATACCCTAACTCTAATAAAAAAATCTACACTCTTACTGTAGAAGAGCAGGACAAAAGAACAGTGACAATGTATAAAATGGATTGGGTTTATTTTACTCTGAGATGCTGAGAAATTCAAAAGTTAAAGTAACAACAAATAGAGAATAACACAAACACACCATATGTAGTTTAAAAACATAATCCTCCTTTGTTAACCACTCTTCTTTGTCCTGAGATCTAAGAAATGATGCTGTTTCTGAATATTTCAAACTTCTGTTTCCTAGGGGATGTAAGTATAGCTTTCCCAAACTGGTAAGTCCTTTGTTTCTGCATTTTTCAGCCAGTTTTGAAACTCCCAAAGCTGAAGTGGAATAGGCACAAATTAATCTGTTGACTGTAAAAGCAGATGTTGCCAAGCCTGATGTTTTTTTAGGAAGTGCTACTGTTTCCCTAACACCACACCCTGGCTCTGTGAGACTGTCACCATATAAAACAAACCTTTTTTGTTCACTTAATATTTATTATAGAGACTGCTGGCTTTTTGTCAGTACCTCCCTGAAGCACCTTCAAATCTGAGTGCAGACATTGAAGTGGCACAGAATACCCTTTTACCATAGACGTCCTCCCTTAAGGGAAACAGTGTCAATGGATATACATATGTAGAAAGGTCTGTTTTTAAAATTACCTCCTGCACTGCTCCTGCAACGTTTGTACATTGGATGATGGGATTTTTAATATGCAACATGTGTAATTGTGTTTGTAAGTACAGATTTTTTTCTATCCTAACTGTGCCGTTTCTGTGCAGTAGGGGAGTTACTACCTCTGGGCGAAAAGTTGTCAGTAGGGAGGCAGGCAAATCTGTCATGACTCTGGACCAAAAGTCTTGAGAAAAGTGGAGGCTCAGAAGTGTCCTCTTAGAGCAGCACTTGCCTGTCCCATCACAGTTTCCCTGGGGAGGGAGAAGTGAAGACTACTGGAATGACTTTCTTTACTGTAGTCTGAAAGTAGCAGGAAATAAAAATCCTTCCCAGACCCTGAAGCATGAACCAAAGAACAGGAGTGTCCTCTGAAGGATGAAAAGTGCTGGGTGGAATTCAACTTGGTATTAGCCAGGGTCAGGATTTGGGACAGCTATGGGTTTGACATCAACCACGCTTAAAGAAAGAGAAGTGCCAAGGACACCAATTGCTTATGAACGTACATTAAGGAGACTTGGCAACTGATGTGTCCCTTTAACCAACCTGCTCATTGTCCAAGAAGCTGAGCCACAGCCTGCTTTGCCTGTAATGGTTGGGAGTTGGAAGGAGAGCGAGTGCTTCCTAGGACTGGCTGCAAAGAAGCGCATTTCTCCAGGTCTTACCCTATGTGAAAGAAACATGGCTGGGAGGAAGAGTACTTCGGCTTTCCAGAGGCTTTCCAAGGAAAGATAAAATTGCAGAGCTTTTTTTGGTGTCTAGCTTGCCTCTTATCAGTGAGTCAGATTGCTGCCTAACAGATGGAACAACTCCCTAAAGGGATGTGTGGTTTTGCACAAGTTGAGGGACTGTACAGAGCGGTGTTACAAGCCAAGAGGCACAGCAGCCTCATCTGGGCAGGTGGCGGGCACAGACTTTCCTTCCTACCAAAGAAGAGGCTCAACTAATCTGATATTTGGCGGTAAGGATGCCATTTCTCTGCCTGGTCACACCTCAACAACAGATCCCAGAATCACAGTTACAGTGACAGCAGGAGATGATTTAGAAACCACTCTCTCAGGAAGGCCATGGCTGGACAAATGAATTTTGACCACTGTGACTTTAGTGGGATCAACAGTTCACAAACAGATTTGCCAACCATACTAAATCCAGCTGTGCTTGCAAAGCACACAGAAAAGGCAAATGAGTTTAAAAAATTGCATGACTGTCTGTGGTGCCATATAGCTGAAATAAAAGTGAGCTCTAGGTCTGGCTCCACATTTTGATAGGAGCATGAGCCAAAGTTAAATTCTGTAAATTCCTTAAATCAAACCCCCCAGTTTTTCTCTCCCTCATTCTGTCCTTTCAGTAACTTGTTCTCTTCTAAGCCAGCTCCAGAAAGGATATCCACAGTAATTAAGGAGGATCTCTGAATGCCTACAAGGTCTAGTTATAACGTAAGATGGAGGCAAAACCTGAAAAGACCTGTGTGTAACTTAAAGTTAGTCTAGATGCATTTTACAGATCACTGCAAACATAGTGGATCTTAATACACCAAAACTTTTAATCTCCTGTGTTTCAGTTTGTGTCCATTGCCTCTTGTCATGTCACTGGGTACCCCTGAGAATAGCCTGACTCCATCCTCTTTGCACTCTCCCTTCAGGTATGTGTACACCTTGATAAAACCCACCCTGGGTCTTCTCCAGGATGGCCAGTCCCAGCTCCCTCCTAGGGACCTCCAGTCTCTTTTCATGTAGGAAAGATAATCCAGCACTTTAATCACTGTAGTAGCCCTCCAGTGGACTTTCTCGAGTAAGTTTGCACTGGGCTCCTGTACTGAGGTGCACAGTACTGAACCCAGAACTTCAGGTGTGGCACCACCAGTGCTGAGTAGAGGTGAAGGATCACTTCTCTTGACTTGCAGCATGCCTCCTAATACAGCCTAGGGTATCATTGGCCTTCCTTGCCCCAAGGGCACGTTGCTGGCCTGTGTTCAACTTAGTGCGTGAGGATCCCCATGTCGTTTTCTGCCAGGCTGCTTTCCACCTGGATGGCCCCCAGCATATGCTGGTGTCTGGAGCTGGGTACTCAGACTCAGAGCTCTGCACTTCCCCTTGCTGAACTTCATGAGGTCCCTGTCAGCACATTTCTCCAGCCTGTTGAGGTCTCTGAATGCAACTTGACCCTCTGGTGTTACCAATCACTCCCCCCAGTTTGGTGTCATCAGCAAACTTGCTGAGGGCACACTCTGACCCATCTGATAACGCTGGACACTACTGGAGGCAGTATAGGCCTCTAGTGACTACTCAGCTATGGGAATGCCTCAAAGGTCCAAGGCTAAGATTTGTGCTTTTTTCAGGAATGCTTTTTGAAGCCAGTGGATTTTGTATATTGCTCTGATTCTTTTCTTAGTGGCATAATACAAGCTTGATATTCTGTAGGCAGGATAAAAGTTTTCTTGTAGTCCTGCAGTTCATATATGTCAGACTTTTTTTGCATGTGCAGCTTAACACTCATCAGCACAGATGAAAGCTGTGTCAGTCAACTGTAAACATAAAAAACTCAATTTGATCTACCAAAAAATCTTTTCATAGCAGCTATGGAAACTAACAATCTTTCTGTCCTTCTCTTATTATCATACACAGGTCATATCACAGAATTCTCTCTCAAATCTCAGGAGTAACCAGCTCTCCCAGGGAAGAAGGAGGATTTACAGGGAATTGCTGAGAAAAAGCATTTTGAAAAAGAAAGCTCTGTTTGCTTTTCAGGCAAGCTAGTGAACGTAATTTTCATCGATTCAGCTGTGCAAGTTTGGACTTTTCTCCTCATTCTTTTCTGTTGTCAGGGGAAAAGCTGATGGAATTGTGTCTAGTTACCAAAACTACATCTGTGAATATCATTTCTATAATCTTTAGAACATTTGAAGGATACTCCCATCAGCCAAGAATGCAAAACATGATTCAGAAGTGATACTAAGTTTTAATTTCTCATGATGAATTTCTCCTTCATTTTAGGCAAAAGGATGCCTTTTCTGCATCTGGGAACACATTTTCATGAAGTAGCATATTCCGAAGAGGTTAGTTTGCAGCCCTCCTTTCCACTCTTCCCCAAGGGGCATTGTCCGCATCTTTTCATCTCACTGGTTTATATTCTTTTAAACTTCGTTCAGATTACAGATGCTGGATATCTCCCTAGCACTGTTAAGCATTCCAAATCAGTCTTCAGTTACAAAGAGGAAGAAGGTCAGAAAAAAACACTGTCTGCATGCAGAAAAAAACCAGAATATTGAATTTTTTGTTCCTTGGTGTTTTTAAAAGCTTAACTGCAGACCCATGGGAAAGGATGGTTCAAGCTGTTGCTTACTCTAATTCTTTCCACAGAATGAGAAATCTTGCCTCATTTCCTTTACTCAGTTATGAGTTAGATCGCATTTTATGTGGTATGTAACTCAGTCTTATGAGTAGTACAAAGTTTTGGAAGCAGTTTAGTTGCATAGGCTGAGGAAACACACATGATATGAACTCGTATTTGCTTCAGTAAATTTTAATTTTGTTACAGAAAATTTTAATTTGTGAACATTTCCAACAATTTTCAGGTGCTGTTTGGTGTATCAAACTTGCTTTTGGTGGTTAGGTGCTGGTTTTTCTTTTGGTGGAAAAATTCCCTGTAATCTTGATTCCTAAAGGTAGTGTCAGACAGAGTGACAGCAAACAGGATGCTGTCTGGTGGGAAAGGAGATGGCAGGGAGGCATATTTCTAAAAGGACTGGTAATGTTTCCTTAGGAAAATGTGGGCTATGGAGGGCACAAGGACTGGTCAGTGACTTCTCTTTGTAGTTGACCTACAACACTGGGTAGAAAGAAACCACCTAAGTTCCTGTTTTTATTGTGTAGAGTGTTACTGGCTGTGTCTGCTGCCTAACGTCTTTCCCATGGTTCCTGCTCATAATTTCTCTTACTCCAGTGTGCGTGTTTGTCTATTCCCAGCCCCGGTCGTGTTTCTCCACATCATCTGTGTCTCAGTGTGACCTTCGTCTTCTCCAGCTCTTGCCACTTGCAAGGAAAGAAGTCTCAACTCCTTTCTCCAACTTGGCCCTTAGCATATGGCTCTGCTGCTTCCTTTGCCAACCATGCTTCCTAAACCATTAATTTGGAATAAAGCCAGTATATGAACTAGTTTCATGCTGAGTCTTTGGGTCTGTGGTCACTGCCACCCATGCTTTCTCAGACCAGAAATCATATTGCTTCTGCAACTCAGGATTTTCAGAAAGTTTAGTGTAGAAGTGATGAATTCAGTCA
Source organism: Gymnorhina tibicen (assembly GCA_013399875.1). Classification (NCBI taxonomy): domain Eukaryota; kingdom Metazoa; phylum Chordata; class Aves; order Passeriformes; family Artamidae; genus Gymnorhina; species Gymnorhina tibicen. The sequence goes on from VXAZ01001543.1 coordinate 2,359,891, forward strand.
TTGCAATCACATAGTTTCTGACAAAGGAATAGAATGAGCTATGAGAAGCCCAGAAATAAACATTATTCCATTACAAAAAACTTTAACAATTTATGATAACATGTATGGTATCATAACTGTTCTCTGAGGTACAGATTTAATTTAATGTACTCGTGTAAAGTAGACAGAAAATTTCTGTTGGTCTGAATGACTTGTGTTTGAGAACTTTTAAGTAAACACCATTGCATGAGAAATGCTGCAAAACTGTATGGATTACAGAAGTTTATATAGTTTTTCTTTTAATGTATTCCTCACGAGGAAAATGCTTAAGAGAAATAATCCAGCAAAAATGTTATCAGTGGTACTGCCAACTGTTCTATCTATTATTAAAAGCTACCAAGTATTACCAAAAAAAGTGTATAAAAGCAATGTGAAAGCTTTACATAGGAATAAAAATACAATAAAATATTTTTGTATCTCACATAATAAGCAGTGTATATTTCAAAGCGCGGGGAGAAATTGCTACCTGCTGTTAGTGCAGTTATGGAAAGCTCCTTCTCTCCCAGTTATGAATAATCTAATACAACCTTGGGCATAATGCTGCAATATTGCCTGACAAATTTGCTGACTGATTGCTGTAAAAAATGGCACCGTTTGAAACACAATTGATATATGACATAAAGTCAAAAGAAAATCTGAATAATTCAGGAACTTTATGAAACCTACCATAAGACAGATTATATTTCTTCATAGGAAGGGATTTTCTATTTTCTATTACTTGTTTCTCTACTGTGATTAAGGCAGAATAACTGCACTGTAAAATAGCACTGAACAAAGTTTGTTCTGGCTGAAGCTTCTGCTTTATGAATCACTGAATCCACAGTCTACTTCTTGTCCCACCAAGCTGCACAGCTATTCTGGACAGCTATAGCATGGGATAATGACATATGGGACATGACACATCAGTGTCTTGTTTATGCTCAGGGTTTTTCCTGTGTGACATCTTGGTTTGTTTACTCAGGTTTGAGGTTAAACTGAAGAAAACTGTGATTTCCTCCTGGTCTCTGATAATCCATTTCCTTTTTAACTGCTCAGTGTCCTTTGTGAACTACTGTCAACTTCTACTCATTGTTTTGAATGCAGACGAGGTGTTCCATGTGTATTGGTGTTTATATGGCCACAGGGGCTTGGCTGCACTGAGGAACTGTGGTGATTCCCTAGTGGGCAAGTAGAGGAGAGGAAATAAAGAATGGCATCATTTCTTCTTCAGATATTAATTCTGAATGGTTTCACATATAGCTACTTATGGGTTTGGCCCGCTCAGACCAGGGGGCACAAAGATTTTGTGTAGACCTGGAATGACCATCAGTGGCAGTGAAACTTCCAATAAAGTGGTCTTAGTCATCCAGAAGCCTGTACAGAGTGCACACAGGGCTTCAGAAGACTGTTAGTGTAACAGAAAACTTGCTTCAAAGTGAAAAAGGGTGTGGCTGCCACGGGTGACACCTCTTGTCCTGGATTGCCAGCTGTCAGTAGCTAAACAGCTTGACAAACAGTGATCCACATGGCCTTCAGAGGTGGTTGTTGGAGGTAGAAGAGTCGAGCTCGTGTAAGGCTGGCGAATGCACATTGATGATACATTTTTGTTGGCTTTTAGTACAAGAAAGGGGTTCCAAAATATAAGGGAATGTTGTAATTCCAGTTAGATGTGAGGTGATTTCATTTTGGAGCAAAAGCAAAGGAAGGCTAGGATATCATATGGAAAATAAATCCCTGTATGATTACCTACTTTAATCTCTTCACAAACAATAAGAGATTTTAAAATCTTTCCTTGTTTAGCAGAGCAAACCCAGAGCCTGAGAGGAGATAAACTACTCTTTCTAGCTGTATTGCTAGGAGTGGTAGTAGTGATGAACAGCAGAGAAAGAATAAAAAGGAGTCATTTATATTATAGGAAAATGTTAGCACCAAATAATTATAATGACACATAAATTTGCCAGCAGTAGATTCCAAGTGGAAATCAGGAGACAGATTCTCACCAGTAAGCTTCTGGAACAGCTCTTCTATGAAAATTGCAAGGGATGAACAGAAATACTTTAAAGTAAAGAGCTTGGTCAGCCTTCTGAATCAGCCTGAATTACACATTTACCCATGAGAGCAGGCAATTGCCTCAACGACTCAGTTGGGTCTGTGTTCTTTGTCTCAGTGAATAATGATTAAATGAAAGATAAAAAGAGCCATTTTAACTTTAAAAGGTAATCCAAGACCTGTTTGAGACTGTGATTAAAAAAGTTTGACATAGATTAACACTTCAAGTCCTTGCCAACCAGTAACTTGAGAAACTTGCCTGGGTTTTTGCAATTTAAATAAAAGGTATCTGTGCGGCCAGGATTTATATGAACACTGCTGGTGCTGCCATTTTGTCAGTCCTAGCTCATGCTCTGCTTTGGTTGCTTGTCAATCATATTCCTGAACATGTGGATAGGAAAACCATATTCCCTACTTGCTTTACTTCCAGCTGTGTTTGTGAGATTGGGAAGAATGACAAGAGATGTCATGTTGAGCCAGAAAATGTCTGTACAAAGTGCTTTTTACTAGCTAGGGGGAAAAGGGCATGGATGGAGTTGGTCAGAAAAAGCTTAATAAAACTTATTTGGGTTTTGGTGGTTTTCTGGTGTTGGCTTTTTTTTTTTTTTTAAATGAATTACTCACATACATGAAGTTAAATAATTTTGCAGAGTCTGAGTTTGCTTTCAGTGGTGTCCAAATACAGTCTTGTCAGCCAAACAATCTTCAGAACAAGGTTAGATGCCAATACACCATCTCCATGATTTTTTCTTTCTGGCTTCTCTTGAGCTAACAAACAACCTGAACTCACTGAATTCTGGCTGATGGCCATATTGCTGCATGGCCTGCTGAGGTGACAGAATCCAGAGCTGGAGCAGCTTGCAGGCATGAACTTGATGCCAGATTTTGTACAACTTGAGTATATGTCTTAATAACCAATCTTCTACTTGATTGGTTATTAATCTGTTTTTCTGTCTGATGGGTCTCCACACCTGAAAGATGGCTCTGACCTGGTACAGAATGTCAGAGGTTTTGAAGTCCTAAAGATTCCCTGAGGGCAGGAAATTTTTTCCAGCACAGCATTTCTGCCATGACTCTCCTCTTCAGCACAGCCAAAACTCATGCTGTTGTCCCTGCTTGCTTTGCCAAAATCCTATTCCAACTCCTCATAAGAAAAAGATACATGAATTTTTGTTGGAACATACACAGAGACTGGGCAAGGCAGCCTGGCTAAAAGGAGAGCAAGCACATGATGGAGGATGTGGTCTGCTCAGAAACTTTCATGTCAGAGAAGCTGCCTTGCAGGTCATTTCTATTTATATCTACTGAGAGCAGTCAGAAGATAGAGAAGAACTGCAAGAGCCCAAAGGCAATTAAAAGTATTAAATTTCCTAGATGGTGAGATATGATGACTGAGTGACTATAAGGTGACTATCATAATAGCTAGGTCCCTACATCTTTTGTTATTTTGGAGGCGGGATGCAGCAGTTGATCTTTATTCATCAGTATCATTACTTCATTAGTGACAGAAAAATACTTAACTCTTATCCTAAGATGCTGGACAGTGAAAAGGCCTGCCTGTTTCATCATTTGCAGACTTTCAGAGTAGCTGAAAAAATATATTGTACCTTTCCAACCACATTTTGTTTGTCTAGGGGATACACAATGCATAAGATAAACACCAGTGGCTGATATATAACCTCAGAAAAAAGATCAGAGGGAAATGTTTTTATATGCTTCAGCTGATGAATGAGGTAAACTGATAGGCTGGGGCTTTGGGTTTTTATACCATAAAGGGGAAGAATAAGCAGATTTACTGCCTTGTAGCTTTTAACCTTAAAAATGTCACTCTAAGTTCTTTTCATGTAAACCATGCAAGTATTCAGTATTTATGTAGTTCATAGGGTACAATCAACGCTTATCTCTGTTCTTCATATAAAACTTGTAAAAAGATTGATGTGTAGCATGTTCTTTGAGGACTCAAGCTGCCATACGGAAAGAAGTATAGTAATGTCTTCCTTGCATCCTCAAAATTCATTCCATTAATATCTATCTTCCAATAATTAGTGCAGAATCTGAAAAATAAAAATACTTGCTAACATGTAGGCTTTTGTAAACAAAGTACAGGTTGGATGGAGTACAAGGGCAACAGCACTGCTGGGACTGACCATCAGTGTTTGGGATTCATCCCACTTTATTACCTGGTGCCAGCTGATTAGTTCTTTTTTGGAACTGGTAGTTGTGATAAGAGACCAGGTCACAGTAGGAGCCCCAGGTGTTGGTCCTGTGTGAGTCAGCCTCCTTATCAAGTCGGTCTTCCTGATTGATCTCAGGTTGTTGAGTTGGATTTCCTCCTGAGAGACATGGAAAATGAGAGGTTTGGGGCTCCTATACTACACATCGTGCTAGTAAAGAGGGCTGTCACAAAAGCCAGAGGAAATGTCTCTGTGAGGTATCAGGCAAAGAATCTATGACTTGCTGTCTACGTGGAGAAATAATCTGTGTTGTTTCTGTGGAAAAGTTAATCTGCATTTACTGAATCCTCTTAGACACTCCCATTGCTCTCTAAGAATGCCAGGAAGAACATGGAGCTATGCCCACAGTTTTTCTTGTTTCGTAATTCTTCGTACATGATCTGAAAGCCCATGGGGCATGGTGGATTGCTAAACCAGAAGAATATGGGCAATGACTTCTGACTCTCAGTTAAAGTACACCGTTACTTCATCTTGAGGAATTGGTTGCCCTATCCCTCTTCTCCATGGAGAGCAATGAAAAATATACTCTTGACCTCTTTCTAAATAGGCTAGATTAAAACCAGATTTTGAAGTTCAAAATACAAATTCTCATCTACCTCTTTGTTTAGCAGTTCCAACTGTGTGTCACAGGCCATCGCTATGCGCCAACCTGCTGTCAGTGAAAGCTACTGCAATTATCAACACTAAACATTTCTAAGGGGGTAACTAACAGAGAAGTGTCTCAGCACAAATGCTGTGCCATGTTCAAAATGCCAGCAGTCACCACTGTTTGTATGCTTTCTCGGCAAATTATCCTGCAGCTCAGAAGAGAAGTGTAACTTTCAGGGTAATTAAGTTCAATAACCCTGTGGTTAGTTAACACCCTGAAAGCATTACAGACAGATACCTTCCAAAGACAAGCAATTCTTCAGAAACAAACTGATTTATCAACAACTTGTAAACTATGTTTCTAACTTATTTGGTATGTAGAGCTCTTGGAACTTTCCATGAAAAAGGAGCCCCAGACAAAAATAAACATTAACTAAAAACACACCATGTTTCTTTCTGGGGTGAGGATAAAATGACTTTTAGACACCACTAACATCCTGATTGAGTCAATTCAACCTCCCTAAAGTCAAATATATAGTTTGGTTTGGTTGAACATATTAGTTTTCAAATTATGACAGTCTAAAGAAGCCTACAAAAGCTGATGAAAAAATTGGGGTTTTTTTCCTTCGTATCTTCTTACATTAACATGAAGAGAAAACTTATTTTAAAAATTAGCTTTTAAGCTTTGCTCTGGAGGAGTTGTTTGTCAGGTAAAATTCATACATCTGCCTTTTGAGGTATTTTCCTTTTTTCCAGCTTCAAAATCCTAGCAGGAAGAGCTCATATGAGAAGGCAACACTATGTCTGTGTTACCTACAGCGCATATCCTATAGTGAGCGATTAGCTTAGCCAAGATTTGCTCTCTCATAAGTGATGGATTGCTGAGAAACTGGGGACAAACAACTTTCACCAAGGGAAGCAAATATGGAAAGAGCAAATCTGTCTCGGACATCTCAAGATAATCTGGCTGTGGTATGTCCACATAGTTTAATGTAGACATCTGCAAAAAAAGTTTGTTGACACACTTGACATAAATGATTTCGGAGCTTTATAAAGGATACTTAACTCTACTCCTCAGAAGATTCATTTGCAAATTAAGCTGAAACAAAGAGTGGATTGAGTAGTGAATGGGCTAAGAGCCTGCTGCCTGAAATAGTCAGTGCTGTCTTCAGGTCAGCAGAGGAATGGCTGTTGTGTTTATTAATGACCTGGTTTTTGTTCGTCTGCTTCCTGAATAGATGCAGGAGTATTGCCTTCCACCCCTGTAATGGGCTACAGGAAGGTGTGAAAGGAGAATAGTAGAGACTGGAACGTTGATGTTTTTAGTATTCCTTTATACTAGTTGTGGAGTCAGTATTGACCATGTGTCTCTTTACGACTGGTTTAGCACGTGTTCTCTAGATGGGGTCTGTCAGCCTCATCCGTAGTCTTCAGCTCTCTTTGCCCACCAGCAATATTGTGACTTTTAAAAACATACTAAAATTCTGCTCTGAAAGTAGAGCGATGGGTTGAGTTTCAATGGCAAGAAGAAGATGGGCAGTGACTTCTGACTCTCAGTAAAAGCACATTGTCATTTCATCTTAAGGAGTTGGTTGCCCTACCCCTTGTGAACTTCTGGGCTGCTGAACATCATGTATGGGGTATGTTGCACAGACCTTGTATCAAAGTTGGAAGAATGCACTTCCTGGTATTCTCCACAGCTGGAAATAGCTGTGCTTCCTGACACCTAGCTCCAGTGAATCTCTAGGCAGTCTTTTAATGATGCTTGGGTCAGGTGTAATATGCCCAGGCCATAAAGTAGCAGGGATTCAGCAATAGGCACCCTGCTAGAGACTTCATGCAGATTCTCCATAAATATTTATTTAAGCATGCATTGTTTCCCTTTCTTGGTGGGCTTCTTGCCTGGGACATGTCCCAGAAAATGGTTTCATTTTATGACTCTGGAACAGCTTTGCCAGAAGCAATTGTTCATCCTCCTATATGTTTGTAAATATTTCTAAATATCTGATTTCATAAATGCAGAGGGAGCAAATAATGGAGCCCAAAAGAATAATATTAAAATATTCTCCCAGAATTTCCCTGGGAAATGAGATCATGAGATCTCATTTTTTATCGTGAGATCCCAAGAGAAAGCAGCACAGGGTAGCTGGGTGACAAAGGAGAGTTGAAGACTCCAGGTTTGAGGGAGAACTGGTGAGATCAGGTGCTGGTCACGCCCACTCGCACTGTTTGGAGATGGGAGTGTGAACATTTCCTATCACAAGACCATGTTCACCTGCTTGGTGGATTTTTCTGCATGTGCATCAAGTCAGAAGAAGCACAGAAGCAGAATGGGTGAGCAAGAGATGTGTGCCAGCGAGCACCTTGGGCATAGGCTGACTTGGAAGTGCAAGGACAAGTCTTTATTTCTGACAGTTAACAACATGTAAGACTTGAATGTAAGATAATTCCACTGGAAAAGTTAGTCTCCCTGAGAAAAAATTATTCTAGTCAGCTTTCTTAGAGATTAATAGCTCTAAAATTCATGGTTTATTTAAAATTTATGTTAAGATGTTATTCTTAAACAATGTTTTTAAGCTTTCAAAAGTGTTTGTGCAGAGACCTCTTAGGATTGCAAAACCAGCTGTCCAGTGAAGGCTGTGATGGTCAAATCTTCAGAAACATGGAGTGTTTATTGCTGTCACAGCTCTGAAGAACAGAAATACCACAAGTATTCAAATTACTTGGAAGCTTTATGGATGTCCTTTTTATGGAGAGGAAATATGATCCAAACAACAAAATGTTTTCATTAGGTGTTTTGTTCTATTGCATTGGATCATCTGCTAAACTTAAAATGCTTGCACACAGGGCACTAAAATTCAGATGGATGAGAAATAGTGTCTACACCACTAAAAAAAAAAAGATAAAACTTCTGCCTTTCTTTCCTTCCAGGCACTTCCCTCCATCTGTCCCTTCCTCCCTCCCCCTTCGAGATCTTTGAGTTGAGTTTTATCTCTTGAGAGTTCCAGTTAGCCTTAACATTAGGCTTGTCAAGTATAACATTAATGTTAATACTGTTAATATTAATAATGTTAAACTCCCATCTTATACTTTCATTTTTTTTTTTAAGAACACATGGTTTTTCTCTTATTATCCCTGCATGCAGTATTTTAATTTTGTGTATTGAGTAATATAACATTTTAAAATACCAGATGTTTCCTTAAATATGCAACAAGTTCTTGGATCATTTGTGGTTTGTTGAAACACTGGAAGAAACAACTTGCATTGTGAAAATCACAAACTTTTTTTTTCCATGCTAATTCAGTACAGCCTGACTTAAAACATGATTCCAGGTATTTTATAGAAGTAAAGATTTCTTCCGGATCTTCTTTTGATGATATTTTAGTATCTTCATATGAAACAGGTTTTGTTCCAGCAGTGAAACACAAACTTGGCGTTCCATGTACTTGTTTCCAGTAAAAAGGTGGTGAATGCCAATGCCTGTAAGCTGTTGAAAAGGAGACAAGCAGCATCTGCACGGCAAAGCTACTATACAGGACATGGAACTTCCTCAAATTACACAGACCTGCATATTTTATATGGTGACAACAATATACTAAAATTTAAGGAGAGGTTTCTTCACCAAAAGTTAGAATGCAAAATTTTGTACTACAGGATGGGGTAGATCCTAAAGATATGTATGCGTTCAAAAAGTGGTTAGATACAATAAAAAATTATCCTAAACAGTGTTTAGCAGGAGATTTTCCCTCTGGCTCAGAAATCTTCTCAGCTGCAGGTCTTTGACCTCTGTTTATCCTAATTTAATAGACCACTTGTTGTACTTCTAGGGATGGAATAAAAGTGGATTTCAAAACTGTTTATATGACTTAGAATATAAATTCATATGGAGCTGCTGGATGCCAATTGCTAAATTCCTTTTGCATTTTTTTCAGATCTCTGCCCCCAGCTGACCATCTATTTTAAAAGCTTTTTTTCTTCCCATCCTGGTTTGTGTTGAATCTTGTTCACTTCAAGATGTCAAAAATCAGTGAGAGGTAAGGGGATATCTAGTTTAAATTGTAAGACAACATTTAACTTGTAGAAGCACAATTTATCTTCTTTAAATCACCCTCTAGCTGCAGTGGATGTTACAGTACCTATGCTATTGCTTTGCTCTGGACTGATCTCAGACTGATAAGCACTGCTTTTAATATTACTACAAGTACTGAATTAACCTCTCAAGTCTTCAAGAAACCTCTAGGGTATTTACCCTCATATTATATTCCACATCCCCCCCCCACCCTTTTCCTTTGGGTGAACATCCTACAATTTTTCCACCCTAGGTACCAAAGTATTCTTCCTGATAATAGGCTTGATTTCGCAGGCCACCATAGATATGGTTGGCAAATCAGGTATTGAAATTGTGTTTGCTATAGAGATTAGGCAGAGAAGAACATAATGAATGTCTGCTTGCATAGCATTACAGTATTCAAACATCTTATAGTATGCTTCCCAACAAATCCTGCCAATATGTTGTCATCACATCAGGGTTTTATATTTTAAAGAAGTATAGGCATTTTTTCTAAAATCAAACAGAGGCATTTTTATATAGCTTAGAGAGACAGGAAATCACTGTCAAGCAATTATTTCCTATTGCTAAAGGACTTTTCATGTTTTTCTTCTACTGTTGCTAGCAATCTAACAACTGTTGTGTTAACAGTTATTAAATTTCCAACAATATATGCCAAACTAAGATTGAAAGGAGGAACAATTATGTCATTTTTCAATTAGACAGGGAATATTAGGTTATCCGTTTATTATCCCTAGAATTTTTTTTTTTGGAGACCAGCAAAACAACCAAAAAATGGGTAATTATTTGCACAACCAATATTCTTTCTGTACTTATTAAAAGGGGCACGTTGGGGAGTAAAATTAACAGATTTTGAAGCAAATAGTTATAAAGGACTAATTAATTCTTCCTGACAAAGAGGCATCTCAGAACCTGAGACTTGCAATGTGTATCTTGAAACTCTACCTTGCCCTCGTGTCCTGGATCTTTGTTAGGTTACATATCATCCCTTGGTGCAAACCTGAAAAACACAGTTCAGTCCACACAGTTTGATATGCCCATAAATGCCATGGGATTTCTGACTTCATCTTAGGTATTACTCCCAGACATAATAAAACAGTTTTGAGATACACCTCCAGTTTCATTTGTTCCTGTTATAAAAGACTTGCATTTTTGTAAAGTTTTAGACACATTTTGAATGCTAAGTAAAACTACCCATAAAGATATTTCAAAAACTACCATAATTGCCAATTTTTCAATGATTTCTAGACTAGTTTACAATGCAACTCTCATACAACCCTGTCAGAGAAGTCCTTACAGCAGGAGCTGAGAAACAGTATCAATTAGCTCCTGTACGGTAGAGTCCAGTGTTACACTGAGCAGCAATGCTCTTTAACAAGCAGCTTCAGGCTTTCCTGGGGCTCCTGGTCTTTTTCGTGGCTACAGGAATTTTGCTGTGGATTAGAGGCAATGCAACAGGAAATACTTGCCACACCCACCAAACACTGGTTCCTATTGCAATGTAAGGGACAAGGCTCAGCCAGCCTGGAGCTGATTATCACCGGCAACCTCACAAGATGATACTCCTCTGCCGGCAAACTCAGTCTGTCCCCCTGCTGTGAGAGCAGCAAGTGCCTCCCAACTGCGTCTGGAGCAAGTGGATAGTTCAATCATGCAACATGGTGCAATTTACAACCCTTGTCACTAACCACAGCTCCTAAGTGGGTCACAGCCAGCTCACACACTGGGCCAGAGGAGAGCACTTGGTGTTTGCTCAGGTCTTTCTAAAAACAGATATTTGGTGGAGATTTTTTCCAGGTAAAAAAATGCAATGAGGAAACATCACAGGCTGTGACACACAGCAGCGTGGAAAACTTCCTGTGTTTACCTTTTTCTCCTACTACATAATTTATGTTTGTTTATCTTTGCTGCAGCCACTAACAGCTGAACAGCAAATTAAAATTGGTAATCTCTGATGACACCCTTTACAGATAAGGCCCGCAAACATGAAGCTGGTGTTACTGCTGTTCTCCCTTGACATTTGGCTGGGCAGCTTGATTCAGCTCCTGATGGAGCTGGCAGCTGTTCTGGCATGGCAGCAGCCCTTGTTTCCTCAAAAGCTTCCTCAGTCACTGTTCAAATGGCTGCAGCCAATTTTTTTGAATTTGGATTTGCAACCTCAGTAATCTCTGCAATTAATTTGTTGCACAATGATGTCTTTTGTCATAGATTTGTTAAAATGTTATTGACTGCTATTTAACAACCTCACCCCAAAGAGATCAAGCAAATGTGGATTTTTGAAGGTTTAATATTGGGAATGTTTTGCCTCTCCCCCCAGTACTCAATAGATGTATTTAGATACATCTGAGATATTCAGCATCAGAACTTAGTCCTTTTTGGTTTTCCAGACTCTCTTGTCTAGAGCATTTTGACACCCTGTCAGTCAGCTGAAATGAGCTTACTTCTCACTGTTCGGTTAATTATTTTCCATGCTGGTTAATTATTTTCCATGCCTAGCCTGAAGTACCTTAACTATTTGTATTGTCACAGAAAGAAGTTATAAAATTGAGGCTGTTTAACGAATATTTGTACACAGAAGAGTAAGTGTTAATGAATAGTTAATGAATGAACAGCTCAGAAGTTAGCTCCAGCTGCAGAATATCCTTTCTTTCTATGGAAAAAAAAGATACCTTTTTGTCTGCAATGTAGTTATACATAATTTTCATTGAATCATCAGTATACAATATGTGATGTTCAAATTTTTGAGTGGGTGACAGGACAAGAAAGATTTCTATTTGACTTATACTTAAAATTAAGCAAAAAATATCTTTCTACACACAAAAACAAGGAAATGAAAAATGAAATTTTATTTGTAAAAAAACCTTGTAAACTTTTTAATTTCTCAATTTTTTTTTGTTTGGAGAGAGAAAGCATTTACTTTCTTGCTAGTGTGGAAATGGAAAAAGGAAAGATTTGAAATAAAAAATGTGATTGCAGTATCTTTTCATTTTTATGAAAAAGAAAAGTAAGGCGCTTACTGCCACTTGTGCTAATTATTAAAGCCACATTCACTGAAAAAAAACGAAACCAAAACAATCTGACTATGCCAGTTTTTATGAGAGGTTTAAAATGATTGAGCAATCAGAATTCAATTTTTAACAGTTCACATGTCAAAATCCTTGAATGTATAGTAAGTCGACAGCTGTTTGAAATGCCACATTAATGAAATAAAGGAGATTTTTAATGTAGGCTCAAGAGCTTAGTTCTCACAGTTTCTGTTGCCTTTGTCTTTCCTTTGCAAACAAGTGAAACATTAGCGTAGAAATTCCCAGGAGTGCACCAATGGAACCTCATTAGATGACAAGAGGCACGTGGAGGCAGCCCTGCAGTGACCCTCAGCATGCTGCAGCAGCACTACAGAGCAGCAGCAATGTACACGCTGCGTCTTTGCAATTATTTTTTATGGGAAGTTGTACTGACAGCTTGTTCTTGCAACTCGACTAAAATAGAAAGCAGAGCAACAACATTTCAACAGGGATCAAGATCACGTCCAAAGGAAATTTTCATTTCACTGTAGCTATTTTTCAGAAAATATGGATTTTTGTCAGAAACTATGCAAGTGCCACTCCTTACTGAGTACATTGACAGTTAAAATAAATCTGACATAGACTCCTGAAGCCCTAGGAAATCAAAGCCACCATCCCATTAGAACACTGAAAGTGTAAGCCTAATGTCAACATACAAAACTCTATATAGTATAAAAACATAATGAATTATGGATAATGAGATACTTTTAGCAATTTTAAGCTTAGGCCTACTTTGCAAGTCTTGATGCTACTCAACACTCACAGATCTATTAGAGAAAGGAGGAATGACCCATGTCTGGAGCCAGCCCTGCAGTCAGGACTGTACCTACACATGTGGGATGAACTGCTTTTCCACATGGACAGTGAGGGTGTGTACAAACACCTCTCTCTTGCCAAACAAGCAGGTCTGAATTTAGTAGGAATGAGTGGGAAGTGGCACCTTGCAGCCAGACAGTGCCAGTCCCAATAAAAGGCCCTGAAGGGCACCAAACATGGATTTCACCCCAACAATGCTGCCTCTCTGAGCAGGGCCTGCCTTGGGGGCAGTGAGCCCAAAGTCACAGAATCAGAGAATATGCTGAGTTGGAAGGGACCCACAAGGATTATCCAGTCCAGCTCCTGACCCAGCACAGGACCATCCCCAAGAGTCACACCATGTACCTGAGGGCATTGTCCAAATCCTTCTTGAACTCTGTCAGGCTTAGTGCTGTCACCACTTCCCTGGGTAGCCTGTTCCCAGTGCCCAGCCATATTCTGGGAGTAAAACCTTTTCCTGATATCCAACCTAAACCTCCCCTGACACAACTTCAGGCCGTTTCCTTGAGTCCTGTCGCTGGTCACCTCAGAGGGGAGATCAGTGTCTGCCCCTGCTCTTTCCCTCACGAGGAAGTTGTAAACTGGGATGAGGTCTCCACTCAGTCCCCTCTTCTCCAGGCTGAACAGACCAAAACCAAGTCACCCCAAAGTAGAAAGTGTCCCCTGCGCGGGCGACGAAGCCACCTGCTGAGCTGCGCCCCCGCTGTGCGGGCACTCGGCTGGCCTGAAGCCCCGCGTTGGGCGTTCCGTGGGCACCCCGCAGGCACTTACGGACGAGAGGGGAAAACCTCCTCGGGAAGGGGCGAAGAACTGCAGGCAGGGACAGAGGGAAGCACCCTGAGAAGCACACCAGCAGCCGGCAGCAAACGCACACCAGAGGCTGGCTGCGTGCCTGTGGCAGCACCGGGAGCGGGACCGGGACCCCCGCCCCCGCGCACACCTGTGCCACCGCCGCCGGGCGGCTGCGGGGAAAGCCGCGCCACCGCCTCCGCCCGGGGACCGGGCAGCGGAAACTTTCTCCGCGCTCCCTCGTAAACACGGCCCGGCGCCCTCCCCCGGGCGCTACTTCGGAGCAGTGAGCTGTCCTCCGGCCCCGCACCGCCTCCCTGCCCTGCCCTGCCCGCAGGGAGGGGCGGCCGCGGCCCGCCCTCACCTGCAGGGAGGGGTCGGAAAGCGGGGGGCGGCCGAGCCGGGGTGACCGAGCGAGGCGGGCGGGCAGGGAAGGAAAGAGGAGAACATCCCGCTCCCTCCTCCACGCCGCTGCCGGCGGGGGAGCGGGGGCCGCCGGTGTCCTCGCTCCGGGCGGGGCGGGGCGGGACCGGGCCGCCGGGCTATTAATAGCCGTGTCCGGGCGGGCTGAGGGCAGAGCCGCGGGGACCATGCAGGGGAACGGGCAGCAAGCGGGAAAGGGCCACGAGGACCACCTGGACGGGGTAGGGGCGGCTGATGGCGGGCTGCAGGCTGCGGCTGTGCCCATGCTGCCGGCCATGGAGGTGGCCGAGGAGCCGGAGAAGCCTCCGGGCGGCAAGAGCAAGGATCCCAACACCTACAAAGTGCTCTCCCTGGTAAGGGTCGGGGCGCCGCGGGGCCGGGCGGGCGGACCCGGGTGTCACCTCGCTGGCGGGAGCGCGGGGATAGCTGCGGCTGGCGCAGGTGTTTCGCCCGTCTCCAGGCTTCAGGAGATGGGAGACGAGCCCGTGGCGGGACCTTAAAAGCCTCCCGGCGGTGTTGGAAGAGGGAGACAGCCTTCGGCAGCACAGGCTGCTTGGGATGCTCAGGGCAGCAGTGCTGCGGGACGGCTCCGCTTCGGGAGTCAGCCTCGGGCAGGAGCGTGGCACTTGAGTACAGACAGGCGACCTGCCTCAAAGAGGGATCCGTAACTGTCGATCTCTTTCACTCTTTTGACAGTGCTCAGCGTTGAATCTTTCAAAATTTTTTTGTGATGTGAATGGTTGTCTCGTCTTCCATCATGTGGTTTTAGCTGTTTGCTCTAGGGGGGACACCAGGGAAAACAAAACCAGGTTAAAATAGGAAAATATGGCTGGAAAAGCTAAAAAGAGTTCAAGAGCCGAAAGGACAGAGGAAGTGTAAAAACTTGCCTTTCTCTGAATCCGAGCTACCATGGGTTGAAAGTTTGTCTCCAAGTACTGCTGAGAGGCACTTTTGGCCCTTGTTCAGAAGCCCCAGCAGCCAAAGCCATTGTTAGCAGGTAGGTCACTTTCCAGTTTTAGCCTGACTGCTGTATTATAATTATCCTCCTCACAGAGATGTGAAAATAAGACCTTCCAAACTGCCTGGAGTAATCATTATGAGGCTAAAATCATTATCAATGTGAAGGAATTGTGGTGTTCTTGGAAGGAAGCTTTAATGGAACTGCAGCAGACTTCACTACATATTCATGCATAAGTAGTCCTCTTTCAATACATTGAAGCATAAGGGTCAAGGTGCCTTTCTGAATTTACTGATATCTTTGTAATCTGGGTACTGTTTCAAATAAATCATCCACCTGTATCATAGTGACTAGAGGCTGGTCATACTTTCTGACATAGCAGGTGGTAAATTGTTTCTAAGTTTGTCAGAATGTTATAAGAAAAATATGAAAATTCATGCAAAGGTCTATGGTAGTTTCCATGCAGAAGCTTTTTTGGCAACTTTTCTGATGAACTGTCCCCTTAAATAAAGGTTTGTAGCTTGTTTCATTACTTCGTTGTCTTCTGGGGAGATGAATGTTGTGCCATAAAAGCCACTGCAGCTGGATGGTGAAAACAGCTCAGCTCTTTTCAGGCTTAGAAATTAGATACCAAGAGTGGGAAGTAATGATATCTTATTCAAAACCTCCTGCCCTGAACTTGTAGGCTCTGATACAACAAAATTTTTAGAGATAAATAGCCACTTAGAGACCGGAGTTAAGCACAAGTTAGTGTTTGCAGGTACTTATTCTTCTGAATTAAGTTCTTATTTTCCAAACCATAGCCATTCATTGAGAACTGGCTAAGGGTTCATCCTGTGTTGATTAAAGTGTCAGAGTGAAATATGTCAGCTATACAGAAATAATTTAAAAATTCTAAATATTTATGGCCATGCACTATTTTTTTGGGCAACTGCAAACACTGAGATAAGGTAGGATATTCAGCGAGAACTTAGAAAACTTTCTAAGTAATGCAGGTGACACTGGATTGAGTAAAACAAGAATGTATTTAACCTAAACATTTTAGAAAGTGGAAAACTGGAGTTGGAAATGCAAGTTTGTTCTTTCTCACAAGCCAGTGTGTTCATAAAGCATTGATGATATCCCAAGGTAATAAACAAGTGAGTAGACTTACCTGCTTGGTGTTTGGAGTTTTATAGTAATGTGAAACTATTAACGTGTCTAGATGTAGGTAAATCCCATTTGCCTGTATTTATCCTAGTCATAAGCACTGCTGCTTCATTTATTTATGTAGATTAAAAAAAGTAAGTACTGAAAAGTAAGTGCTTTCAAGGAAGCTTATGTTGAAATTTTTAAAAAATTCATGAATGCATTTCTGCTGCTTAGGGAATACTTGAATCACTCCTTTTATTTTTCTGGAAAGCACAGACTGGCCTGCATTCTCCTCTTCCTTCACATGAGCCTGCCACCTGCAGATGTCTGTGCAGTTTGTGAACACAACCTCAACATTCCCAGCTTTTGTCCACGAGTCAGTATTACCCTATTGCTGAGCAGCTGTTGCTGCTGCACAGGGAAGATTCTGCAAATGGTGGGACAGGCCCACAGGTATTTACTAACAGATAGTGCTTCCCTAAGCACGTAAAGCACACCTTTGCATTTACTGCCTTGCCAGTTTTTTGAGCTCAGACTTCTGTCCCTCAAAGCCCAGTGAACTGTCTGTCTGTCTGTAGTCTCTTCAGGCTGTTGTGTGAGTGAGCAGTACGCTGCTGCCCAAGAGCAGCATAACCTTTGCTTGTGTTTGAAGTTTTCTATCCCCACTTGCCAGGAACTCTCAGGCATTGCATTTTGGTCTGATTCATTCATTCCATTAAAATAAATTTTTCCATGCCTGTATAACAGCTGAAATGTTGAGAGAAATAAAAGTAATAACATAAGAGAATGTTTCTTTTCAGCAGCTTCAGACTTTGTTTGTCAGAACTGGAAAACTCATTTAAACTGATGCTTTTGTTAGAAAAATTCTTAAGGAGTTTTTGCAGCTTAAGAATTCCTAAGTAGAAAAAAATTACCAAAAAATTCCAGGTAAGGTCCAGACTAAGATATTGAAAGTGTGTTAGTTTCATCTAAGGAGTAACTCAAGCATTTCAGAGTCCATAAAGATAATAAATGGTGAAGTTTAAAAAAAATTGCTGTGGAATACACAATATTTTTATAGTCTGTAAGTTTGGTTTTTTTTTTCATTAAGGCTGTCCAGTCTTTATTTGTTTTGTTTTTTTTTTAAGGCATGTCCCAAAAACTAACCAACTGCCAACTTTGAACAAGAGATTGAACTGAAAACCTCTTCAGGTCTCTTCTAGCCTTATATCATAGAATGGTTTGGCTCTGAAGAGATCCTTAAAGATCATCTAGTTTCAGCCCCTCTATCATGGGCCTTCACTAGACCAGGCTGCTCAAAGCCCATCTAACCCGGCGTTGGACACTTCCAGGGATGGGGCATCCACAGATTCTCTGGACAGTCTGTTCAAGTGTCTTGCCACCCTCAAATAAAAATTTCTTCTCAGTGTCTAACATAAGCATACCTTCTTTCAGTTTAAAGCCATTTCCCCTTGTCCTATATGCTCTTGTAACTAGTCCCTCTCCAGCTTTCTTGTAGGCCACTTCAGGTACTGGAAGGCTGCTGTAAGGTCTTCCCAGAGTTTTCTCTTTTTCAGGTTGAATAGCCCGAACGCTCTACACCGGAGCGGTGATCTAGCTTTCTGGTTATCTTTGTGGTCCTCCTCTGGCCCTGCTTCAAGAAGTCTTAAGAATCCCTCTCATGTTGAGGGCCCCAGAGCTGGATGTAGTGTTCCAGGTGGGGTCTCACAAGGGCAGGATAGAGGGGCAGAATCCCCTCCCTTGACCTGCTGGTCACACTTCTGTTGATACAGCTCAGGATGCAGTTGGCCTTCTGGGCTGCAAGTGCACACTGTCAGCTTGCGCCCAGCTTTTCATCTACCAGCACACTCGAGTCCTTTCCTGCGGGGCTGCTCTTAATGAGTCCTTCTCCAGTCTGTACTCACCTCTGGGACTGCCCTTACCCAGGTGCAGCACCTTGCACTTGTTGAAATTCATGAGGTTCTCATGGTCCCACTTCTCAAGCTTGTCCAGGTCCCTCTGGATGGCATCTCTTCCTTCTGTTATGTCAGCTGCACTGACTCAGCTTTGTGTCATCCGCAGACCAGCTGGGGGTGCTAGGTCACGTTGAGCTTCTCACCCACTAACACCCCCAAGTCTTTCTCCTCAGGGCTGCTCTCAAACCATTCTCTGCCCCACCTGAGCTGGTGCTGGGATTGTCCTGACTCATGCAGGACCCCGCACTTTGCCTTTGCACAGTCCCACCTCTCAAGCCTGTCCAGGTCTCTCTGGAGGGATCCCTTTCCTCCAGCCTGTTGATTGCACCACACAGCTTGGTGCCATTGGCAAACTTGCTGAGGGTGCCATGATCCTGCTGCCACTGATCATGTCACTGACAAAATGTCAAACAGTGCTGGTCCCTTTGCTGACCCTGAGGAAGGCCACTCCTCACCGGTCTGGATGGGCACATCAAGCCCCAGAGCATAGGTCATGAGTGTGACCATCCAGCCAATTCCACATCCACTGAGTGGTCCCTCTGTCAAATCCATGTCTCTCCAGTGTAGAGGCAAGGATGTCATGTGGAATATGCCAAATGCTTTGTACAAGTCCACGTAGAAGATTTCAGCTTCTGTTCCCTCCTCCACCACTGCTGTAATCCCATTTTAGAAGGCCACCAAATTTGTCAGACACAATTTTCCCTTAGTGAAGTGATGTTGGCTGTCACCTATCACCTCCTTATTTTCCATGTGCCTTAGCGTAGTTTTCAGGAACATCTACTCCATGATTCTAAAAATCTGGTTTCAGTTGTCCACTGATTGCTATGTTAAGCTTTTGTGAATCATAAGTCCCCATTTATCATAAGTAAATGAGACAATCTCTGCCCAAGGGAGAGTTAATATCTGCCATTGCTGCAGTCAGGAGATCGTCTAACTAGAGAAAAGAGATCTATTGGATGTCAAGATATTCTGTATGAGTCCTGAAAGGTTTGCACCACTTCATTCGAAAATAACCCCTGGCTGCTGACTTTCTGCTCAAACAGAGAAAGATGGGTGTGCTATGTCAGGATTTTGGAGACAGCTGTAGGTTTGTCTGGTTTTGTTGTTTGGTTTCTTTTTTTTCCTCCACAGAGATGAAGATGTGGAAACAACCTTTTCTTACGTTGGTCTCTGGAAGATTGTATTCCTGTTTGGTTGTTTTCATGCTGACAGTTTTCCTCCTAAATATGTTTGAAGGTGCCCAAACATTTGTACAGATTAGTACTTAAAAAAAAAAAGCATATCTATATTCTTTTTTTTCTATAAAAAAGGCAGAATATGTATTTAACTACCCAAGCCTTGTGATTTGGACCATGGTTATTGACTTCATCTGACTTCAGTGTGGGTATTTTTATGGCTATCAGTCAGTTCTTAAACACTAGATTGAAGGATGTTGTTGTCTGAATCTGGGAGCCCTGGGTGCCATGTTCAGTCTTTAACCTTTTTTGGCCTTCAGCAAACCATTCAATTTCAGCCTTTTTTGTATTATTTTGCGTTATGCGCCTTGTAATTTTTTCTTTATTTTTCAGTAGGGAAAAGTGATCCTTGCTGAAATTACTTGCTCCCGTGACAGTGCTGGACTGAGCTTAGATGGGACTTCTGAGATTCAAGAAACACCACACAGCTTAACAATAATATTAAAGTGTCTGACTGTTGGGTGATTTAATTTTTTTTGGCATTAAACCTCCCTTGGTAAAATATAAAGTAAAAAATGATGGTGACAGGATTGCCATGTTTTTAATAGACTTTGAAATGCTTTCAGTTTAGAAATATTAAGAGTTCTTGGCTAATCTCCAATATTTTAATAATTTATAGGAAAATCTATTCCAGTGTTGGGAAATAAGGATATTTTACAGCTGTCTTCTGCCAATGTTACAGCTCTCTAACTTCCATGGTGACTTGGTTTTAAGTCTGAACACATGGTGTTTGACAAAACATTTTTTTTTAATTGTGCTTGCTCTTGATATGGCTTAAATGCATTAATTAGAATACAATTGTAACTATACATACAAAAATTAAAGACATTTTTATCCAATTTAAGCCATCAAAAGAAAGTTTGGGGTTTGATGGATTTAAAAATCATTATGAATTAATGTTTCTTTTCAGTCAACTCATTTTTCAGGGAAGACTTTGCAAATAATTCTCATCATACACAAGGAGCTGTAAACCCAAAATTTCTTTATTGTCCTTCAAGTGGGGACCTTCAAGCTGGGTATTGAAGACAAAAATCATAATCTTGCTCTTACACAATAAAAAAAAAAAATAGATATTTTAACCCTGAAGGGTTTCCAGAGTTAATTAATATTCTTGCTTTATTTACACTTCACGGAGCTAGTTGGCATGTCCTATCCTAAAAGGCAGAAGCTGATATGAAGTAAAAAATATTATTCAAAGAAACATTTGCAGGAATTGAGTCTTTCCATTTTGTTGGGGATTTGTAAGAATAGAAAAAATAAAAACCCAAATCAAAACAACAGAAAACACAGACAAAGAAAACCTAACACCAACTGAATAACAGCAAAACCAAAACAACAACAACAGAAAAAAGCAGCTCCCCAAATTCCACTTTTATAAAAATCTTCACAAAGGGAGAGTAGAGAGCATCTTTGTTAAAAACTGTACTTGGAACTCAGTTTAAATTTTATTGCCCAACTAGGCTGAGTTCGGATACGCAGTCAAAGTGTGATTGTGAATTGGTTAAGCACACTTCAGCTCACTTTCAGCTGGGTAGTTTAGCATCAGTAAAGAAGCATGGAGTTTAAGCTACCAAATGCTCTCTTCTGTAGCTGAGTTGGAGGACTTAAGCCACCCAGGAGGTTTCAGTCACCTCTTGGATTGCAGTGTGTGTGGATGCTTTTGGCTGCCTGGACTCCAGCTGGAGTGCAAAGCTTGGACCAGGCTGAAGCACACCCAGCTGTGTGACTGGTGCATCTGTCAATGCTGCTGGCTGGCTGCCTGCCTGAAAACAGCCACGCTGGCCTAGGAATGGGAGTGTAGAATATCTGCTGATAGATTAGGCTACACTGTGCTTGGATCAGCCCTTTGGTCCACTCAGGCAAAACGAGTGACTGGGGTCGTGATTGGTGTTGTGTGCCCAGACCTACTGCTCCAGCATTCAGAGTTCTGACTCCATCCATGCCTTAGGGTTTCCATTACATTTCTTTAATTTTGCAGTAAATCTTTGTCTACCTGTCAGGCACCAGGTGAAGGCAGGTTGTGCTGAAAGAGAAGGTAAAACTATCCAGTTGTGGCACAAGGCAGACACGGGCAGTGGCCTCATTGGAAAGGGACAGTCTCACTGTATGTGAGCAAGGTGAGCACAGTGGATTTGGGGACACCAACCAGGTTCAGCCAATAATCTAAATTGCCAGGTGAGTACATAATGGTAAGAGAGGTCCAAGGTAAGGGAAGGCAGGCCTATGAGTTAGGGTCAACAGAATGACTGGCCAGGATGGACTCGACTGCAGTGTGGCTGTACCACATTCCAGACAGGGCACAGAGGTGAGGCTGGCTAAAGAAAGGGGAGAGTGACTCTTCTGAGGCTTTCTTCAGCTTTTTATTGAAGACCTATCTTCAAGGCTGGTTGACATCTCCCAAATAGTGTCATCAATACCTGAACCAGTACTGGAGAACTGGCCCCAAGCACAAGCAGCCAAACTCCTGGGAGGAGGGAGGGTGCTGTTGTTCTGAACACCTTCTTACAGTTCTGCAAAACTCTAGGATACTACAATAATAAAGAACATATTAACAATTTTAGCTGATAGGCTTCCTGTAGTAATAATTTTATCTTGAATTCAGAACAACTTAGTTACTGTGCTAAAACTTAAATTTCAGGTAAGGTCAAAGATACAAAAACTACGCAAGGCTTCCTTCCAACTCCTGCACTTCAAAAGTTTTCCTTTGCATTCTTTTACTACTATCACTGGAATTACACAGAGTGAGGTGTTCTGATTTGACTTGCAGTGGAAGCTATGTTATTGTTGCTTCCGGCTGAAAGGAGGAGCAGAGTAAATAAAGGCTTTGAAAACATGAAAGGTATGAAGAGTTTCTCACCTTGGAGCTGATATTAGAAATGAATATATTGGCAGGTATCACCATGACCATATGCTATGACAGAATTTGTCAATGTGCTGCATCGTGACAGTGTTCCATTTGAATGAAACAGTAGTAGATGTGATTTTAAGAGAAGCTATTTTATAATGTTCCATATTGGAATGATATTTTTACATTTTTTTGATATATTTGACCTTTTTTCAAAAAAACACTTCGCACCGAAAAGCAAGAAGTACTTTTCTGCACAGGTGTTGCACAACTCACCTGTATAGAAAGTTTCCTGTAAGTGTGTTTATAAGGCAGCAGAGGATGTTATTGTAAATGGGATGTGGTGGAGGACAAAGAAAAGCAGTATAAGTAAGGACTTTTCACAAATATTGTTTAATTATTTTACACCGAATAAGTTAGCTAAGGAGAAAAGGGAAGTAAAAAGAAAAAATGAAGTGTTTGCATTTCTGATGAAACTCAGTGAGCATAGCCTTGTCCCAGTTCTGCTGTGTAATGGCATATAGGCAAGTCAACCTATATAAATGCTTTCTAATGTGGTAGTATGTGGGTACAAGTTTGTGTTAAACATTGGTTGTTTTCGTTCCTAGAATAACAACAAGTGTAGTGTTGTTATAGCTGCTTGAACAAAATCAATAATCCATCCTGGCCATGTGTATTTCATTTCACTGTTTAACTCTGGTAAATGGGCCAGTTTTTGAACCTTCTTCTGGCTCAAATGTGTTTCCATGTTGAGAGGTATGAAAATTTGATAGTCTGCCTTTTGTTTTTTGAGGGGCTATATTCAAATGTTGCCGAGGTAAATAATGGGCTCTTTATCAAACTTGGTCTTTGTTTTGGCAAAATGGCCAAAGGATTCAGGGCTGAAGATGTGTCTGTGATAGATATCAGTGTACTTAGTAAATACCTATAATGAATAACTGAAATTGTTTGACTTCATTGTAAAGGTATTTTCCAGCCTAAATGATTCTATGAAAACTTAGTTGTCCTATCTTCTTCTCATACTGCTTGTGGTTCTGCAATTTTTTGACACTCCTTATAATCTTGGTGTTTTACAGGATTTCTTCACTTATTCTTTAAGGTCATTTTGTCTTCCTGTGGAAGTTAATATTGCTGTCATGGTGGCAGTAATAACAGTTTCTGCCAAGGAAAAATGGACGTGAATATAGGTTTACTTGGCATATTTGGTGGTATAATCAGAAGCAGCCCTCTCTGTAGCTCTTGTCACAGCTCTCATGACAGTAATTGAAATTGGAACAGCTTTAGCTTTATTCTTGAAAAGGGACTTTTGGAATAGGAAGGGCAGAAAGATGGCTCAAGGCCATATTTTCAGATTTAGTTTTGCTTTTATTTATGAGTCAAGCACAACTTGTTTGGAAAACAATTTTTAGTTGGCATAACTACTGACAGTTTCTTTCCTTTCTGTGCAGTTGTGCATTCATATGTGGTTGTCACTAAAGCAGATGACATGCAGTGGTTTTTGTTCTGTGTTCTTAGTCTGCTGTGTTGAATAAAAGAATTGTATTTGAAAGTACGATATTTACTTCTTTTCTCGTAATATGAATTTTCAGTTCTGTTTATTCTTAGGTTGTTACAAAAATCTACTTGCTGATTAAATAGCAGAGTCAGCTGCCATCTACTTTCTGGGAATTTCACTAGAAGTTTTATTTCCCCTTCTTTTTGGCTAGCATAGCATATTGTTGCACTTTAATTTCTCTCTAAATTCTCCCATGATGGAAAGTGCAGTGAAAAACGTAACAGCTGGGGTAAAGCTTTGATAACAACAGCTCAAGTGCTAATGACTTCCAGGAGAGTATATACCTATACAATTGGGCAAGCAACAAATAAGAAAAATATTTTAGATTCCAGCTGACTATCCTTCAGATGCTAACTTCTTCTGTCTTTTGGTATCTTTTTGTTAAAAACCAGATGCTTGAATAGTTGTGGAAGGTATTTAGAGAGCTATAGCATGATGATGTCTTCTGCTGATAATTCTCTGCTGAGTGAAGTCACTCCTTGGTGAGCTCTGTGAAGGCGTTCATAATACCTGACAGTGGCTCACTTCAGGTATTTGAAAACCTTCTCGTCCTTTGAATGACCTGGGGCTGCAATAGTACATAATAACAGTCTTGAGAGCATTCAGTAGAAAGAATGAGAGTAGACCTTCTGTGTGCTGCTTTGAGAAGAAAAACAATAATGCCTATGCATTTTTATAGTAAATTTTATTAGCTCTGAAAAGGTTTTGGGTGTTATCTCCAGCATTTTCATCCACTGACTTCAGAATTATTTAGTCATCTCCAGTGTTTTACAACAGCCAGGACCTGAGAGCCTCAGCGACTCTCCTCCTGCTGGCCTCTACGAGTGGAATGTAGATCAACAGAAGCAAGTCTTTGAAGACTATTAAAGTATTTACAAATGTGGAAAGAAGAGATGACTGGTGCAAGAAGGAGGTGGTGCACTTTATTCAAAGCTGATTATTTTTTTTTAGGTGATTTACGTAAGTGTTACTTAAGTAGCTCTGCTGGTGTGAGTGAAGTATCTATCTCCTTTCAGTTTATTAAACTTTATTAAGTGTCCCCTGCTTTTGAATAAAACTGAGCTGTTGGCAAGGGGATTATGCTGGTTTAAAAATAATTTTTACAAGCATAAGTAAGTGTTCCACTGCCCCTGGCAAGTGCAGATAAGTGTGGGGGTTTTTTTCTTTATACAGTATCCTGTCTGCATTTTTAACAGTGCCCTTTTAGAGACAGAAGATGACACTGTTTTTGCTTGAAATTCATTATTTATTATTGTGTTCTTTGCACTTTCGCAGGTGAAATTCTTTCTCAAAGATATTTCAGTGTTAGCGTTCAGGTCATTAGTCATCCATTCTAGGGGCACAAAACAGTGAAAACATAGCATGCCTTTCACAGATACCAGTGGTTTTGGAAAATTCCATGGATTTTCTTAATACTGGCATTACAGACCCAGTCTAGACATCCTCCCTTCATGGATACATGTGACACAACTGTGAGAGCCAATCGTGGCGATTAGAATGGAAAACCATTATTTTGCATGGTTTCCTTGATAATTGCATAGCTGTTAATGGATTTGTCTTCAACCTTGGAGTGACAAGTTTTGTTGGCCATGGAGTACCAGGGATGAAGGAATGGAGATGGAAAGCAACATGGCAGGCAAACATGGCAGGCAAAGGGTGAGGAAGATCAACACAGAAAGAAATGTAGCTCAGAATGATTATTCCTTAAAAGAAGTATCAATGCATTCTTTGCCAAAGAAAATACAGAATAGAGGAGGGGAGTGGAAGAGATGGATAGGGCTAGGGAAGAGTGAAGAGAAAGGGACAGTGGTATTAACTGTATAAAGGAGGAGTAAAATACAATAGCAAAGGAAAGGTGGCAGTGGCTAAGGCCAGTGAGAGGTTTCTTTGTGTGTCAGTAGGACCTGTACAGCTGAGGAGTCTCTCTGGGATCTGATGTGAGCAACTGCATGATTGCTGACTCTGGCCCTTTCCGCCAGCTCCCCGAAATCACTGCTGAGAAATTCTCTTCAGCTGCAGTTCTAGAGATGAGTGACGGAAATGATTCTCTTCCCCAACCATACTATCATATTTCCATCTACCCAGCTCAAAATAAAAGGCTTTTGAAATAAAAAGCTTTTGAAATGTTCTCAGGATTGCAGTTTTCCAGACGTTCAACCACCTATTCCCAACCATTATAACTGTTTACAAAGCAAAGCTTTTATTGCTTCTTCCCACGTAAAGGAAGCAGTGATGGGACAGAACTTCATCCCTAGATGACAATGTTTTTGTGATTCCAAAACAAACTTTCTAAAAATTATTTTTAAACTGAAAAAGGACACTTTCTTCTCTGCAGTTGTTACTGTGTTGTTTTAAAAAACTTTTCTCATATGCCATATTAGAACTGAATCTGGCAGTTTGTGCTAGCAACCTCATAAGGTACAGCTCATAAAAAGTTAATTTTCTACTTTTGTATAATACAAGGCCAGGTTCTTTAATATTACTTGTCTTCCTAGTGAACATTGGATTCCCATCTTCTTTCTTAATTGCACCTTTTTCTTAATTCTTGCTGTCTCTTTTGAGTAGAAGCATATGGGTGAGAGAGAACAGGTAAGATTTCTTCCTATTTAAAAAGGCAGATTAAACCTTCAAGGCAGGTGTTATGTTGACAGTGTGGTAGTAGTTAGAGGTTTGAATTTGGTGCTTGCTGCAGGATGCTAAACAAGGTCCTTGTTAGTAAACAAGAATACATGCAGCTACTTGTCCTTCTATGGATTAAAAAAATACATAATCTTTATGCAACACACTGCAGCATCCCCAACCTGAGCTACCTGTATGTAAAATAGGTCAGGTAATACTAGTAACCCACTTGCTGTGGTGAGGTTTCTTATAGAATCACAGAATGGTTTGGGTTGGAAGGGACCTTAAAGATCACCTAGTTCCAACTCCCCTGCCATGGACAGGGACACCTTCCACTAGGTTGCTCAAAGCCCTGTCCAGCTTGGCCTGGAACACTTCCAAGGATGAGGCATCCACAACTTCTCTGGGCAACATGGATATGTTGCAATATAGAAAGAAGCAAAGTAAATTAGTCCATCTTTAGGTGCGCGGTGAGATGCAGTGAGTATCTGGATCTTTAAAAATAGTTTGAATATTCTTCATCATCTGCAAAATTGATAATGTTAGGGCCTTTCCACTGATAGGTCAACTACTGGTGCAGCACTTCTTGCTGTGCCTAGTCAGGACTACTGCTGCTGCTGGCCACTATTAGCTGCTCCTTATTGTTCCAGCAGAACATTTTGCCATTTGTGTGGATAATATCCATGTGACTGAAGTCATTCAGGCTCAAGATAAAGCTTCAATTCAAAGCCTTAAACACTAAGCTGCAATTGCATGGGGTTCCACTGGGTTAGATTTGGCTGTCCCAGAACATTGTCAAATGCTTAATGTGTAAACTTACTGTTTTTGTACAACTTGTTATTAAGTGTTAAAGAAAGAAAGAAGAAAGCAAAAAAGAAGAGGAAGCTTCAGTTTTTTGCAGTAAAATATTTTTAAGACAAAAATTTCAGCTAGTGGGAGTAAGGTTAAGAAAACAAAGGCTTTAATGTAGTGAGTCGAGAGTTTTAAGATCTTTGTTTATTATTGTATTTCATATTGCATTTTGTAGTATTTTGTGCCCAAAAGAGCGCTCATGTGCCTCAGTGGACATAATCCTTTTGGTTTTGCTTATTGGGGTTATGTTCATAGAAGCGTAAAACTGACAGCCTGGAATACAAGACAAAACTGTGATTTTGTTACATTTGGTGCCAAAATCACAGGAATTATTTGTGAGAACTTTACTGAAGTTTTACCAGTTTTATGTTGAGAAGTATTATAATGCTGTCGCTTTGGAGTGGGTTTTATGTAGATTTTATTTTTGCATTAATTTGGTGTCATGATTAAATTCCTGCATTACGTACACTGAAGCTCCATAAGGGAATATTAATAGTCCATTTAGTGGCACTGCCATGTGTTTTCTGTGCAAGGATGCCTTAGGTGGCATAAGTCCTGTAGGTTATGTAGCTATTTGAAGATGTGGGAATAAAGCTGTTAAAGTAGCTGTGGGTTTTTCTTGCTTTAAGGCATGTCTGTCAGACATCTCAGAGGCCATTCTACTCCTTGATCTTAGCAGCAGGGCCTGGTGGGAGCAGAGAAGCAATATATCTTCACCCTGAAATAAAACATTTTCCACCTGGCTTTTAAAAAATAAATTAATCTATTTGTAATTTAATAATAATAATAATGAAAACAACAACAACAGTAATAATAATGTTAAAAGGACAATAACAGGTTTTGCCCTCTCCACTGATTTTGCTGGGCTTTGATATATTGCATTTGAAGTGTCACCTACCTAGCTGTGCACCTGCTCTTTTCTAGGATATGCTATATAGGGGATTTCAAAGGCCCAGATCAATTTACACTGAAGATAAGATTGTTGATACTGACATAACAGAAAATGTTGATGCTGCATGTGTTAGCATTCTGATTTAAAAACAACAACAATAAAAAGAGAAGTACAAAGTTCTGTACTTATGTTCATTCTTGATGGCTGGGTTTAATGGAGACTTGCATCTTTCTGTAAGTTTTTGCATACCCAGATGCATAGATAATGCTAGATTTTTCCCCCCTTCAGTCTTGTATTATTTTCCTTCTTTCCTTGCCAATTCAAAGACTGAAATTGAACTGAAAAAGTGCTTATTTCTTTGCTATACATGATGTTGAATAAGATTCCAGTGACTTGCCTGGTTCAGAATTCTAGGCCACAGCTTCATCAGGTCCAGTCTAGTATACCATTTTAAAATGAATGCTATATATGTAATATTTTTTTATATTGATTAATTTGGTTTTTGATAATTTTTAGTTCAAAAATTCAGAGTAATATCTGAATTCCAATGCTACATATTCCAGAAATTGCTTTCTAACTGTCTTTATTAACTGCTTAGTGAACAAAATTGCATAGTAAACTGTAGAGTTGTTAAAAACAACACAAATAGTTTTTAGTTACTGAAGTGCTCATAGTCTTTAAAAAGAATAAACTTGAGAAATAATTAGATGCATTTTAAAATGGAAGGAATATTTGCCACATCACAATATGATTCAGGTGTCCTACTCAAGGCTGACTCAGCAGATTTTGCAGATGGGAAAGGAGGAAAAAAGGGAGAGAATTGTGTAGCCATGTATACGAAGTTATTGAAGTATTGCTTCAATGCAATTTTTCCTCAGAAAACAGTGACTGGAAAGGTGGTATGTACACATTTTCCCTACCCAGGTCTCCCCAAATTCTTTTGTATAAGACAGTCTGCATTATTGCAGTATCTTCTGTTTCAGGACTTCTGGCAAAGTACTTTATTACATTCTACACTTAAATAGAAAGGCTGTTCTAACTGCATTGTTGGCTTATCTTTAATTACTGTATATGCACCGATACTACATATACTTTTCCTAAAGAGTTTGTGGACCAAATCCAATACTTAATGAGGTTAAAAGAAATCTGTCTCTGTGTTTGAGTAGGCGTTAAATCTTGCCCTAAAATGCTGGACAAGGATAATACAGTGCTAGTTTGATAACTTCAATGCATCCAGAATCCAAAATGAACACAACCATAGTTTCTGGTCAGGGCAAGACACTGTGGTCAGTCTTAGTGTGACATCCCACAGTTGCTTACCATGGTGTGGACCCAGATCTAGTATGAACTGGATACTAGGAAGTGGGAAAGGGTTTTCCTGCCCAAGAAAATTATAGGTATCACTTAAGGGCTTTGCCTTCTGTTTGTAGTCTTTGGTTAATGGCAAAACTTCGCTTCACCTTCTTAGAACAACGTAAGAGGAAGGAAGGAGTGGAGTAAAAATGTTTTCTATAAAATGTGTAAGAAATAGAAATATATCATCATGAAAGAATGCTATAAAACAAATCAACAAAGACATGATGGTGTATGTCTATGCTAAATGACTTGAGAAGAAATGATATGCATAGGCCCAGTTGTCACAAGCATGTTCATACACTAGTAATTATTGCAAACAACATAACTACTTGTGGAAGTGGAAACAGTGAAATCAGCCTCCTAATCAGCATGTTTATGAATTTCGGTACAATTGTATAGCATTATAGAAAAAATGAGTGCTTTCAAAACCATTCAGTGGTAATTTAATATTACTTTCTTTTCCTTTCTGTCCCACAGGTACTCTGTGTCTGCATGTTAACGACAATCCTAGGATGTATATTTGGCCTGAAGCCTAGCTGTTCAAAAGATGGTAACTAATATGTCTTTTATTTAGTAATATTACCAAGCAATTCCTATTTTTTTCTTTTTGTGCATTAATTTTCATATTATCAGAATGCCACCCTTCTTGCTGCAGGAAGAGGATTGCATGCACTGCTTGAAGCAATATCAGTAAAAGGGGAATAAAAATACCAGAAAATAAACCTCAGCTGTACTCAATACTTGTGTGTACTCACTTGAGAGGTAAAGAGATCCTGGTACGCAGTGTCTGATCTGGCAGCTTCCATGTATCCCAACTGTCACTGTGGTGATGTCACATGGCTGGCTTTTCTCAGTTCACCATTAAAAAAAACAAAACAAAACAACAAAACACAACAACTTCTATTTCATGTTGTCCTGGAACATTTGTTTTTCATCTTTTCCAGGCAATTATGGGGGGGAAAAAAAAGTTATTTTTTTACTGGTTAGAATTGTAGCCTGAAAACATTCCTTGTGGAATTCCTCTGTCTATTTTCTGTCCTGAAAAATATGTGGTTTTTTCAATGGTGAAGTTTCTTCAGGTAGAAGGTTACGAAAGATTTTTTTTTTTTTAAGAAATTAGGCTTCATTTTGGGAACAACTATGAAGAATAATTTCAAAGTTGAACAAACAATGATTTTTAACAGAAGTTCAGTTTATAAAATTTCTATTACAATATATATAGGTTTCTTCTCATTTTATTCCAGCTTTGCAGTATTGGTTCATTAATATCTCATTTTCCTAATATCACATACCTCAAGATTCTTCAGAAGAGGAGCCAGATGATGGAGGATTTACCTCACTCCCTTCTGGTGATTGCCCAGGGTTAGACAGTGTGACCGAATTCTTAAATTTTCTTAATCCTTCGCATTACCAGTTGATTGGGGGTTTTTTGGTTGTTGTTTTTTGGTTTGTTTTTTTGGGGGGGGGAGGAGGGGTGAGTATTCCCCTGCCCTCAGCAACCCCAATCTAATGGAAGAATGCTATGTCTTTTTTTATTTTTTTCATATTAAAATTGAACAAAAAATAAACCAGTGAGCAGTATACTCAAGTTTGTATCTTTTGTGTCTGCTTTGGAACAGCCCTCTTTATGTCTTGAGATCTTACATATTCTGAGAGACTGTACTCACATCTTCCTGAGACACAGAAAGGCAAGGACAGTCACAACTAGAATTTTAGTCTTTTATTTAATTTGTTTCTTCCAGTACAGGAACACCGTGTTCCTGCTGAAACAGAACAGAACTCTTTGTTCCATATGATGAGAAAACATTTTTGTTTAGTAAGAGGAAATAAGCATTTGGTTGCATCAAGCCTCTCCTTTGGCTGTCACTGTTTCTGCAGCCATGCTGTAAGTTGTGGAATGGCCAACTGTGTCATTTCACATGCTGATTGTATTAGTTTCTTTTGCATGTTGACTGATTTGGGCTCAGCCACTGACATCTAACACTATCCAATATTACAGTGAAAACCTGCAAAGGTCGTTGCTTTGAAAGGACCTTTGGAAGCTGCCGTTGTGATAAAGATTGTGTCAAGCTTGGAAACTGCTGCTTAGATTACCAGGAAACATGTATACAACCAGGTAAGGATGGAAAAAAGCTGAGGGAGCAATCTCTCTTGTTTTTTGACAAGGGACAGCTCAGTGTATGTGAGTACTGTTGTGGTCAGGACTTATTTCAGATGGGCTGTGAGAGCAAAGTGGGGCTACTGAACAGCAGAGTGGTTCTGATGCCACTCATCTTCCCCTTTTTGTGCTCTCTGTGTTGCATTCCTGGGTGGAGTTGCAGTGGTGATTGTGGTACTGGGGACTCCTGTGGAAACATCAGGGCTCTGGTACAGCTGCTGTTTCACACAAACAAAGCTTGTATTTCACCCAGCTGGACTACTTAGGAGCTGACATAGCCAGTAGGCTGGCTTTCCCACAGCTCTCCTGTGAGGAGACTGTGCTTCTGCCCTCCCCCTTGGAAGGAGGAGGAACAATGGTAACTTGAGATCTTAGCCAGCTTTTTGTTCTCTGGTGGTGAGACAACACTGACCTGCATTGTCCCTGGCATCAGGGATAACTCCTACGTCCTTGGGCAAGCCTGGAAGAGAAGTGCATTCTGCATATTGCATTTGTCTGTCATCGCCTGAACGAAAAAGGGGAAGGACAGAGCAGCTCTCTGAAAGCTGCCATCTCTCCTTACCCAGCTGCTCAGGCCCTCTGCCTTGTTACTCCCCAGCCTGAGCGTGAAGCAAGGATCATGAGCATGAATCAAGACAGGAGGACAAAACAGATTGCACTGGTGAAGGATTGCGAAATGAGAAGCAGCTACCATGATATCTGCCAGAAGGAAAAGGTCAGATAGGCAAACGTGTGAAAAACACCTTGGAGAAATCTTACAGGGAAAGATGTTAGCGTGGGTAGAACACCAAGTACAGAACTTCGCTATTTTCTCTACTTTGGTTTTGCCTTAATGCTTCAAATACAGCATTTCTTTCAGATAACTTTTTTTCTTCTCACTCCTCTTTACATGCATTTGATTAATTTCTGGTTGAGACCACACTGATACATTTAAAATTCCAACATGGATTTCTAAAACCAAAAAATTAAACTGAGCTCACATCCCTGCTTCAATTGACTGCTATTGAAAGGTCAAGTTACACATATATAGTTGATATATCCAGGTATATAGCCACACGGATTTTACTCTGTCTGTTTTATTGCATCACTCCCCCTGTGGATAAAGGTTCTTTAAAAACAAACTGGAGAGTCTGTTTTAGCACTAAGAATGCGAATGAATTGATTGGTGGTGTTTTTTGGTTTTTTTAAATTAGCCTTAACATCAGTGGAGAATCAAATAGCATCATGTAACTAGAACCATAATAGATTCTTCTCTCTCTCATAGAAGTAAAGAGCTATTTGATATTAGTGGAATTACTGACATACAGTAACCTGAAACTGAGATTAATTTCCTGACACTTCTTTTAGGGATTTCTAATTGCTAGCCATGTATGGAAATCATTGAGTGTCCTCTGTTCAAACATTTAGATTTGGCTTCCATGTCTCTGTTAAGATCTTCACTTAAGTATTCACTCAACTGGTAAATTCACTAGTGTTTGTCCTCATTGAATGTAAAGGATCTATTTGTGTTTATGACTGATAACAAAATCATAGAATTACAGAATATGCTGAGTTGGAAGGAACCCATCAGGATCATAAGGTGCAACTCCTGGCCCTGCACAGGACACCCCAAGAATCACACCATGTGCTTGAGAGTGTTGTCCAAGTGCTTCTTGAACTCTGTCAGGCTTGGTGCTGTCACCATTTCCCTGGGGAGCCTTTTCCAGTGCCCAGCCACCCTCTGGGTGAAAAATCTTTTCCTGATACCTAACCTAAAGCTCACCTGACTCAGCTTCATGCTCTTTCCTTGAGCCCTCTCACTGGTCTTGAGAGGGAAGAGATGGGTGCCTGCCCCTCTGCTTCCCCTCATGAGGATGTTGAAGGCTATAATGGGGCTTTCCCTCAGTCTTCTCTTCTCCAGGCTGATCAGATCCAGTGACGCCACCCACTCCGCATAAGGCCTCCCCTCCAGACCCTTCACCATTCTCACGGCTCTCCTTTGGACACTCTCTAACAGTTTAATGTCTTTTCGACATTGTGGCACCCAGAACTGCCCCCAGCACTCGAGGTGAGGCCTCCCCAGTGCAGAGCAGAGTGAGACAATCCCCTCCCTTGCCCGGCTGGCGATGCTGTGCCTGATGCCCCCCAGGACACGCTTGGCCCTCCTGGCTGCCAGGGCACTGCTGACTCATGTTCAACCAGGACATCCAGGTCTTCAAATGATACAATGTACTGGAATATGCTGTTCAGAGAAACCAACATTGTTCTCTAGTAAAATCAGCAGTGGAGCTGAAGTCAGTAGGTCTTCCTGTGAGTTTATGTATAGAGTCTTAAATAGTGGCAGTGATGCCTATGCCAAAGAGGTGCTGAAAGAGGCTGGAGTGCCTGATGATGACTGGTAAAATCCACTGTGTCTTCAAATGCAAGTCAGAATAAATTAATGCTGCTCAGTGTTTTCTAGGCATTCCAAATTAAGACTCAGTTTGTTTTTTTTTCTGGGAGAGTTTTTTGGGGACTTTTTTATAGTGTGATTTTACCAGATTAAACCCACATAAATTACTGTATTTCGGGAGATCTGTAAAAAGGACTCTTTCTGATCTGTGGTATTTATACCCATATGCTGCATAATTGTATTCAGATGACTGTGCTCTTGGATATTTAGTCATGGGTGTTTCTAGTTCCTGAAGTGCCAAAGTTGGCGATGCTATGCGTATATGAGACAACTCATTATCTCTATTACACTTGAGGACTATTAGTGAGTAGAGATTTGACACTGAACTTAACGCTTGGTTTATTAGTTCTGGACTTACAGCAGTATTAAGCAGTGCTGTCCTCTCTCATCTGTTTTTTAGCCCACATATGGACCTGCAATAAATTCAGGTGCGGAGAAAAGAGGCGACCAGAATATCGTTGTTCCTGTTCAGATGATTGTGTGGAAAACAAAGATTGCTGTGTCAATTATCAAGCTGTTTGTAAAGGTAAGTATTATCAACAAATTACTACCGTCTTTCATACATACCCATAGTTGTATAAAAGGAGCAAGAACATAATATCACTTTAAAAGCATACAGGAAAATGAAAAACCTTGCCTCTATCAGGAAGAATGTACTGTCTTAAAAAATAAATTGCACTCATTTGTTTTAAGGAGAGGCAAGCTGGGTTGAAGAAGAGTGCGAGGACATTACTGAACCTCAGTGTCCAAAAGGGTGAGGAAATTGTATATTTGCATAGCTCTGCTCTTTGCTTGCGTTTCATTTTTGAGATTGTTTTCCCTGCTATGCCTTCCTGGGACCTGCTTGCCTCTTACACATACAGTAAAAGCAGCTGCCAGACAGAGATGAACACCTGTTCAGCCAGCATTTGGTGGTGCTTACTAACAGATCAGGTTGCTCTATCCCAGCACTTGCTTGACTTGCAAGACATGCCTATTCCTCAACCCTGCTGTGTCTCACAGACGTGTGTGCCCTGGGCAACTCTGCCTGGTTGCCAGCCGCATTATTGACCTACATGTGCTACAATACCCACCGTCGGAAATATTTTGGGACCCATCCAGCAATCTTAGACTCCTAAGATTGCCTGCCTCCCTTGTCACTTTAAAAGACCTTTCCAGTAGCGTGCGTTTTCCAGCCTCAGAACTGCAAAATGTGGGCAGATTGCTGTTCCAGTTCTGCCAGCAGTGGGACAACACTGTTTACAAGCTGTTTGAATTACTTTCTTTAAAAGGTGTAAAGTGCCATGGGATCTTTGTATTCTCTGGCTCAGCTCCACATTGGGCCTGCTCCTGCAAGTTATATATACGCTGTGTGAGGAATGACTCATGTGGTTTATGGCATCAGCACTCAGGCTTGAACAGTACAGCAAAGCTCCCAGCCAGGAAAAAAAAGCCTGTATTTCTTGAACTGTTTTTGCTGTGGGATCTTCAAATTAACTTCATAGCTGAAGCTGACTATAAACTATGATTGTATGTCTAAGCTGTCAATAGAAGTGACTTAAATTCTAGACTGAAATTCATTCCACTAGCAAATACTTGCTAGACATGTTATGGGATAAGTTTAATTCAGTTATGCTCTTGTCTGACAAGTATCAAAAAATTCAGACCTATTTTATTTTGATTTTGAAATTATAATGTGATGGGATATTTCTAGTAAAGTAAAACCATTTTATTTTGTTCTCATGTCATTACTTTTTTGACTTAAGATATTTAAATCATGCTATATTTATTCATTGGAGTTATAATATTGCCAAACAAAATACATTTCCTTTTGGAATATTTCATACCAATTGAGTACCCTTCACTCTGATTCAGAGCACAAACAGATCCTGACATGTCAGAACCTTCATCAGGACAGAAACTGGAGCTTCTGTCCAGCTTGTAGTCCAAGTCCCCAGTAATCCCCTATGGAGGAAGGTGATAACCAGGAGGTTCTTGTAGTTTTTCTCATTAACCTTTTTTCTGAGTTCAGGAGCCATGTGGGACTTCATGCTGGGAACTGAGTCTAGGATGCTGATTTCCCTAATGCAAGGTTAGGAAGCGTGTCCCCCAAGAGGTTGGTAAAAAAAAAAGAGCCTTGTGCAGATCCACAGTCAAAGTTATTGACGCAAATGCCGTAGGGCATCTCTGCTGGTTACCTTGTTTTTAGGGTTTTTTGTTTGTTTCTTCTGTTCAGCTCATGAAAGGGATACATAGTTACTACTCTAAAATTGTTTTAATCCTGGTAAACCCCAAAATGTTGCAATAAAACCCAGCCCAGGAAAGGGTGATATGTGGTCAAAGTTGAATCAAACAGTGTTGACTGAAGGCTCACCTCTGACTATTAGCACACAAGCCTCTCCCAAAAGTAACAACTCTGTAAACAATCCACTTCTTCCTATGCTGTGTGGTAGGCAGGAGTGCAGGTGACTTTAGTTGCAGTACTCATTTTGAGACTTCAGGGTAACGGATATTTTGTGGGTTCTGATTGCTGGTTTTATTCTGTTTTAATTTTAGCTGTGTTTTAGCTGTTCCTGTGGTGCAGAATAGACAAAAGACTGCACAGCATTCAGTGAGGTGCTTAATCTGAGAAATCCCACTGATTTCAATGAGACTGATCAACTGCTTAAAATTAAGTACACACCTAAGTCTTTCCAAAACTGGGTTCTATATTGTTTAATAGGGTTATGAAGTTAATAGGCTGTAAGATCTCAGGAGTGATCTAGTCCTTCCTGTTCTAGCAGTGAAATAATACTCAGACAATTCAAACCTACTTAAGCAGTTTGTCCTAGTACTTACCTAGATGGCTTTGCTGATGACTTTTTGCTGTCTTTTTGTCCTCATGTCTTTTCCTGTACTTCAGGCCTGTTACTACTTGTGCTATCTTCATTGAGCTGGAAGGGCATCAGCATTTCCTCTTTGCTGATCTCTCTGTAAATCTGGAGATTGCTCTTATGCCTTCTGTTGAAGCTTTCTGTACATTTAGTGGAAAAGAAAGCTTTTCATCTATGCTTTATGGCTGTATATAGGCAGTACAGTATGAATGTGTGTGGGATAGGAAGTTTTCTGTGTACTATGTTAAGCTTTTCAAGGGAACTTTCTTTTCCTTCCTATTTTGTTTTCTTTTTCTTTCTTTTAATTATGGTCTAACCTGCCTGCAGTGAGGCAGGTCAGCTTGGCAGTGTGTTCCATGGTTCTGGCCTCTTGATCATCCAGACTGGTGAACCTACTAGACCACAGCAAGCCTGTGTTGCCTGCATAATGTTTCCATAGAAGCCAGTTTATAGGAGGGGATAATTGCTGCTGCATTTCCTTCAGTTTGGAGTCAGGATGTGACTGTGGCATACCTATTTATCCAGGAGCTGTGAAACACGCTTGCCTTACTGTTTGGACACAGCCAGCATGAATCACCGGCAGGACCAAAACTTGAGCCTCCTGGGCTTGGTTGCTGATGACAGCCCATTTCTGAAGTAGCAAGTGCAGTCTTGACTACTGACAGGAAAAATGTGTGGAAGTGGCGGATATACCTCAGAATGGAGCTGGGGCCAGTTTGCCTGGGGATTTTACTGGAGCTGTTCCAAAGGGAGAGCAGTTTAACATGGTCTGTCATGCTTTGCTTCCCTGAGCACCAAGGCAGATCACTAAATATATGAGTTTTGGCATGTGTAGAGTATACAAAAAGTGAAATGGCCAATTGTCCTCGTTGTGGCAATGGCCTATTTTGCCAAGTTTAATTTTACATGTGCGAAGGGGTCGGTAGCTAGATTTGCAGACAACCAAAACATGTATTTAACAGTTGGTTTACTTGTAAATGCCAAACCAGAAACAGTTGCGTAAAGTCCCTTTCTAAGTGTTTTTTTTAAGTTTGGTGGGGTTTTCTGGTTTTGGTTTGGTTTTTTTTTTTTTTTTAGGTTAGACCCGTTGATAAGTAATATTGAACAGCCTTTGCCTCAAAGTTCATACTTTGCAGTGAAGATTTTTAGACCTTTGCCTTGAAGTGAATCAATTTATTGAGCAGGAAGGGGCATGGGAAAGGTGTTTGCAAAACTTGCAGAGATCAGAATCTGTGGTGCAAAAAAATACTTGTAATATGGGCGAAGGTAGTGCATAAAGTTTCCTTACTCTGTTCTGCCCAAGGGCTTTAGTTTTGACCTGAAAATCATTCATTTCTTGTTCCCACTTGTGCCATATGAATTAAAAAGCTGGCTACAAAAATACATCTTAGAAATGCATCTGAAAGTCATATTCTATCTGGGGTGTAGGGTAGGCTATGTAATAGTTCTGACTAATGAAATCCTTTTGACTGAACAGTTGTCCAAATTGTTGATTAAAATTTTCTTAGGATAGACATGCTTTGGTTGCCTGACTATTCTTTTAATATAGTCACGTTTGTTTGACTGACACACAGCTTATAAATGTTTCATTTGTAAATGACTGTTTGAAATTTTTTGTGGGGTA
This sequence comes from Gymnorhina tibicen, assembly GCA_013399875.1. NCBI lineage: Eukaryota > Metazoa > Chordata > Aves > Passeriformes > Artamidae > Gymnorhina > Gymnorhina tibicen. The sequence continues at coordinate 2,398,405 of VXAZ01001543.1, forward strand.
CATCACTAAAGAAATTGTCAACAGTTTATAAATAATATTTGCCTTCTATCCTCACTGTTTTGTTTTTGGAAATGAAAGTATAACAAAGTTAAAAAAAAGGCATTTTCATTTTACAGTCTGTAAATATAAAAAGGGAAAATGAGCTTGCAGTTAACACATAAAATATATTCAATTATATTACAAAATTCCATATTTTCAGTAGTTATTGCTGCATGGTAATGATTTTTTTTTTTTCAGTCTCACATGCCCTCATGTTTGTCTATAGGTCAAACACAGGGTATGTTTTCTTCAAGGAAGAAGTTACTGACGTTACAAAAGTTACTATTCTCGTCTGTGATGCAATGTTTTAAGTACTTACAGTTGGAGAAAAATTGTTTGAACAGGGCTGAATCTGAGAACAAGTCAAGACTGGAAAACATAGGTCCTGTGGAGACTGGAAGGGGAGATTTTATTTTTGTTGGTTCCAGTGAAATCAGTTTCTGAATTTATCTGTCAAATTCCTGGCAGAAATGCTATTACAGTGTTTCCAGTCGCAGGGCCACATTTTTGAGTTTGGAGATCAGTAGTACTTCTGGAGCAGTAAGCAAGTTCTTTTTGGGTAGATGATCTTTGTAAGATGAAAGGAAAAGCATGTGTTTTAGTTGCTGACCTAACATACCCTGTACATTAGACTTGCTTACAGTTCTGTGCACTGTATATATATAAAAAAGAATCCTTTTTTTCAGCTAGGTTACAGGTTGTTCAGGAGCCAAGTGAATGAAGGAAAGTTTAGCTTTGCATTGCCTTATTTCTTTCCCTGCTCTCACCTTGGGGTGGGAGAGTGGGGTTGGAGGGGCTGAGTGTTGCTTCACTGGGACTGATTTCAAGATAAGGACTACCAAACCCACCAGATGGATCACCTGAGCATCTTGGCTTGTTCTTCATTTTATGGGTGTGTTTGAAATCAGACCTTGACGTGGCTTTTCTGTGCATGCCCTGCTGCAAGCCTCAGTCTCTTTGGGCAGGGATTGCTCTGCCAGCCTTCAAGCAGAGTGACCGGATGGCTTGTGTGCTCACCACTGTGCCAGCCTGCAAACCTTCCTGCTTGGGAGGACTTCCTTGGCCTAGTTTATAGCCCCATAATGAACATTCCCACTGTTTGGGGGAAACTTTATTGAAATTAGTGATAGGAAACTGTTTCTCAGAGACTGTCTTTTAATATTCAATTTCTGTTTGTTCAGATTTACCAAGTCTCCAGTGTTACTATTTTCATTGGATGGTTTCAGAGCAGAATATTTGCAGACTTGGGGTGGACTTCTACCTGTTATTAGAAAATTACGTGAGTAGTTTCTTTGTCTAAGAAATATTATGATGTCTTACCTGAAAAAAACACAGATGCAGCTTTGCTCACTCTTTAAAATCCTCACTCTTCTGCCATAAATGTGGAAGTTGTTGCCCTAAAGAGCACCCATGCACAGAGAACTTGAGCTGTGGGAGAGTGGAAGGGCAAGAAAGGGAGAGGGCATGAGGAAAGGGGCCTTTTGATTTTCAGTGAAATCTTATAAATTATAGCCCCTTTTATATTTAGGAGGTGGATGTTTTTTGCTGTGATTTCTTCAAAATTGAAGTAGTTCCTTTTTACTCTATAATGCATATCATCTCATATTTAGGTTGAATGGCTTTGGAAAATGGAAAGCAAGACAGAAAGCATTTGATTATATTTGGAAAAAGAAGACAGAGAAGGAAGAGACTAAGAAGAGATGATATAGAAGGGCTGGTAGAAATGTGATGCATCCAAGAAAACCTTAATTTAACAAATATTTCCAGAAGATATATTCCCCAGCTTTTTTAGTGTCTTACTTGATTTTGTAGTGTCTAAATAATTTTAGTTACTTTTCCTGTTTCTCTTTTGGCTGTGGTCTGTAGAGAACTGATGGTATTTCTTGTCTGAAAAATATGCCAATCTTCTTGACATTCATAAATTACTACCTGGGGTGCCTGGTTTCAGTTTGACTAAAAATAAATCAGTAAAAATACTTGCTTTTTTTACAGTGGTTGTTACGACTTGGAGTGTTCCAGAGGATAACAATTCACAGATGTATTTGAGGTTTTGGTTTCTATTTAATTTTGTTCCATGCTAGGATAAAATGAGGCATTTGCAAAGTTTTCATTAGATGCAGTTATAAAAAATTTAAACTGGAGAAGGCTTCTGGGACATTTCTAGGAGAGGCTGGCAAGTACAAATTATTCTAGCTCTGCCTGAGATACAAGACAGCAGTGTCACAAAACATCTGTAGGGCTTCCAGTCTGCCATATCCACTTCCCCACGTACACTTTCTTCATTCTTTGGTCTGGATAGACTACAGTGAGGCTTCTCTCATTGACTTCTATAATAAGCTTGTATTTCTATTTGCACTGAACCCATGATAAATTCTGACTACTAAGAAATACAAATATCTTTGTATCTTCATCAAAGTCATTTCACTTCTCCAGAACTATGAAGTTTTTGATGGTCAAAACTTATATTTTTAGAAGATTCTAGTACCTGAATGCCTAATGATACATGTTTTCTACCCAATAAAATGATGAATAGTCTGGGGGAAAGTGTTAATTCTGCATTATGTTTACAGTTCTAAAGTACTCTGGAGCATATATTTGTAATATGCTAGAAGGCTTTTGCAATACAATGTGCTATGGGATCTTCAGCTTTCTTCTTTTTTCCCCCCATAGTAAAATAGTGGGTGAAATGCTCAGATAAAGCAAATTTTCTTCAGTAAGGGAAAAATAGTCTCATGAATGACAATTGGTGTTACTGAGGTGTATATCCCATAACACTCTGAGGTCATGTGGCTTCAAATCTCTGTGCTTCGTGTTCCATGTGTCTAGGCACCAAAAATGGTGGAAGCAGTCCTATTGTAAAGATAAAGTTCTATATGAGTGAGTAAATACTCCTGCAGGATTTTACTGTTCAGAAAAGGGTAATGAAATCTATTCCTCTGTGTAAAAAGGTAACAATAGTGGATAAATTTCTTGACTATTGCTGAAAATTTGTATTAAATAGTTTCAGAGTTCATAGCTATCCATTTATAGGACTATTAAATTTTCAAAAACAGGTCAAGAATGACAGCTATTACAAAGCAGTGAACAGCTACTCACATTCAGTAACTTATTGAACTACCTGGTTCTGTGTTAAATCAGAACTGTGCTAAATGCCTGGATTTTCATCTTTAAAGCATTTGATGACAAGTGCAGAATTCTGATAGATAAAAAGATTTCCCTTATTTGGTTCTGTTAATTCAGCCATGCTTACAGTGATATTCTGGTGTCTCCTTGGAGAAGTCTGTCAGAGTAGATGCCTGTAAGGCTGTCATAATTTCACTTTTACCAAGGTTTTTCATACATTTGCTCTCCCTGCTATTTGAAAATGGACAATTCTGCATGGAGCTGAGGGATTTTAGGGAACCCAGGCACATTTTCACATAAAATTATGATGTGATATTTTAAGTTTTAGATAAATGATCCTTTTGTCTTAAATCATCTTCAGCTAAAGCAACAAGCCAAAGAGAATAAAGATAACTCTTATGGAAAGTCCTAGCAAAAACCCTCTAGGATTTTTGGCAAAACTTTTTACGTGTGTTTTTCTATTACTTTTAAAAAGCAAAGCAAAACAAAACAAAATACAACCTCCCCAGCCACCCACACCAAAAAACTAAGATTTTGGAAAACAGTCTCAACAACAGATTTAGAAATTGTTGAAATGTGCTAAGTGTTTTCCTGTAATAAAAAAAGGTACAAGTGATTATTTGTTGCTACAGAACACAAGTGTGGGAGGGGATGTCTGTGTGACTTGAGAGGTTTTAGTTTTCTGGCCTGATTTCTTCTTATCTGGACTAGCTCAAATTGATTATTTCATCTGAAATCTAATCAAAGCCCCAATCCAATGGGTTCAAAGTGCCTTGATGCAACACTTTCTGTGTTATGAAGCCTTTAATTTCTATTTTATTTATATTGTATATAATTACTCAAAGTCATAGTGAAGATTGACCCAATGGTGTTCTTCCTGTAGGGTCATTACTTTTGGTTCTTTAGTTGGTTCTGTTGAAGCAGTTTTGGTATTTTTTAGTTGTTAATGAAGGCATTTTCTTTTTTTTTTTTCTTTCTGAAAATTGGGGCCCACACATTTGCTAGTGGAAATTTAGACCTCTTAAATAAGGTTTGCTCAGTTGTTTTGGCCTTGCTAATGCCTCTTCATACTAGCAAATACTGTACACTAATCTCCTTAAACCCATATGATTTTTATATTGAGATAAAGAAAACTTTGACATTCATCCTAGAATAAGAGTTTATTTTTATATTTTAAAAGCCCCACAAACAGGAAAGGAAGACTGCAAAATAAGTGGTGATTTGACAGATGACTTAGAGAGCCAGCCATCACTGTGTCAGTGGCCACTTTACCTCTGGGAGCACCCAGGGTTAAGTGGCTGGTTGGTCTCAAGCTGCAGAGTGCACTTACTGCATACCAGGGCAACTTTGGAGGGTGTGATTTCTTTCATTTTTCATTCTTATCTGTACATGCTTTTCACAAGGGCTGTAGGTTTTTCTCATGTGACCATCGCAGTCAGCCATGAGGCATATATAAAATTTGTGCTAATAGGCATTTAGTCAGCTTGTAAGTGAATATGGGGAGAAAAATTAAGTATTAAGTCCACATTTTTGAAGAGTGAAAACTTTCTGGAAATATATTTTGGCTTTTTTTTTTTTTAATAGGTATACATCTTCATGGGAGAAACTTGCAAGATTTTTATTTCAGTAATTTTGCTGACTTTATTTGTTCCTCCCTCTAGAGAAATGTGGAACATACACTTCCAGTATGAGACCGGTGTATCCGTCAAAAACCTTTCCCAACCATTACTCCATTGTCACAGTAAGAATTCTTGTATATTATCTGTTTCCACTATGGTTCATTATCAAGTTGTCTCCAAGGGAATATTATATTTTGATTTATTATTAAAATAATTGGATTTCCCTTCAGAATAGGAAAAAGTATGTATTATATTTATGTAATTTAGGTTAACATCTATTACATAACACTACAGCTAAGTGGCCAGATCTAATATAAGTAAATCCAGTCCTTCCAAGAGTAGTTGTGAGAAATCCCATATAGACAAAAGTTCACATCACTTTACAACTCCTCATTTGTGTAAGTTGCAGTTTCTAAATTGCAGTTTCTGCTCTTGAAGTGGGAGCAGCCTGGCTGCTTTAAGTTGCCAACCTTATTCCACTTCCTTAAGGTAGCCTGGCATGATGAAAAGAAGGGTATGAAATGACAGGAAAGATTTGAGCATCATGCTGATGTTGACCCTGTGTGATGGACTGTGCCCAAGCCTGCACAGAAATGTCACAAAGCTGATCTTGTAAATTTGCCACCTCTTGCAAATTTACAGGAAAAAGAAAAATGGAGGTTTTGAACACAAATGCAGGGTTGGAATCCAGGACATCCTCTTTAATTTCATCACGCCATAACTAAAATTCAATCAAATACTAGGGTCTGCACTTTCTTTCTTATCTTGCCAGTTCGTCAGGACATCTGGTCAGTGAGAAGCACAGGTTCAGGAATGAGATGCTTAATTGTGTAATTCTCCCAAATCTCCATGACTGAATATGCAACTAGGAGGCATTAATCATGCCCTGCAGCCATGTGAGGTGTACACTACAGAGCTTTATCTCAACCCCCTATTCTTATGAAAAGTATCAAGGTCCTAATGGTGGTAGTGTTTTATCGCTTATAAATGTAAATGTAAAAGGGACCTAGTCTGCTTAAAGATAGAGCACAAAATCTGCTAAAACCACCCAAAATTAGTGCCTGCACTTCTTTCACTGCTCCTGTAATGGTTATCCCAGCTAGAGCTTTTACTCATGTGATGGAGGTCCAGCACAGGTAATTGCTTTGTCTTTGGTACTAAAGATACAAGAAATATGTGAACTCATACAGTGTCTTTCAGCTTGATCCCAAAGGAGATTGCCTAATATTTAAAAAATCTCATTGAGAACCAATTAAGGGTTGGAAGGCAGGGCTCGGAAGCAATGGTAGGTGATGCTGCTAAATTTCAGTCCTGAGCTACTGGTGGAGTAGTAGTCACCAACAGAGTATTCAGTGGATATATTTGTCTGAAGGACATGTTTGTGTAGCTGGAAGGTTCTTTTTCTTTATAGCGTGGCAACAAGGCATACTCTCAATTACAGGGGCTGTATCCTGAATCTCATGGTATAATTGATAACAAGATGTATGACCCCAAAAGAAATGCATCCTTCACCCTTAAAAGCAAGGAGAAGTTTGATCCACAGTGGTACCAAGGCCAGCCTGTAAGTATTAATATCCTTCTGAGAATGTACATCACCCTGTTGTGTTACTTAATATCGCTTGGATGCATAGTGATGTTGAAAGAGTACAGAGGGTACTTCTAAGACAGCCAAGAAGCCTTACGCAGCACCATTAGGAATTGCCCTACTAGAGCTGAAAAATAACAAATGAAACAAAATGTAACAGATTTTTTTGAACTTAAACGGAATTTTCCCTAAGGACAATGCTGGCTTATAATAGCTAATATAGCTACCAGATTTCAGTCTGTTTTTAATATGAGTGGGCTTGCAGTTAACTTCTCTGAGGAAATCAACAGACCAGTTAGTTTGAGCAATAAGAAGCACTAATAAAGGTTTATGCTCTGCCCAAATTACTCGTAAGTCTAAAGATGTGGTTTTAAAAGAAATTTGTCAGCTCAGTCATACACCTATGGCAAAACTGATGAGACTGCCATGAAAATGAAGTAGCATGGAAAAATTTGAGTGCTAGACTGAAGAATATCAAGGGACCAGATGCAACTGTTTAGTAATGTGGGGAAGACAGGTTTTTTTTCTTTCCTTGAGGAAAGAACACGTAGGTGTAGACTTCACAGGTCACTGAGAAGAGAGTGATATATGAATCAGCAGAAAACATTCAGAAGGCATACATCTGTAAATCATGAGAGCAGCAGTAAAATCAAAAGAACTGACCAAAACGCTGTTTCCATATGTCAAGAGTGTGTGGGACGTAGGTCCGTGGAATATTCCCACCCCTTCTTGTGTCACTGTTCTTGAGACGATTCCCCTTCTTGGTGTCCAACCATGGTTCTACCACTGCATTTCTGCTAATAGTTCCTACCTCTGTCCTGACTCTCTGTGGCACAGCAGCAGGGATTACAGCAGGGAGTAGCAGAATCAGGCTACAAGGTATATCTGGGCTGCAGATTGTGGTGACAGGCTAGACGGACTGGAGTGCTCCATTAAACTATTAGTTTTTGACGTTGCTGAAGGGTGCAGAGTTGGTGAGGGTGGCAGTGGGCCTGGCAGTCTCTCAGCTAATTCGGTGGTGAGCACTAACGATGGCGAATGTTCTCTGGCAGATTTGGCTCACAGCCATGTACCAAGGGCTGAAAGCAGGGACCTTCTTCTGGCCTGGGTCTGATGTAGCAGTGAATGGAACCTTTCCAAACCTGTATGAAATATACAATGGGTATGTAAATGCCTGTGTCTCGGATGAATATTTGACTTTAACAATTGCAGTGGGACAGATGCCAGAGAAAGCATAATTTTTTTTCCTACTTTTCTAAATAATTTTGTACAGTGGGGAAAAAAGGCTAGGATCCAATTAACTTTGTTTCAGTGTAATGTAGAGTCTTTTTTTAATTATCTTTTCATTCCTCAAGAAATATTTTTATGGTAAGATGTGTAAAAATCAACTTTAAGCATAACCAGCTTTGAAGCTCTAATGCTTTACTCTTTCTATTTATAAAAGCCTTTTGTGGCTGGTGTAGAGTATTTCAATCCAAACTTCTCATTTAGCGAATGGATCAGGCTTTGATGTGATATTGCCCATGAAAACTAAAGTTTTAGGGTTGACTGTGGTAAGCTGTTCCAATTTAAAATAATTTTCATGGCAGATTTTAAAAATATTTCACATTAAGGCACTCATATTTTAGTCAGTGATTGCTCTTCACTGCAATTAATGATTTTCTGCTTAATGAAAATATTTATCACCATTATTTAATAATCTCAAATCTTGCCCAAGAAATCAGATTTTTCATTTCTATTTTAGGATTATTTTTTCTTCTTGCAGCCTTCATATAAGATGGAATTTTTGATTCTTGATTTGCTACCCATATTTTTTTCCCCTAGGAACTAATGATACGTTGTTACTTGAACTTCTGTTAAATACTGAATACCTACTTTGTGTGTGCCTCATGTTGTTAAAGGGCAACTTACTTATTGTTGGTCTACTTCAGTAATTGATGCAGAAAATCTACTTCATGACATAGCATGAGACTTGTATTCAACCTATTTAAATTTAAAATACCCAACCCCACTCCTAAACCAAGACTTTTTCAAAACATAATACAGGAATGAAAGCCTGCATGTGACTTTGCACCTTGAGGCCAATTGTTTGCTTTGTATAATAAGCATAAGCACTACTGGGAGCTTTATTCTAATCATATTACAGTCACTGGGGACAATGTTCAAGGGAGATTTAGCTCAGGCCATAAACTCCTGTAGAGTCACAGGCAACTAGCATAGATAAATTTGCATCCTGCTAAATAGCCTGTAATGTACTTTTTTTTTTTTTTGGGTAATACATGGCTAAGAGTTTTCAGCTCTTGGAAATACATGGCTGGTTGATATTGTATTATTCTGAAACAGCTCAATCCCCTTTGAAGAAAGAGTGGTGACTGTCCTTCGCTGGCTGCAGCTACCTGAAGATGAAAGGTGGGTGTACATTTGCAAGTGTGAGTTCCTGTTTGAGTGGTATAGCAATGAATTACTTTGTAAACGCGATTTCTGTTTTAAACATTATCTTATGCTTTATTCTAACAATGTTAAAATATTATTTAATGCAAGCCTGTTTCTGTGACTTAAAGCTTTTTAAATTAAGTTGCATCTCTCCATTCAATGTATTTTTCCTCTGAATGACAGCATTGTTTCCAATATTTGATCTCCATTGTTGAAATATAATCTCTTCAAACTGTCTCAACATGTATGTAAAATATTACATTTTTGGTACTGTTTGATATAGACCACACTTTTACACTCTGTATTTAGAAGAACCAGATTCCTCGGGCCATAAGTTTGGACCAGTAAGCAGTGGAGTAAGTAGTTTTGTAGTTTCTTAATTTTTTTTTTTTATTTTGAAGCTTTGCTCTGACTCTGTAACTTCTGTAATTCATGTTAACTGAGATCATGTGACATATCCTTATTAGGAAAAAAAATTGTGAATAGACAGTCCATCCACGGTTAACATTGATATAAAGCATATAATAGGCAGCTTATATTGTAAGCCTAATTTTTATTCTCTTTATTTCAATAACTTTGTATTACCAAAGCATGTCTGGATATGTCTTGTATGTTCTTTTATCTTTTCCTACTAGTGGTTCATGTTGATTTCTGGCAGGGGAGGGGAATGGGGACAGAAAATTTGTATTTGTTCCATTTAGCAAGAACAGAGGTTTGCATAACAATGTCCAAGTTGTGGTGGTGAAGTATTCATGTTACAATTGTCATTCATTTCCCCCCAGTCTCTGTGCTAAAGTTAGGTGGACACTGGCTTTATCTCCCTGCAGTTATAATTTATGCCTTTTCAGAAAGAGACAGATAAAAGGAACATTGACCCCATCACAGCCTGTGATTTATTATATAAATAAGAAGTCTTTGGAACTGCTATTCTCTTAAAAAGTACTGAATAGCTGTGAGGTTTTTTTTTGATGGATGTTTTTGTTTTGTGTTTTTTCTTTTTTGTTAAGCATCTGCAACTGAAATAACACATAAAAATGTGTAGCTGTGTCATGGTACAATATAGGACACAAAAAAAAACTGGGCTAAGGGCTGTATAGTGTAGATATAGCCAGTCTTCTGTAGGTGGAGGTAATTCTGAACGATGCAGGTGATATGCAGTCTGCAGGATCTCATTTTTGTTTAGCCATAGTTAACAGTATTTTTAACACTTACTTTACGTTCCTATTTTTGTCCTGCAGGTCATTATGGCATTACAGAGAGTGGACAAAATAGTAGGGATGCTGATGGATGGTCTAAAGCAAATGAACTTGCATAAATGCCTGAACATAATTTTTGTATCGGATCACGGTAAATTTGATTTTATAAAATATATCAGAACTTTGAAGAACTGTCTTTATAAAGTAATATTCTGAATTTCTACTTGTATATTTCTGTCAAGGTTAACAAAGCAAGTAATACCTGTAATATGTGTTCTATATTGTGAAGATGATATGAAAGATAATCAGTGTGAGACAGTGTCAGACTATTTTATGAGGGTGTAAAGAAGTGGAGAACATAGGGAGGAATTAAATAATTTTCATATTTTGTTTCTAATTCCTTTTGTGACCATTACCAGATGATAAAAGAAACAGAATAAAAAATGTGAACTGTAAAATATAGATTTCATTTTCTTCTGTCTTTTAACTACACTGCACAGCAACAGTTTACAAACTGCTGGAGAACTGAAAATACAAGCCTTATCTTCCTTCCAATTATCACTTCCCTTATATGTTATTAGAAGGCTGTGAATATGAAACTTTGATTTATTTTTCTAGCTTTTCTGTGTATCTGGAATTATTTCTGTAAGTTATATATTTTACTATTTGTTTTCTACTTCTTTTCTTGACAAACAAAATATAAGCAAAAATCATTGCCACAGGGAATGATGCAAGCCAAATATCTATACAGACTTAAAAAAAATTATGAATGGAGGGTAAACCTGTCAAGAATTATTAAAAGTAAGTGTTCAAATGCAATATGCAACTTGAAGTCCCTTTGACTTCTGGAAACTGATAAAGAGCACTGGGAGAAAGACCAGCCAATAATGCTGTGCTTATCAGCTATTTCACTAGATATTGTACTGAACACTATTAAGTAGGATACTGAGCTAAATTAATGTTTGGTCTGACCCTTACTACTGTTCTTAGGCTCATAAGAGTTCTCCCTTTAGAGAAGAAAGTTTGTCTGTTTATTAAATTGGAGAGTCTTTCTCGTCTGTGGAAATGGCTGAGAGTGTTTAACCATGTGTGGTTTTTTATCTTCTACACATGAGTATTGTGGTCTCCTTGGGTCAGATGCCTTGGGATTCCTGATAAAAAGACCCAAGAAATTACATTTCTGACTTTTACAACTAAAGTTACATGTCTCCTTAGCAAGGCTACTCTACACTGATATTCCCATTTTAAAAGAAAATGTATTTCCTTTTACAGGGATGGAAGCAGGGAGCTGCAGAAAAACAGCATATCTGAACAGCTATCTGGACGATGTTCAAGATTTCATAGTTGTACCCGGTCCTGCAGCTCGCCTAAGACCTAATAATGTTCCAGATGAGTATTTCTCTTGTATGTAGTTGCTAAACTAACTTTTGTTATTTGGTTATATGTTTTTGTACTTTACAAAGACAAATTTAGGATCCACATATTACATTCGTAAACTTGACTGAATCCCGACTACGGACAACCTGGATAATGATGAACAGGAAATACTCAGTAGTGTGTGCACTTGTGTTTTTGGAGACCACTTGACTTTTCAAGTCTGAAAGTGCATTTGAATACCATGGATTTATTTGTATAAATTTATGATATTTCTGTCTTAGAGGAATGTTAGATTGTTACCATCATTTACATATTATTTTGAGTATTAGGTTTCCTACTTATAAAAAACTGGCCTACTGGCCTGACAGTAGCTGAGTAAACTGCAAGTGCACATAAATAATAAAACTGAGTAAAAATCCATGAATGCTTACAAATTTTAAACTCTGATTGGTTAAGCAGTCTCATTTTAGGTAAATATTTAATGCCTGCAATTTTTTGGTACTTTTTCATGTTGAATGCAGGAGTTTTCTTCATGTTTCATAGTATTTTTTGCATGGGTTGTGGTTTTTTTCTGTCGAGATTATTGTTCTCTGTGCCCTTTAAAACTTGTGGGCCTCAGCCCCAGTGACTTTAAGTCCTGTTTACTTCACTGCTTGATGCTATTCTAAACTGTTTTAAATGTTTACTTGGAGAACGTGGGAGTCAAATGCAGTTCCAGGTTCTCCCTGGAGAAGGAAGTTCAGGAAGAAGGAAAGTAGTGTATCTCCTCCTTTGGACGTGTGCACTGTTATAATGAAGTAGCATAGCTGTCTTTGTAGCACTTCCATGTATCTGTGCAGGAATGGTTCTCTTGCCAGGGTAATCCTTTATGTACTTGAGTCAAGTATTGGATATCAGAGTCAGGACAGAGTAACTGTGAAATGTAGTGGGCCTGTGTTACACAAAATGTCAAACTACATGATGTAATGGTCCCTTTTGGCTTGAGTCTAAGCATCTGAATCTTAGCCAGCTGGTGCCTGGCTTTCTTTCTAAGGATATTTCCTAGGCAAAACTGCTGTTCTGGTAGCTGCATTTGTGTCTTTTGTGTCTTTTTCTTTATAAGTTTATTAGCAAGGAAAAATTCATCTTGATTAACACAGCATTTAGTTGCTTCTTTTATAAAAACTTACTTCTTGGATTATTTTTGTAACTGTGGCTAATATAGTTTAACATTTAAGTATAGTTTAACTTTTAACTAATAGAATTAACTAAAGTTTAATATAGTTTAAATTTAAAGCTGTAAATAAGTAATCAAGGGAAAGAGGCTGAACTAAAATTTCATAAAAGCAATAGCTTGACTGTTTAGGGATTAACTTGCTCTATATATTTTTCTATATGAAAAAATAATTTCTTATGCCCCGAAATTTACTGAAACTTATCATTTATATTACATGATAGGAATGCTTTCATTTTACATCTGATCTTTTTTAACTTAGGTGACTAATACTTACATATGATTCTTCCAGTTAATTATGAAGGCATTGTCAGAAACCTCACGGTAAGTGTTGTCTTATCTGTTGTTCTAGCTTAATGTCTGCTGATATTTACAGGTATTTTATAGCACTTAGCTGTTTGCTGGGCTACTTCTGTACTTTGGTTCAGTGAAAGGATGAGGGAACACAGTCTTAAACTGCACCATGGGAGGTTTAGGTCGGACATTTGGAAGAATTTTTTCTAGTTGACAAGGTGGTGTTCAGTCATAGCTGGACCTGATGATCTCAGAGGTCTTTTCCAACCTAATTGATTCTGTGTGTGACCTTTGGTTAACAACAACAACAAAAGTAGTTCCACACAGGGGAAGGTGAAAATTGAATAAGGTGACATCAGTCTCTCGGGTTGTGCATTAGCTAAGGCTTTGTGTTCATTTCTTGTCACTGTATTGTGTTGCTGTTCCAAGTGGAGAACTTGTGTATCTGGACCATACTAGCTGAGGGCTATGTCAGCGCAAAGCTCAGCTCTATTGCCAGGACACACATAGGATTTTCTTGCTCACACCTTTTAGATAAACAACTTTGAGGGAGGATATTGAATTATTATTTTTTTTTGGTCAGTTACAGTTTTATGGATTTGCTTTTTTGCTCTGCCCCTGGCTTCTGTTCTTATCCCTGCATTTGTTTGCTTCTCATTTGTGCAGACAGTGCTGTTGGTAAGAACAATGCTGTTTGTATAGATGACTTCACTATTCAAAAATTCCAATATTACAGCAGAGATTTTGTTTTAGTTTTGTGTTGTGGGTGTTTTTTTTTCTTTTTTAAATCATTAATGGATCTTAGTTCATGGAAAACTGTATTTGTCCCTGAGTGACCAACCTAAAACCACTTTAAATGTCTGTTACCTTCTCTATTACAGAGCTGTAGACTTGTTGCACTGGATAGTCTCCTATCACTTGTGAAATTATCATGATGTTCATGTCTAAGTGTAATTCTTTATTAATTCTAAGCAGTACAATTTAGTTCTGTACAGCTGTAGGCCATAAGAAAAAAAGAGCAAGTTTTGTCTATAATCCAATATTAAATATCTTCTAGTAACTATTGAATCCAAAACCAGTCAGTATTTGTGATTTAATTATTCATTCATATGTTCCAGACCTTATGACTCCAAACCTGGTGGAGTTACATTGTTCTTAGTGGAAGTTAATGCAGGCCATTTGCAATTGATGTGCTTTATAAGAACTGTGCATAGCATAAAATACACATTTCACCACAATTTCCTTATGTTTTAATTTAAACATTTCAGTGCATAAAACCAAACCAGCCTTTCAAAGCTTATATGAAGCAGCTGCTACCCAAGCGTTTCCATTATTCCTATAATGACCGGATTGAACCGCTGCACTTTTATTTAGACTCCCAATGGCAGCTTGCTCGGTAAGTTACAGTTCTCAGTACTTGATTGTGCAACAAATAATTTCTTGTTTTCTCATAGCCTTTCTCTTCCAAGTGCTTAGAGTTCAGTGATAGCTGTTAGAGTGTGATATTCTTTTCTTGTTTATCATAGCAAAGAGACATTGCAAAGGAACAATGCATGCTTTTTTCTGCAGGTTTTGCTGGCCTGGGGAGGTTTAATTCTAAACTGGCAGCTATAGGTATTCTCCGTCCTGGGTGTGGAGGTAGTGGCAGGTTAGAAACTAAGGTCCTCGCTGTCAGATACTTGAGCACATCTTGCCATGCTGTAGGAATTTCCGAAGTGAGTCCATGAAAGCAAAGCATGGAAATAATTACTAGGTTAAATCAGTCTTGTCAGTCATTGAACTTACTGAGTCCATGATTGTTAATTACCTCACATGTTTTGACGAAAGAATTTACAAGTCCCAGAATAGTGGTATCCTTTATAATAGTATTAATTTTGAGCACCTCTGTGATACTTCAGGGCTTTCATCACGGAATAGCTTTTCAGTGCACCTCTTCAGTAAGTCCTGTTGTGTAACACTGTAAACGTGTGCAAGTTGTGCAAATCAGGTTTGGGTTAATAGGACTGTGTGTTTAAATAGTGTGTATAGACCTAGCACAGGCTGGATGTTTGTTTTTATTAGACTGTAAGATTCCCATCTGGTCTAAATTAGACTAGTGTTTTTAGTAAAAAAATATTGAGACTATACTTATATAAAGTACTGTAAAGTTTTTACCCAAATGACAGTGAACTGAAAATCTGTTATCCTGAAAACAAATTTTTTTTCATATGTCATATGCTTTGAGTTTAAATTACTCTGATGGGCACATGAAAATTCCAAAGGGATAACATTTGCAGAGAAAATTACCACTCTGATTTTAAAGGCATTCTTTTCCCAAGTTTTAAAGACTTCTCATTCCCTATGGACAATCCTCTAGGAATCTTTAAATAGAGAATTAAATAAGTCATCACTGAATGTACTTTATGCTGATATGACTTGAAAAGTGTGAGTTATAAAAACTGTGTATTTTTAATAGAAAACCACTTGAGATTAAAAGCTGCAAAGGTGGATTCCATGGCTCAGACAATCGCTTCCCCAATATGCAGGTGAGAATTAAACTTAAGTTAGCTCTTATTTTTAGCTCCTTCTATTTCCAAATGCTGTGTTTGCTGGGTGTTGAGGTTTTTTTTTTTTTTTTAAGATCTGCTATATTATTCCATCTGCAATTAAAGAAATCAAGCATTTATAGGATTGATATTGTTATGTGCTCAATAACCCACACAAATAAGGACAGTCTTGAAATTCTTCTCTTTAATGAGAAGTGGGAAGAGATCATAAGGAAACATAAAATCAAATCCTTAGTTTCATCTAATTTGGGGAAGTCAACTTATCCTCTGCCTTAGTTTCTGCCATCAATAAAATGAAAGCCAATATTCTTGATTTCAAAAAGCTGTTTTCAGGATTAAAATCCACAAACAATTGTGAAGGACTTGGAACTATTACAGTGAATATTTGTAAACACATCTATAAAGAGAAATTTGTGTTATGTGGACTTTGTAGGTTTTCTCATAAAACTTGTTTTCAATAATTTTCTCTCTTAGAAGCCTTATTTTTTTTCATGTACTGTAGAATTATACGGTGTTGGCATCAAACCGTTTTTAAAAAAAGCCGTAATCTTGTATCAATTTACCCTTCCAGGCTTACTCTTCTTCTCTGATTTGGCAATGGAAAACCTGTTGATAGTGTATCTAGTAATGGGTTGCAATCAGCAAGCCACGTGATGCCAAATGCATTCCATCTCTCTCTGCTGTAGTTTAACAGTGCAAGTTTTTTTCAGTAGATTGACTCTATTCAAACTTTGTCACACTTGGGATTGCCAGTTCATAGCACCCCTAATATGTCTTAAAAGACATAAAATTTATCCTTTTCGTGGCTAACATTATAGCAGCATAACAGCATTTCATACTCTGTAATTACCGAAAACAACAGAAAGGAGGTAGCAAGTCCCTGGCTCATCTGGTTCAAATTAGGCTTGTTGAGTACATTATTAGCCCTCAGATTTCAGTATCAACAGTTGCAGAATGATGTCCTGTGTTATGCCTTAATCTCAAAAAAAGGAGCTATGAGTTGAGTTTTTAGCCTCTGTTTTTGCCACGCAACTATGAAATCTGAGACAATTTCATTGTTTGCAAAGAGCTTGGAGATCTTACCCAGGGATGTGCTAAACAGTGTAAAACATCCATCACTCATTCAGTATTCTGTTTCTCTTTATTAAAAATAAGATGAAGGATATATAAAAATAACTGAGGGGTAAGTTTTAAAACAAATGTTTTTGGCAGCAGTTGAGTTTAAGCATTTGTTGCCCTTGCCTCCTTGTACTCATTCATGCAGCAAACCTTGCAGTAGGCTGGGAAGTTTGTGTGGCTGCAGTGTCAAGTAGGTTGGGGAATTGAACCAGAAGGAAAAGAGCCAGCAGGAAAAAAAGTGCATAGGTTTTTGAGCTGGCAGCATTCCTGGATCAGGTCCAGTACAGCTCGGGGAGTGGTGCAAGAAGAAAGAACAGCTGCAAACCAGGCGTGGAAGCCTACGATCCTACCATTGCTTAAACCACTTAAAGCATTGCTACCAACAGATGTTTTTATAGCCCTGAGATAAAAGCTTCCCAATTGTTTACAGGATGTGATGTGTGATGGTTACTTTGGATAAACATTTCCATTAAATCTTTTAAAGTGTTTAAGAAAATACTTTTTAATTTCTTCTAAAGCAGAGAAGAGCAAGGCACTTCATAAATGGCTGAAAGCAACAATGAGACAGAATTGGGTTTCCTAATACTCTTCTACTGCTTTTAAAAATTATTCTTATACATCTACTTTTATTTAAAAGAAAAATACATGCTTTTGACTTGATACATAAAGTAAAGATTAAGTTCTTGGAAGAAAATGCCCTCTGAGTATGAAGATAATTTTCATTTCAACTTGTCTTAAATAGAATTCCGCTATACTTTTCTCTGTAAATCCTAGGCTATCTTTATTGGTTTTGGACCAGGATTCAAGTTTGGTACTCAAGTTGATCCATTTGAAAACATTGAAGTATATAATTTAATGTGTGGTAAGTACAATGGATTGGGGTAATTTTTTTTGTTCAGTAAAATATAACATCTTTTGGGCATTGCAAATCTTCTAATAACAGATTAAGTGTCCTCAGAAACTCGTCCTTAAGACTTGTTGCTGATTTTCACAAATCAGCCGTTTGTTTTTCTGAGAAAGGGCCATCTGCAAATGACTAACATCAATTTAGGCTCCACTGGTCAGGCTACCTTGTATATTCTTTTCCACTGGTCACTCTGTGTATTCCTCTGGCCTTTCCAGACCTGGTGCTTTGACTCACCACTATTAAAAATGGCTGCTTCACAATCTCGCTATCATCTGGGAAGCCTCCTTTCACTCCCTCTTTCAAACACAATGTTACTGTGACTCCTTGTTCCTTTGTCCCTTCTTCATTCTGTATTTCATGGTTTCTCCAAAAGCCTGTCACTAGATCTACCACTTTCTGTTCATTTATGCCCCTTGAGGTCCTCACCTGTTTTCCATTATTTCCTGCCTACTTCCCTCTCTTGTCAGAACCTATACTGCTTCTGTGAGAAACAAAGTATTACCGAAGAGTTTGATCCAGAAAACAAACTTATTAGGAGTTCTGCAAGTGCTTGAGATTTGTGGTGATATTCAAGTATACCATACTTAAGGCATGTGTTTAAATTCTTTGCTGGAATAGGAAACAGGCCATTGTCAGGAAGCATGTCTCTCTCAGCCTTGTGTGCTTTGCTGTCTACTCCTGTCACGGCTGATAGTGAAATACCTTCTTGTGCTCCCTGAGCTGTTCTGCATATGCTGCATGGGAGGGGTAGAGAGCTCACTGCCATCTCAGTGAAGTGACTTCAGTGACAGATCAGACTGCACTATGTTTTAAATGCAGTCATTGAGGTTTAGATTTTCTCCATCTTGTACAGAAAGAATTAGATTAATAGGATGTATAAAAGCCAGCATGTGAATGTCCTGATATAAAATTAATTGAAGTGACTTAATCAACCTTACACGCAGACTAATACCATACTGAACACTGCCTAAGTACGTGTGGTCCCTTTTAAAGAGGTGACATTGCTTTTCCTTTTGAGTGTTATGAGCAGCAAGCAGTGAAGCTTTGACTCATCCATACTTGTAAGCACAATATAATCAGTTGTATATTACAATCTTTCTCCTCCTCTTAATATCACTTGAATTCTTTCATAGATTTGCTTGATTTGAAACCAGCCCCAAACAATGGAACTCATGGGCGGCTAAACCATCTATTAAAGCACCCTGTTTACACCCCCCACCATCCCAAAGAAACAAGCCATCCTTCTGAATGCTCTGTGGTGGGAGAAAGAGCCTTTTCAGTGAGCCTTGGCTGCTCTTGCAGGACAGGGGTAAGTACTGAAATGGTTAAAGTTGTGGAGGCAGAAGTCTGTCGAATTCAAAGAGTAAACTTTGCATTCTCCAGACGGTTTCACAGTCCCTTACTATTGGTTTCAAAATCAAATCTTGCTTGGGGTTAGTGAGTGCTAGCCTGTATTTGTATATTAATTTTTTGCAGATTGCTTATGTTAAGTCACATTCATCTCTGAAGAGCCTGGAAAAACCGCACAGTAGCTTGATGGGGAAAGCATTCCGTTCTTGCTTGCTTCACTTAATTATGTTGAAATTTCTCTTCTGTGGATGTTGTGTTTCGGCAGTGGTTTTCAAGGCTGTAGATTTGCTTGTGGCAAAACCAATTTGTTTCTCTAAATTCCCTGTAGCTCCTCTCCAGTACACGTCAGTGAGTTCTGTGTATGTATAACTTGCAAGACAGAACTTACATTTAAGTGTAGTACCAACTCATAATACGCTTTGCAGAGTCTCACTGCTTTTCCCTTTATAATTATAGGGCTTGCCAATAAGGGATTTTCATCAGCGTTTAAATCTTACTGAAACAGAAGGTAAGAAATTTAGATAATAATATAAAAATTAAAAAGCTAACAAAAAATAATAATTATTAGTCATCAAACATTCTATATTTTTAAACTTCTGAGCAACTCTCAAGTAAATGATGTGAAAATTCTTTTAAATACTTGCTGAAACTATAGTCCAGCCTGGAGAATTTGTGGATGCCTCACCCCTGGAAGTGTTCAAGGCCAGGCTAGATGGGGCTTTGAACAACCTGGTCTAGTGGAAGATGTCCCTGCTCTTGACTGGGTTGTTGCACTAGATAGTCTTTATGGTCTCTTTCAGCCCATACCATTCTATGATTCTGATGTTTTTGAAGACAGTCCTCCTGAACCCTTTGTTCTCAAATAAATGTGTATCCTTATACATGTGTCTTTATGGCATATGTGTTATCTCTTTTGTGTTTTCTAGTACTGCAGTAATGAGCATTCCAGAATGGGAAGCAAAAGTGGTGTATGGGGAAGTACCTGATAAGAAATCAATGCAAATGATGATATCCATAATGGCAGCACACTTTTAATGAGGCATAAGGAGTATTTTACACGTTTGAGTTTCTATGTGGTCTTGAGCTGTTACTTCTTTTACTTATGCTTTATTTCCAATCGTTGGACATACACATGGCCATATTTAAGCTGCAGTTTGCAAGGCTGTAGATGTGCTCATGACTCATAAAACAAAATAAAGTATTTTGAGCATGAAACAGGTAAAACAGCAAGTAAATAAGGAAAACTATAAGTCAAAATGGAATGTAGTCCTAGGTGCTAATGCCTTAAAAGATAATATCAAGAAGATTAAGCTGTCCAAAATAGGCTGATAGAGACCTTGCCTTGTGTGTGTGTGTGTGTGTGTGTGTGTGTGTGTGTGTTCATGAAACTTTGGGTTTCTTATGCAAATAAACCAGATTTGGCAACACCCCACTATAGCTCACTATTAAGAACTGGGCATAAATGCCAGTTACTTGCAGGGTCCAGTACTTGCTGCTTATCCAGAGCTAATTCAAAGCTTCTGTTGATTTGTGTAATTTGTCCTGAAACAAAGAGTGAATAGAGCTTTCTTGAATCTTTTCCAGTAATGACAGGTCATCACTTTAAAACGTGTCTCTCTCAGAACCCCTTCAAATTAAGTCTTTCAGTATTGTAATGCTCAGGAGAGCAACAAAATCAAATCCAGTTAGAATGATATGATGTGTTTTCCCCAAAGCGTGCGAGGGGTTTCGCTGAAACAGACTCTGCTAAGGATCTCTGAGGGCTTTGCTTAACCTGGCTTTAAGAAACTTGACAAGGCCAGGCACAATAACATATTCTAGTTCTCTTTTGTAGAAGTAGGAGCTTAAGGCTCTAAACCTACATTTTCGAAGCAGTAGGATTTTGTCTTGAATTATCAGTGAGGTACCTGGTATAGCACTGGTCTTAGTAGTAGTAATTTCATTATGAGTTGTATTAATTAAGCACTAATTAGATATAAAAAGCATTGCACACGTGAAAGAATTCTAGTAACCAGCCTAGAAGCTCCTTAAGACTGTATAGAGTTCATTAGTTACTTCAGTTTCCATGTTCTCTCATTGATTGTCATGACTTGACAGTCTGTAAGGACAAAAAATTATAACTGCATTTTTAGTTTTATGAAAAAAATGTGAATTGTCTTTCCCTCGTGGGTGGAGAAATAACTGTCATAATCTTGACATTTTTTTGTGCTGTAAAATTACTGTGGAAAAACCCTGCACATTAATTTCTCATTTTCTTTCCAATGTAATACATTTGCCTTAAAATTGTATAATAATTTGTGCATGGTAGGGACCTATTTAATGGAAAACATACTTCGACACCTTCTTTATAATTCTAGTCATGTAATTATTGAAAATACTTGTATTTTCAAAGGCAAGGTAGTGAATCCTTGCACAGTTGAAAATCCAAATCTAACCCAGTACTTCACTGTATTGTTTATTTAGATCTCTGTATTTCTTAGTGTTTTAAATGCATCTTTACGTACAACTATGTGGTTTCTACTGAAATAGTAATTTCAAATCACCAGAATTGGTTTCTCTCCCATCTAAAAGTTACATAGAAGCAGAACCCACGTTTTTAAATTGAAACACAAAGTCAACAAAGACTTCAACTTTTCAACTTAAATTTATCTCCTGTTTTTAATGGCAAAAGATTTTGGTTTAAATATAAGCTTAATTTGTGCAGTATAAATTTAAATGATTGTTTTATACTGGCTTCATCATGTCATTTATTGCCTTAGCATAGAAACTATGCCTTTGATATAATAATGAAATTTTTTTATCCCATTAATGTGACTTCTGTTTATTTGACAATTGAAAATTAAGACAACCTTAGGTGTATAAAAGAGGAAGGTACTAACAACTAGTAATAACTGAAAAGTGATAAGCACTATTTCTGTTGCAGTTAAGAAGACAGGGGAACTTAATTTACCCTATGGACGACCCAGGGTTCTGCAGAAAAGACATAATTATTGCCTACTTTACCATTCCCGCTACGTGAGCGGGTACAGCAGGGACTACAGGATGTCTCTGTGGAGCGCGTACACTGTCGGCAAAGATGTAAGTACGAGAAGAAAGATTAGAAGCAACCTTAAAAAGTTAAAATCTTGAGTGTCAGTTATTCCTGAAGGCTTCTCATATCTGCTCATGATATGAGAGTCACCATGGTGGTGGAGTCACCCTCCATGGAGGTGTTCAGGAAAGGACTGGATTTGGCACTTAGTGCCATAGTTTAGTTGACAAGGTGATGATCAAAGACTGGACTCAGTGATCTTAGAGGTCTTTTTCCAGCTGAAATGAGTCTGTGATATTATCTCCCAGAGAACTAAGTTGAACCACATAAGATATAAAGTGGAATTTTGTGTGAGGTTTACTATGCTAATAAGGATTGACTTTGACTCTTCCATTTCTCAGAGTGAAACAGTTTTGCCTCCAGATTGAGCAGATCCGCCAGGAAGTGAGGAGTCCGTTGCCATTGGTATAGAACCCCTAGGAGACTGCACTGGTAGCATAGGTCTGCTATGGCAGTCTGTCAGTGCTGTCCTTAAAAACTGCTTTCAGTGAGGGGTTCATAGTCTTAAAGCAGTTTGTAATGTAGCAGGATGCTTTTGAAAAAGTAATCTGAGGACAATCGTGAGCTGTTTATGCCCTGATATGATCCTTCTCTCAGAATATAATCCTGACTGGAGGAAAAAAAGTGGTCAGTGAAAATAAATCAGTTCCAGGCCAGTGAAAATAAATCAGGTCTTTGTGGTCCTGAACCCTATGCTTAAGATACACATGTTCATGCAGAGCACTGGTCTATTGAATGAAAGTTTTTTCAAGTTGGCCTTTCCCACTGAGGGAAAATTTTGAAGCCAGATCACCCTTAAAAGGAATTAGGATAGTAGAGAATACTTTTTAATTTGATTATCTGGGAATCATAAGTTTTAAATAATGGCTGTTATAATTAAATTTAGCTAAACTCTGGCAAGATTTCCTTGATCCTGAATATTTTGAGGTTAGTGGCATGAAGCAAGCAGTTACTGTAACAAGTGGCCCACACACCCATCTGTCAATTATGTGAGTCTGTCTATCTATCTATCTAATCTATAAATCAGAGTATCTTTAATGTGCACCTCTAAAGTCTCTTTTGGAAGATGTTATAATCGACTAAAATGCTGTAGTTCTGTTCACTTTTATTTCCAAGGTGTATGAAGTAGATGGGAGGGCCTGTTTTCCCCTGACAGAAGAGGAGCAATTCTTGTGTTTTAGTTAAGCCCGTCACACTATTAAAGGCAGGTGCAGCTAAATATTTAGAGTTCTGCAGTCCTTCATACTGAGAGAATTATTGCAAATCACGTTTTTACAATGATACTTTCTTCTTGTTCAATAGGACAAATGGATTTCTTCTACAGGAGCTGCCTCCAGCTGTTTACACAAAGATGCTCGTATTTCACAGAACTACAACCAGACCTGTTTGTTTTACAACAATCATAATCACCTAACTTATGGATTTCTTGCTCCTCCGAGTAAGTACTTTGCCTTCATTGTAGCAAATCTGATTTATGAGATTTGTAATGCAGCAGGTGTAGTCTTTTGTAGGTGTTCTTGATAACTAGACAGAATATGAAGCAGTAGTTGCTGAATTGTTGCAGTTCACTTCAGCGTATGAGAAAGGAAAACATTTTAGATGCTTCAGCAGCTGGTGGGTTGTCCAAGGTCACTTAGTACTTCCCAGAACTTTTGAAACTTATCAGGTTTCTAAAGTATCATCTCACAGAAGAAACTGGGAGGAACATGTAGACATTGAGTAAAGTCCAACAAGCTGGTAAATTGCAAATTCACTTTGTATATGGGGGTAAATTGTTTGTGAACTGTTGCTGACCTGATATAGAAGTATTTTATATTGACTCTACTGCATAGAATACCAAGTAGCAGGTTATTTAAACATCCACATCAAATGTAGTTTGCACAGTTTCAACAGAATCCTATCTTTTAACCTACATTCTGTGGTCATAGAAAGTTTCCCTAAAAATCATGAATTTTATTTCTTTCCCCACAATTCAGAAGCCTGTTCTGATATTTTTAAATCTCATGAAATTTGCCAACTGTATATCTGACAAGTGTAATTGCTGCTGCTACTAAGATTATTTATTTTAGATAGAATCCAGCATGTACTGAAGTCAGCACTTACACCCACATAGGTTTTGGAAAATGAAGTTAGGCCAGCTCCATCTCAGTGTTATTACACTGGTCACTAAAAACATGAAAACGTAAGTTTAAAGTAACAAATCCAAGTAATTAATTGCCCTTTTTTGTTTCAGATTTTATGACAGATGCAAAGGAACCTCACTACGATGCCTTGCTTACCAGCAACATTGTGCCAATGTATCCTGCATTTAAAGGTATTGCATTTGTATGCATATTTTATGTCCACAGTTGAATAGAAGAAAGACTGCTGGTTTTTTGCTTGCTTCCAAACCGTGCAAATGACCCCTGGTTCCTGGGTGAGAGGGAACATGAGACATTTGGCTGAGAGAGAATAAGCATATACCTGGTGAAAAAGAATGATAACTGTTGTACTTCTCCTGGAAAAAAAGAGATGTCCTGTTTTGTAATGGAATACTGTTCAATTCTTAGCTGTAATTTAAAATATTATATAGGTTAAAGACTTCCCAGCTCATAGGTGTGAGTGTACAAGCTAGACAGGCCAGCTCGATAGTGGGGCAAGACAGAGGCATGGTCTTCTCTGGCCTTTCTTCTTCTAACCTCTCCATGGTTTGGTTTCCAAGGAAAGCAACCTAAGGTCCCAAGGGAGCAGCGTCACTGTGCCTCACTCAGGTTTGTGGTTAGGGTGACTGTGAAACCACAGTGTCAGGACACACAGCAGTGAATGCTGCTCCCCAGCTGGATGCAACTTTTAACAACAGCAAATGCCTGTAGAATTTGTTATTTTCCTAGCTTATCATGTCTGTCTATACTCCACTGAATACTCTGCAGAGTTGTATTAACAGCTTCTGTTGTGAAGATTGTTTCCTGATTCCATTACTCTGTTTCAGTGTTATGGAACTACTTCCATCAACACCTGCTACCTGAATATGCTGCAGCCAGGAATGGTGTCAATGTAGTCAGTGGTCCTGTGTTTGATTATGACTCTGATGGGCTCTATGATACCCCAGAAAAGTTGAAAAGGTGAGAACCTTTCACATTCTAATCCTTTGTTTCTTTCCTCCGTTACTGGTCTGTTAGTAATTATTATCCTTGTTCGGAAAGACGCACAAATGGCCCTAAGCAGAAAAGTAGGTTAAGAAAGAAGCAACAAGCACAAAGAGAAAATGCACCTTCAAAATGTGTTGTCCTCAGCCTGAAGGTGGACTATAAGAGCTGTTGCATGTGGAATGATGTCCACCAGTCTGAAAACTTAGGACATTGCCATTGCCTCTAGGAGAGGACAAGGCAGGGGCTTATTCCTGGTGGTATGGTTGATATTTCCTGAGCTGGCAGTGTTCCGCTACAAGCTGTGGGTTACACTAGTTAGGAAAATTGGTTCAAGCTAGCAGGCAGATGGTTTTTGGGTCTCAGGCTGAACTCCTCATCTCCTCTGGAGTTGTACATATTTTTATGATAATGATAATAAATCAGTTTGTTATACCTCATAAAACTTGTTACTTAAATCAGCCTTCAAGCCAAACTTGATTTGCAAAAACAGTAATCTGGAATTTTCCTTCCAGACTTAAGCTTTCTTTGGACAAAATAGGTGCATTGCTGAAATTGAGTATCGGTGAATGCTGTTATTTGATCTTTGTGCAAGTATGATTTGGTGGAGTAAATTTTTTGTATTTCAGATACCCTGGTAATTCAGAAGTTCCAGTTCCAACCCACTTCTTCATTGTGCTGACTAGCTGTAAAAATACTTCTGAAACTCCTCTGGAGTGTGAAGGGTCTCTAGATGCCTTGTCTTTCATTGTACCTCACAGAGAAGACAACAGTGAAAGCTGTGCAGTAAGTAGTCTGTTTGGTTCCCATAAATGTCTGAAGTCAGGCTGGAGCTTGTTTTGTTGGATATCAGTGATTAACTAGTTAAAGCCTGTAAAAATGGTACAGTCTACATGATCATCTTGTAGAGAAGACAGTATTTTTGCAAATGGAATTATGTCAAAGTCTGTGAATATGATCAAAGGGGAAAATTGATCTGTTCAAAGAGCAAAACTCAGAGCTAGCAGAGTGGAATCAGAGTATGCAGAGACCATCAATGTGATACATACACAGACTTCTGTAATGCAACTATCCATTCAAAAGCTGAGAAAGATGAAGAGCTTCTAAGAGGAGTCACCCACAACAAAATGTCAGTGCTAAGGCCAAATGCATTCCCAGAAGAAAAAGACACAAACGTTCCTGAAGAACACTGGTTGCTTCTAGTTCAGGTACCTTGGCATTGTCGTGGGAATGCACATAGCTACACTCAATACACAACAGAAAAAAAGTGAGGAAAGTGTATAGACCTATCCTGCAGCAAGGAATTAGAATCAGGCATAGCTCTCAGAAATATTTTTATTGAACAGATGGTTGGTAGATGCTGGACCTAACTTGCCATTCCCCATTATCACCAATTGGTGCAGCTACAGGTTTTGTATACTTGAGGAGGTAACAGCAAGTATTAAATTCAGACAAGCTTCTAACTATGTATAATCCTGCACACTCTGTTTGTTAGATGTTTGCCAACAGCTACTGGTTTCTGTCTTTATAAAATATCAAAATGTCTTTTTTTAGTAGATTAAGTACATCTCAGGAAAAAAAAAGTTTCACAACCCCTCTTTTTTTCCTCCTCTGCCCCAATAGGATGGCAAGTCTGAGTCCATGTGGGTTGAAGAGAGAATGAAGTTTCATACGGCTCGGATCAGAGATATAGAATTACTTACTGGACTCAGCTTCTATCAAGACAGAAAACAGCCAATATCTGACATTTTACAGTTAAAAACATATTTACCAACTTTTGAGACAGTCTGATTTTTCCTATGGAATGTTGTTATTGATTTCACAACTGATTTGTAAATAGACTTTTTTTAATTAACGAAAACTTTTTAAAAAAAAAATAAGCTGGAACTTTTATTGAAAACTCTTGACCAAAATGCCAGTAGAGAGGAGAGTGGGTGCCATATTTGTATCTCAGGGACTCCTGATGGACTATACTTGTGACACAGGATGGCAGCTCCTGTCATTCCCACTTGGATGTGGTAGAACCATGTCCATTATTATGCTAACAGCATTTGGTCATCATAGTCTGAGACACGAACACAAATGTTATCTTAGATATGCACTGGAGAGGGAGAATTTTATAAAGCATTTTTTATGATCAGTATTCTACTTTAAAAATGCAGATAATTAGCAAATACAGTTCTGGGAAAGAACTACATTCTTGGTGACCATTGAAATCTAAACAACAGCACTCTTCTCACTCCAGTTTTCCTTGAAGTGTGAATTGCACTCTGAGCTTTGGGTCTCATAAAACAATGCAGTGTTATGGTGCAAGAAGCTATACTGCGGTTAGTAGGACCGGTAACTAAAACTTCCCCCACATGGAAGAGACACCTGGCTACAGGAGCTCCGTGGGCTGGGAAGCCTTGGCGTGTTGCTGCCCTCTGACGGCTCCAACACCGATGGAGAATTAGATGCACAGTTTGTATGTTGCTCATGCATCCTCTGAATGGGTGGGTATAGGATGCATCAAGTCACCTGTAAATGAGAAGAAATTATTTTAGGAATATGTCTGAGGTCCCAGAAGTAATTATCTTCAAACTAAACTTAGATTTCATTAAAAGATTTAGCTTTATTGAAGTAAAGATGTGTTTCTGTTTGGTACATGTTTTTGTCAGCTGTGGTTTTGAAATCCCATTTTTGAATGCAGATGTTGTCAGAGATGCGAATTCTGAGGAAGTCTGTAATGACCTTTCTTGGAAGCTTTCAGGCTACACAAACAGCTGCTACAGGCACTCAGGAGTGTAGGAACTCCCTCCTTTTCCAGTACATGTATTATCACCTTTGTAATTCTCTCGCTTTCTAAAGCTGATGACCCAAAATTTGCTCTGTTATGTATAAAATTCGGCATAGCCAATTTCACATTTATGTTCTTCTCATTTAAAAAGGAGAAAATACATCACGCACAAGTATGTCAGAAGAATGAAGAGCCTGTAACTGAGCAGAGAGGCATTTGATCTTATAGCTTGGTCAGGGCAGGTTGAAGGCTGGACTCAAGAGCCTGAGGAAGTTTTTCCATTAGCTTCAGTTTGAGTGGGCTGAAATTCTGGGACCATTTTTTCCTTTAACCAAGTGTATTTTCTTGATCTTATGTTACGAGCATGATTTTTTTTTTCTCAAGTAGTTTCACTGTGTGAAATTTGAATGTGTTGTAGCAACCTCACATTATGATAGGACTGTGACAGCATTATTCAGTGTAACTGCTTTGTAATGTTGCCTGTGACCAATAAACCCATCAGAAGTACTATGCTGTTTGTGACTCTTTCTGTACCAACTGTACTGATTGGTGCAGTTATAGAGCACAATTTCACATTTTTGTGGGTGGATGGGGGTTGCTTCAGTCTTTGCTCTATGAATTGAAGATAATTTCTCCAACTGTAACATTAGTTACGCTTATTATTAGGAGAGGAAGGTAGGAAGACAGATGGTCAAGGTGTTAATTTTTTTTTAAACAACTGGTACTATCTCCTGAATGCAAATAGATATGTTGACATCTTAAGGTGATGCCAGTTTCCATTAAGAGGCAGGGTCAGCTTAGCTCCTGGATAAAAATGGAACCAGAGAGTCTACAAGCATGTGACTTCTGGTTTGACCTTTGATTTTGGAATGGAAAGTGAAACCATTCTGGAAATGGTTGTGAAAGCTATTATGGTCATCAAGAAGAGGGCAGGACCTAAGTGGGGTTTGGGATGCGGCTTTGCCAGAAATTGATAAGTCAGGTTGACAATGAAGAGAGTTATTCTCATGTAACATTAGTGTAAATATTTCTGCTGATTTAATTTCTTCTTTGATTTTTAAAGGAATTTGTAATGGTGCTGTCAGAGCATATGAATAAATGCTGGTGCTAGTCCTGGTATCCAGTGGCTGCCAATACCCCAGGATGACAGATGCTAGGTTGTCTTTTTGAAGCCTGATGGGCTCCAAGGAGCATCCTACAGCCACCATGAAACTCCGTTCTGGAAAAACTCGACAGCTTTGTCCATCTGGATGTAAAATGTTTTCTGTTTCAGTTGGTGTATGGTATCAGAGCTTGTCCTGGTTCCATCCAGGACAGGGTTAATTTTTGCAGTAGCCAGGAGAGGCATGGCCAGGACCATGAGGTTATTCTACAGCACTTCACACCACACACAGGCAGCAGGAGGGAGGTTGGGTTCCTTCCTGCTGGCTGGTGGTGGGGAGCACTCATGTGCGAATCACTCACCTGTCTTGTGCAGTCTGTTACTAATATTGTTGTTGTTACTGTTTGTTTCCTTATCTCAGTAAATTGTTTCCAGTAAATTGTTCTTATCTCAACCTGCAACCTTTACCTTTTGTGCCTCTAATTCTCCTCCCCATCCTGCCACAGGGATGAGGGGAGAGGGGAGGGAATGGGGGAGTGAGCTGGCATGTGGTTTGGAGTGTTTCACTGGGAACACTAAATTGGGGAATACCATTCCTAAACCATGACAGAGTTCCACTAAGCATTTTCAGTAGGTGAAGGTGGAAGGTGACAGGTGACATGGGTGTCAGTATTACTCAATATAACTTCTTCTTTGCTGTGTAGTGTGGCCTTCTTTCAAGTGAAAAAGGCCGAGGAAGAGCAGACTCCAGGTCATTGGTCTGGGTGTGCCTAGCAGTGTCATGTGTCACAAGACAAGTGGAGTTGTCCTTCAGAGGTATTCAGGGGGTACAGTGAATTATTTCACTGGTTGCTGCTGTCAGTAACTGAGAGGTAATTTGCTTGACTAATATGTTAGGGGTTTCTTGCTCTTATTTACCTCTGGATCTACCATGTTTAAAGAAAATGAAGCAATATCTGTCTGTATTTCAGACAGGCCTGTTCCAGCAAATCTCAACACATCCAGAATACACTAAACCACTGGGTCCAGCCCAGTGCACAACAGCTGTCTGCTAAAAGCACCTGCCAGAGGCTGCCCTGTGTCATCCGGCGAGTGGGTGGCCCGGGCTCCTGCCTTTCCTTAGTCTGAGGAGATTCAAAGTACAAAATTATCCCTTTAAATACAAGGTTATAAACCATACTCAGCAAGCCGGGAGGAGCTACCCTTCTGCTGCATGGGAGGGCATCCACTTTTCCAGGAAAATGAGATTCATAGGGACCAGAAGACAAAAAGGAATATAAAAGGAAGCCTCAATCTGTGACTCTGTGATTAGGATACTCATCTAGGAGCAAAGATCTCATTTCTGACCTCCCTTCTTTCAAAATCTACTACAAAGCTTAAGCTTGTTGCTGAGGAGGTACCTGTGCCAGAACGAGTTTCCCAACCTACCACTCCAGAGTGGATGCTCAGGAATAAGAGCACCGTGAGGAACTTCTAGTGCTGCAGGGTCACAGGGCAGCTGCTGTAACACTGTGCCCACAGCAGCACCACTAATGAGTTTGGGAAACCAGTCCAGGGCTCATGGTGAGCTCTATATTCAGCGCTTTTACTGCTGGGCTGTGGCAAACTGTTTTTGCCCTTCTGAGGAGTTCAGGGGCAGCGTCAGTATGAGTCCAACAACTTATTAAAGCACAGGTTTCCAAATATTTGTGTTTGTTTGCCAGCAGCAGCAACATCTCCTGCTTATCCTTGCATACCTTGTGGCAATGTCTGGGAGGTGTTGGAGCACCACGCTGAGGTGGCTTGTGTACCATGAGCGGTACGTCTACCATAGCTCAGGAACCTCTATATTAGAGGAAACCAGTCCAGGTTTGGCATCCTGTGACTCAGACTCCTTGGAAAGGAGCTGAGTCCCCTGCTGAACCGCTGTGAGTCACCACACTAGCCTCGAGCCTCAGGAAAGGCTGCTATGGAGACCACAGACAAACTTGGAATAATTATGGAAGCCTGGAAACAGATTTTAGAGGATACCATTGCAAATTATTGTATTCTTCCTCAGCCACAGTATGTGTCAAATTTGTGTTGCCATTTATTGCATGTTTAGTTCTTTCTATTTTTAATTTACTGAAATAAAACAAATACAGTGAGATGGAAGAATTTTGAGTCACCCCAAAACTCCAGACTGATCTGCTAATCAGAAGACAGCAGAATTGCCTTTTGGTCGTGTCCATAAGGCATGTAGGCATGGCTGACAGTCACAGAATCAGAATCATTCTGGTTGGAAAAGCCCTGTAAGATCATCGAGTCCAGCCATTAACCCAGCACTGCCAAATCCATCATGAAACCATGTCACTAAGTGCCACATCCACACATCTTCTAAGTGCCTCCAAGAATGGTAACCACTTCTCTGGGAAGCCTGTTCTGATGCTTCACAAACCTTTTGGTGGGGAAATTTTTTTAATACCCAGACTAAAACTCCCCTGGTGCAACTTCACTGTTTTCCTCTCATCCTTTCATTTGTTACCTGGGGGGAAAGGCTGACCCCCACCTGGCTACAATCTCAGGTAGTTGTAGAGAGCGATAAGGTCACCCCTGAGCTTCCTTTTCTCCAGGTTAAACAACCCCAGCTCCCTCAGCCACTCCTCATAGGACTTGTGCTCCAGACCCTTTACCAGCTTCATCACCCTTCTCTAAAGAAGAGTGCATCTTAATGTCCTTCTAGGAGTGAGGGTCCCAGAGTCGAACACAGGATTCAGGTTGTGGCCTCACCAGTTCTGAGCACAGAGGCGATGATCCCTGCCCCGGTCCTGCTGGCCACACTGTTGCTGGTACAGGCCAGGATGACATTGGCTTTCTTGGCCACGTAGGCAAACTGCTGATTCACGTTCAGCTGCTGTTGACCAGCACCCCTTGGTCCTTTTCCTTCCCAGACACCCTGCCCTAAACCTGGAGGGTTGCATGGAGCTGTTTTGACCCAGATGCCAGACTCAGCACTTCACTTTATTAAGCCTCATGCAATTGGCCTTGGCCCATCAATCCAGACTGTTCAGATTCCTCTGCAGAACCTTCCTGCCCTACAGCAGATCAACATTCCCACCTAACTCGTTATTGTCTGTGAACTGACTGAGGTGCACTCAATCCCTCAGGCAAGTTATCAGTGAAGATGTCAAAGAGGACTGATCCCAGTACTGAGTCTTGGGGAACACCATTCATGACCAGCCACCACATTTACCACTGTGGTGGTTTAGGC
>VXAZ01001544.1:1323-21731 GCA_013399875.1 Gymnorhina tibicen
GGAAGGGAAGGGAAGGGAAGGGAAGGGAAGGGAAAGAGGTTTTTTATTGTTCCAGTTCTCTTCTGATCTTCATTGCAATTGAAATATATTTCTAGGACCATATACTACAAATATGGTTTCAGTATCTTGAGCACTGCTTAATATTTGGGGTCTTTGTATTTTGTTTTCTTTAAATTATTTTTAGTATGGGTATTGCTTTTTTCTCTTTTTTTTTTAAATTGCTAACAATGTTCCTATTCTCTTTTAAGTGAGAACACATTGTATGCAGAGAAGCCTGCAAGGGAGACTAAGCTCCTTATGGCTTTGCAAGTTTGCAAGTGATTTGCTGTTTGAATTGGTACTTTGTTTCCTGGCATCTATAGATTGAAAGGATGCAAAAGAAGTAATCTTCAAATATGATCATGAAATTTTCTCTGTTGGTAGTTGCTTTTCATTTTATGAACAGGATAACAAAAACTAGGCACTAGGCAAAAAGACAGCTCTGAATATAGGTGATCTGCTAATCAATGCTTGGAAATGAAAAGAAGTGAGGCACTTGTGTTCAAGTCATCTTCTGGAGTAGAATTAAAGTGGAAAAATCCATGTCATAATAAACTGTGCACTGAGGTCCCTCCATATAGGAGTAATCTTTCAAGCCATTTACAAACCCGCGAGTCCCAGTTCTACAAGTTGTACTGGAGGTAAGTTGCACAGATTAGTCATTCATCATTCAGTAAGGAGTACTTGGTGAATGAAAGGAGCAGTGAGGATGTTATGTCTTACCCCATCATGGGAATTTTATGCACAGCAGATATCTGAAGCAGAGAGCCACATGTGATAAGGTCTCCAGATTTTGCCGTTCATGCAGCGCCAACACAGCTGAAACTTGCACGGACAAGGCAGCGACCCTCTATGGGTTACTTAATAGCAACAATGGCATTCAGAAAATGGCTACTGCACAGAAAAACCTTTTATAGATTACCTAGTCCAGTGGCTTTGAGATCCTACAATAGGAAAGGGTCTCAGGAAGGTATGGATTGTCCCTGGACACAGCAACGGTGACTGCCATGACTTCTAGAGCTTCTTGAAACAGAAGCAGACAATAATGCAGCAAACATCATCAATTACTGGCCCATTTCCCATCTTCTTCTTTTCCCTATACATAGGGAATTCCATATACTCTAAAGATCTTCCCTTTCATTACATAACAGTATTTGAATTCCACTGAGCTAAAGCACACAGTCTCCTGTATGTGGTATTTGGAATACCAGGTCTCTTTGTTTCCATTATAAGATGACCAGACATAGAAATAAAAGCAAAGCAAATATTCCCCCCACCTCCTGCCCCTTGTGGAAAGGGGAGGATGACATGAAGATTCTGAATATGTGCAAAAAGCTGGTGTCTGATGATTGTTTCTCTCTCTTTGCTGTCTTCAGTCCTGGCAGCTCTTAGGTGAGGGGGTGTCAGCTGGTTTCCACCAGCTGCAGGGACGGGATGCTGGTGACAGCAAATTTCAGGCAGTACAGAAAGAGGGTGACCTCTGCTGGAGAAGTCACCACTGGCAGAGTCCTGCTGCTCTGCTCCTGAACGTAGTCAAATTTTCTGTCTAGATGGGAAGGAATTCAAAACATGAGGAAGGAAAGGAGCAGCAGCCACGTGAGGGAGTGATGAACAAGGTCAGGAAGCAAAGAGCCTGGGCTTGTGTGAAAAAAGGAATATATAATCAGCAAAGCAGGGCTTAAGCAGAGTCATCTCAAACATTTACATGTAAGCAAGTGACTCATGGCATCATTACTGGGGAAACCCACAGAGTTTCTCTGTAAATCATCACACTGAGATGCCTTTTTGAAGTGCCTGTACATGGTTGAAACATTTAGAATAAACACGAGGAATTAGAGATCTGTGTGGAGTTGCAGGGCTATGACTTACTCTGTTGGGATCACAGAAATATTATGGGATTACACCAATTACTGGAGTACTATAATATATGGATACAGGGTTTTTAGAAAGGATTTGCTAGAAAAACAAGGATGGACAATTTTCCTTTATGTGAGAGAGCAGCTGGAGTGCAAGGAGCACTGTCTGGGGATGGATGATGAGTCAATGAGAGCTTTTGGGTAAGGTTGTAGAGTTGAAGAGTATAGAGGACATTATAGTGGATGTCTGCCATAGACTGCTTGGTCAGGAACTAAAATAGATGAGACCTTCTTCAGACAGCTGAAAGAAGGCCCTGATCCTCTTTGGGGATTGAACAGCTCAATATCTGCTAGATGGACAGCTCAGCAGACCATAAGCAATCTGGGAGGCCTCTGGAGAGAACTGATGACAACTTTCTGATCCAAATGACAGAGAATATGAAGAGAGGGTTATTCTTAAGGACTGCATAACCACTAAAAAGGAGGGGCTTGTTAACCCTTTCACAAATACAGAAACCCTTCTTCTATCTGTATCTCATAACATTTTTTGTATTTATCTCTGCCTCCTATTAAAGAATTATCTACTTTCCCTTTAGATATTACCAGATTTTATCTGTCAAATATGCAGAATTTTGGAAACAAACCAGAAATTTTTATGTGTGCCATAGAGTGTTTTTTCATCGTCATGGCAATTTCACTTGACAAGTAAAGACAAATAAAGACAGACTAAAGACAACTAAAACCATATTGTACATTGTCTAAATATTTCAGGGTCTGCTTCATTTTGTCACTGTATTCAGTATGCCCCTTTATTTACACTTATACAGAAACAGAATACATATTTTTGTGTCATGATATTTGAACGGAGAAAAATATAGATGTAATGAATGTTGACACTGGAATGCACACATGATAATTTTGTCTCATAATTAGTGTTTTTCTACTTAAATTCTTTCACCAGCCTCTATGTGGTACTACACATACAGAATTCATTTCCATCTGAAGTCCTGTTAGGAAAAAAACAGTTTATGTGTTGAGCCATACTCCAATTCAGTTCTGCAGGAGATGAAAGTTATTTCAGGAATAGTAAAAAGCCTAACAGAATAAAAACTGAAGAGTTCAACTCACTTACCATATCTAAATGAAAAACAGGCAACCTTTCTCCACTTCAGTAGCATCTAATTACTGAGTGCAATTTCCCAGGAAACAAAAATACCAGATGTTGAATAGATCTTTCATTTAGTGGAGAAACAGATCAACAGATCAACCAGGAGAGGTGTTCCTGAAAATAAATTATCTCTTTTGCCAAGAACATGATCATCTTGGAGAATGTATTTGACACAAGGCAAAAGAAAGGGCTCAGTGTAGAGGAAAAACAATAAAGTAAATAAAGTCTTTCATGGTCAGGGTGCAGGAATTTAACACAACACTGAAAATTCCCAAAGTTGTAAAATGCCCAGGTGTCACATAATAGTTTAGGAAAGGGATACCTCCTTGCTTTCTGGGTTATCCACAATCTGCTAGGAGCCTTCTCTTCTCTAGGATCTAGCTCTCTGGCTCTCTCAGCCTGTCTTCATAGGAGAGGTGCTCCAGCCCTCTGATCATCTTCAGAGGGCTTCAGCACGGGTACTTCCTGTGCTGGGACCCCAGAGCTGGATGCAGCACTGCAGGTGGGGTCTCACCAGAGCAGAGCAGAGGGGCAGAATCCCCTCCCTGGCCCTGATGCCCACGCTGCTTTGGATGCAGCCCAGGACACAATTGGCTTTCTGGGCTGCCAGTGCACATTTTTGGGTCATGTCCAGCCTCTCCTCCACCAGCACCTCCAAGTCCTTCTTGGCAGGGCTGCTCTTAATCCATTCATCCTGCAGCCTGTACTGATACTGGGGATTGCCCTGACCCAGGTGCAGCACCTTGCACTTGACTTGGCTTGGAACCTCATAAGATTCCCATGGACCTACTTCTGGAGCTTGTCAAGGTCCCTTTCTGTGGCATCCTGTCCTTGAGGCTTCTCAACTGCACCACTCAGCTTGGTGTCCTCTGCAAGCTTGCTGTGGGTGCACTCAATCCCTTTGTCTATGTCACTGATGAAGATAT
Source organism: Gymnorhina tibicen (assembly GCA_013399875.1). Lineage (NCBI taxonomy): Eukaryota > Metazoa > Chordata > Aves > Passeriformes > Artamidae > Gymnorhina > Gymnorhina tibicen. Next base: position 5,313 of record VXAZ01001544.1, read on the forward strand.
TGAATAATACTGGTTTCAATACAGACCTGTGCGGGACATCACCTGTCACTGATCCACATCTATACATTGAGCCATTGAGCTCTGGATGCAACCACCCAACCAATCCCTCATGAACCAAACAGTCCACCCAACAAATATGTACCTCTCTGATTTAGAGAGATACACTGGAGAAGGAAGAGGATCTGTCAATAAAGAGAAGATGAGAAACTTGGTAGACTGTCCCTTTAGTGCAGGATCTTCATGAAATGCTGCCTCTTTTTTCTCCTTTTCTGTACTGTGATCATCATGGTTTACCTATTCCAGGTTCTTAGCCTTACTCCTGTGCTGTTTTATTGTCTTGAAGGATCTGCCTTGTCATCAGAGAGAAACTGAGGATGGCTTGCTTTGTTGGTGGGAGCTCATCAACCTTTAAAATGTGTAAAAAATAATTGGGCCTCTTGATGAGGCTCTACAAGTCCCTGCTTGTGTGGTTTTATCATACAGAATCTGAGGATGAAAAGCTTGCAATAGGATCTACCCTTAGAGAGATCATGCTGTACAATGGGTTTTTATGAGGTGTTTCATATCTTTGATAAGTGTTTACATGATGTAAATCCAGTTGTCCCCTTCCTCCTCCTCGCAAAAGGCAGGACCCCTCTGTTTCAGGTTGGAGCATTTATTACTTGCATTTTGTAACTGCAAACCAGAAGTCCCTTCATCAGCATCAAAATTATGCCTTCTACCCTGCTCAACTGATACTGGAGCAGCAATTTTCCTGGATGGATGCCTCTCAGCTGTATTTTTAGTTTGCAGTTCCTGTATCCAAGCTTCTAGTGTCCTGCTAGGTTGACCATCCGGCTTCTTCATGTTGGCTCCAGTGACACAGGAAGAATCACAGTTACACACAGTGTATGTCATCAGTAGTAGAGAAAGTAGACTTCCTTGAGTAGATAAAGGCTGACTCTTAATAGCTGAGATCTTGGCTAGTGTGCATGAAGACCTATCCTTGAACTGCTCAGGCAATATTTGGTTCAGTTTCTCTACAGCCAAGGTGCAAGGTCATCACAAGGAAGTGAGATTATCCTCATATTCTTGGAGTTGTTTGGCTCAACTACTCATAGATTCTGTTTCTATCCATCTCATTATTGCCAGTCTGTTGGCATATGACACCACTGAAGTTCTTAAAAATTTTCACCACGTGGATTGCATGGGCCAGACTTCATCCAGGTTTTTGGATACGTGGTGGTCATCAAGACTATAATATAGCACCTCCACCCTGAGTAATTCCCTCAAGTACTAGATACCTTCCTCAATATTAATTCATTTAGTTTAGAAATTTGCAGGATCTTCCTTGACGGGATACCTGTCCTTCACCCTCATGCTCTTTTCCCAGTCTTTGTCAATGGCTTTATCCCTAGCAAGGGATCCCAGCAGCCAGGCCTTCTTACCCTTTAATTCTTGAATATCACAGCTTTGGAGTAGTCAACTCAGAATTTGCTTGCCCAGTTGACAGCTGAAATATTTCACATCTCAAAGCTCAGTTAAGAACAGGGATTGGGTGGTTTCTCACTTAATACTTCAGTTTCTTCCTCCTCCTTTTCTTGTGACTTTGCTGAAGAACAGACTGTCTCTTTCTCGTTATATCTCCTGCTCACTCTTCAAAGAAGCCTCTTCATTCCTTATTAAACAAGCTGACCTCACTTCTGTTGTTTCTTTTTAATTATAGGGGCAACTGATATAGTGGAGGGCTGGGTCTCTGGTTTAGCCATAGTGTCTGTTGATGTTTTTCAGATTCAGAGACCTTCATTCTTGGAGATGCTGCACAGTATTGATCAATGTTTGGTAGGTGCTGGTCAGGCCTCAGCACAGTGCAGTAAAATGTGCTTTGAAATAGCCAGGGCATCTCTTTTCAAACATGTTATGTCAGGATTCTGCACTTGTTCAGGAAGGAAGATCCAAATAACCAGAGGGGAAGAGCTTTCCAGATAGCTGCCCGTATTCTCTGACATGTCTTCCCACCCATATCAACACTGCCAAGGGGCCTAGGTCATACTCCTAAATAGTGTGCTAACCTTTAAAAATCCAAACCAATATTCCTAATAAATGCCAATAGAATTGGAATTACCCAAGGATTTTCAGGATGCTGAGAATTTATTGTAATGTGGGAGAAAACATCACGAAATGTGGCGAAGTTGCCAGTCTGTATTTCCTAAAAAAACCCAAACAAAAACCACTGCTCAGAGAAAGAATGATAATTATCTAGTTGTAAATTGTATCCATCAGATGATCATTGAAGTACAATAATGACTTCAGTATAGAGCCTTACCAGATAATCTCAAAACCAGAGTTTTAGTGGTAAATCTCCCAGGCAAAGCATCACTAAGCTCCACAGAGCACGGGAGAAAGCCAATCTTTATAATATACAAAAAAGAAGAAAGAGCATGACAGATCAGATAAGTTAATATTGAGAACAGATGAATCAGTATCATTACAAGCAACCTTTTACAGATATAAATCCCTTCTCATTCACTCTAGTCAAATCCGTTATTATCTCAAACCCTTCGCGCCCTATGTTGGGCACCAAAATAACTGCAGTTTAAACCTGTCCAAAAACTAAGCACCACAGAGCTGCTCACCCACTCCTCTCCTCCCCAGCAGGATCAGGGGAATAACTGGCAGGGGGAAAGTGAGAAATGAAGTCACAGGCTGAGGCAACTACACTTAATTATGAAAAAAAATTTAAATGCACACATGGAATTAATGTCCCAATCCCTACAATCTATAATGTAGTAGATGGATAGATAAATGGAATGAAGAGGACTTAATATGAACATGAATTGCAATAGGCCAAACACATGGTGACACATGAAACTCTTCTTAGGAACCTAAATGTCACAAACATTCATATACCATGTGAGTAAACACAACAGGGCATGAAAATCAGTGTCATTGATACCAAGAAAATATGTCTGACAGATAACTGAAGGGCCTAGAATAGAAGTTTAGAATGAAACATATTTGCTCTTCAAAAAACTGTGTAATGAAATGTGTAATAAAAACTACACAAAACAAAAAGTCAGTTCTTGACACTGTGGTACATCACCCATCTTGAAAACTGTGCAGTAAGAATAAGTTATTTAGCATTATTTTAGCACTCTGTGGGTCCGTAGTCATCTAAGATATATTATATTGTTCATGGGGATGTTACAATGTTTTATTAGTTACTGCCTATAAACTTTATTAAAGACTTGTAGCAAGAGGATGCCACAGACATAAAAAGTACTATTTTAAAATGAGTTAGAATTTTATGTACCATGTAAGTTTACTCTGTAGTATTTTTATTATCTGTATGATTTCTTATTGCTGTGAAATGAGAATGTATTTTACAATAGACAAGACCATCTACATTGCAATAATTAAATAAATATATGTTGCATTCAGTGTTACACTGAATTACATTCAGTTTCATACTATAGTATTTTCTTTGATTCTCTGGCTTTCATTGCTGTGAAATGAGAATGTATTTTACAATAGACAAGACCATCTACATTGCAATAATTAAATAAATATATGTTGCATTCAGTGTTACACTGAATTACATTCAGTTTCATACTATAGTATTTTCTTTGATTCTCTGGCTTTCATTGCTGTGAAATGAGAATGTATTTTACAATAGACAAGACCATCTACATTGCAATAATTAAATAAATATATGTTGCATTCAGTGTTACACTGAATTACATTCAGTTTCATACTATAGTATTTTCTTTGATTCTCTGGCTTTCAATGAAGACAGCTCTAGCAGAAGAAAAAGAATCAAGATGTTCTTCTACTGCAGATCTTTTACTGGGCAGTTTAGAATGATATTATTTTATAATAATCAGGACTTTTTTTTTAAAATACAACATTCAGCTAACTGAACCATCACTTGCTAGTTCTAAGAAAATGGTTGCTCATTTCTCAAGTTTATTCTGTATTTTACTAAATAAAACTCCATGTTGTGGCAGGACATGTCTACCCCCTCTCTCTACCACAGATTGTTGGTGCATATGCAAGAGATAACCCAGGCGGGTCACAGGCCCAGCATGGGGTATCTCTGGTGCCAAAGGGCTCAGGTCTCCAGCTAAGAATCAACATCTTAGTCTGGAAAGCAAATGTGGGAAGAGATGAAATAAAAATAAATATTCTTGACCAAAAGACACAGTTCTTATGTCTGTAAGAGCCCACACAATTATCATGGAGGCAGAAGTCTCCCACACACACCCTGAGAAGCCCTCTACTCACATGCCCTGAAAGCATGTGAGACTTCTTCCCGGAGCCTGGACGCAGATTCTGTGGTTACTTTCCTGGGACTTGAGAGGAAGGATTTCAGTGTGTGCTCCTTCAGGAACTGGATGGTAAGAAACATCGGATCCTAAGTTATATTATTTCTTAGCTAGCTGTAAAATTAGTAGGTACCTTTAACCCCGCATGTATAATACTAGTATTCCCTTTTGCCTTATTCCCGTGTAGTTATAGTCTGTTTTAAGTCCTGTGTGTATTAGTTTTGTGTTTATTAAAGAAATAATTCATTCTATAATAGACGGAATCAGCCATTATTAAAGAACTTTATTAAAGAACAAATGAGAGCGGGTCTTGGGGTGCTGGCCACCTCAATAACATGACTGCCGGCTGCCAGAGGCCTGAGTAAAAGTCAGAGACTTATTTAAACCCACATTATCCATTCATAACACATGTTCATTTGGTAAAAAGATATAAAAAATATTCTGTCCTAGGAGGGATTTTATGGTTTGAGTGAGATATTATGCAGTAAAACAATTCCTTCCAAATAAAAGGTAAACTGTGGCTTAACTGTAAGCCACATAAGTAGAATAATGCAAGAGTAGCATTAGCTAGCTTATAGTAGTCTTAGATAGCTTTTGTTCCTGAAATAGTCTGCATGTTGGTTCCTGACCAGGTGTCAGAGAGAGATTCTTGACTCAGGCCTCTCCTCAGCCCACAGTACCTCTGTGATCTGCCTACCATTTGCACAGAAAGAAAACTATGATTCTGTAAGGGCTGCTTTTGCTGTTCTTGCTATTAACCAAAGCACCTTACTGTTCAAATTAAGCCTTTGTAGAAGAATGAGTGCCTGACCATACTCAAATAAGCATAGCAGGACTGTACAATCCACCACGTTGGACATGGGCTAAGAGTTTCGAATCTATCCAAAACTAGCTTAGACCTCTTGTCTTTATTTTAGTTGTGATTTTTACTGTCCAGAGCAAAAATTTTTTTAAAGGCTTTAGTCATGCTCTGTTGGCATTTATATCACAGTCAGAATAATTCGCAAGTAGACATCACATTGCTAATTCTGGTTAATATTGGGATGGGAGACAATAATTTTCAGATTCAGATTTTGATTTGAGATAATTAAGACATGGAATTAATCTATCACCAGAACCTACAAGATATCAAAATATTTCCCTTGTATCTGAAAGTATAAGTTCTCCTAACATTTTGTTCTTCTCTAATCTTACAATTAAACATTTTCCTGAACTGAGGATGTAGAGTCTGGAACAGGAAAAATTTTATTTGTATGACCCTTGCTATTCACTTTTATGAAGGGGTTTTAATATGGTTTATGGTTTATAAGGGCTACCTTGTCCACTCTTAAAGAACAATTATTACCAAAAGGCATAGAACTAATGAAGTTAGAACAAATTCGTCTAAAATAAGAATTCAGGCTATTGTTAAAAGTATGAGATTTTAAGCAAAAACTTTAATTAAAAATTCCACAGAAGAAAAATATAGCAATTTATCCAAGCCTTTAATTTGTATAGGAAGCATTTAAAATTTCAGTATGTAAATCAGCCTAGTGTATGTTGAACACACTCTCATTGAAATGATTCCACTATCATGATATTCAGTACCAAGTGAAATACATCACCAATAAGAAAATAATGCATCTTTGATTATATATCTCTGTAGAGCTGCAACTGTTTCCTAGAGTTAAAATACTTATCAATAATAGATCAAAAGTTGTGCAGGAGTACCAGCAAATTCCTTCAACATAAAGGGTATGAAAAATGCAAATTTAATACTTAGTACAAATTTAATACTTAGATTTGGTGTGATAATTTAAGGTGAGTCAGAGCATGAAATGTATAAATGCTTAATATAACTTCAAATTTGTTTTAAAATTTTTAATTGAAAAACTCTAAAAAACCCTGTTAATGTCCATTTCTTCTTGTCAAATGTAGTTTTCTGGAGTGTCACATAAGTATACACCTTGCAGAGGTTAAAGGAATTGCATATGCTTCACTTACAGTGAGTTAGCATTTAAGAGGTGACAAATACTAAACACGTTATCCTGATCACAAAGAATGTGTTATAATTCCAAAGAGAAAAACTTTGTTTTCGGTGGAACACTATTTCTAAAGCAACCACTAACAGATAGTGGAGAAAGAAATAAAATAAAGGGCATGCAAAATTTTGTTTCAAGTAGAAGATTTAAACTTTGCATGATTTTACTTTTAAGAAGTTTTTATACTTATCTATTCCATCCATTTCTGGCACCTACCAAAATTTCTTCCATATATATTCTTTTCTTCTTTGTATCCAAGGATTTTTTTGCTTTAGTTTCGGTTGCCCTGAATTCACAATTTCTGTTTGGGGGACTGTTGAAAGGTAAGACATCTTAGAAAAAAATAAAGATGAGACAAAAAAAATTGCCCAATGAAAATAAAAATAAGGCATCCTTACAATAATTCTGTGCACTACTGAATATCCCGTCTAAAACCCGTCTGCAAAATAAATACAGACTAAGCTTTAAAACTACTTCCATATGAATTTTTCTGATTCCACGCTCCTCATTTCCTCAAAAAAATTGCTCAGAATAGAATAAAAACTGATATTGTAACATCGGCATTGAAATGGTACAGGGCATCTGAAGTGAAAGAGTACACCTCCCAAAGAGAATGACCTAGGCAACAATCCCCCAATCAATTCATAACTAATTTGCTCAAGCAACTGATTTTCAGCGGTTACTGTCCTTGATTGTACATGATCTATTTGCAATCAGAAAGGAAGGATGGTGGAAGGGTGTTAAAACTTCAGCTGCACCATTCGAAGCAGCAAGGAAGAGGAGAGGAAGTGGACTCCAGACACCTTCTAGCCACGGGTCAGTGCTTAACAAACTCCAGAAAACTGGCAGAAAAGCTAAGGCCCTTAAGAAATGAGGCACTTTCACAGTGCTACACAGACCAGTAGAAAATACCTCATATGGAGAAAAGCCTCACTTCAACTTAAAACACAGTACAACATGATCTACAAAATTTAGCCGATTCACAAGGGAGCTCAATGATAGGCATTTAAGTTAAAGGTCTCTCCCCAGATGTGCTAGCTGGGCCTGAAGCTACACAGCCCAAGACCTTACATATCACTAGAGAGAGGCTGCAATGCTCAGGTGAAAGAGGGCATGCCAGTGTACAAAAGCCTGGTTATACAATTAACTCGCCACCCAAACTGACATGATGGCAGGAACCTGTACGCTCAGAGACCTCTTCCTTCTTAACATAAGCCAGGGCAACTAAACTGCAAACCCCTGCAAGGGCTTTGCTTGTGGGGCTGTCACACCTGCAACACTGGAGTCCATTGTGACTCTGCAAAGCACAGAACTGAGCTGCATAAAGCACCATGACCCCTCACTCTGACTGTGACAGCAGCATAAAGGCTTTGCAACACCCAGAAGCTCCTCTGTCAAAGCCCATCTATTTTACACAGACCTGGATCTGCCACAGCGGCCTGACATGGCCTAACATATCAGCCCCACATGAGTATAAAGCTCTAGTGGAAACTGCTGCACAGTGTACTGTAACAAGATAAAGTTACAGTAGGGAAGTATCCACCTGTATTTCCAGAGTGATGGAGGATCCCAGGAAGGGTCTGTGTTGGAGACTGAGGTATGCCTGTCTGGGAATGAGTGGTAAAAGCATCCTCTTGTGACTGGTCTCAAGGCTCCATATATCCTTGGCATAGACTATCTCTGGAGACAGTTACTTAAGGGAGCCAAGGTATGCTTTGGGAATAGTTGCCTTGAGAATGGATTAAACAGCTGTCTAGGTTGCTCGGTCTCTGACAGTAGCCTTCTGTTGTGGGTTTGATGTAGTTCAAAGAACAACAGTTCTAATTGCTACCCTGACACTGCACAGGTGACAATATCATGCCAGCCAAGACTCCTTGGCTAAACTTTTCTGGTGACTGGAGAGCCACCTGTTTTTAATCCCATATGTCCACTGCAAAAATCTAACTGGTGTAGACTTACAGTGAAATATTGTAACCACTGACTCACACCACCACGGAGTGCTGCCATACCAGACATGCTAGAGCTCAGGTATGAAGCCGAGCCAAAGGCTGCCAAATGCTATGCAACTATTGATGTAGGTAACCCTATCCCTTTGGCAGCAGAGTGCAGGTGCCAGCTTCATTCCATGTGGAGGAATGTCCTGGAGTATGCCTGAAACTGACTGGCTCACAGGTGGAAACAGTCCTACCATTTGTCATGGATGGATACAGGCTGCAGTGGAACAAGGTGAAGCTCCTGAGTGCCTGCAGTAATATTGATAACATCAGCAGGGAAGACAGCACAGCAGAAGAAGTGTGTGAGAAGGTAAGAAAAGTAATCCAGATTCTTATAAAAGCTGGTTTTGCTATAAAGCAAAGTAAGGTCAGAGGACCTGCACAAGAGATTCAATTTTTAAGAATAAAATAGCAAGATGGACATTATGATAGCTCAGTGGATGCAATCAATAAAATAACAGCTTTGTCACCAATAACTAACAAAAGAGAAACACAAGCTTCTTAGGTTTGTGGGCTTTTGAAGAATGCATATTCTGGGTTATATTCTTACTTTTTTACCTATTCTGGGGGGCCTCTCTATTGAATGGCCTGGAAGGAGAATGACTTTGAGTGGGGCTTTGAGAAGCAGCAGGACTTTGAGCATGTTAAATGGGAGATAGTTTGTGCTGTAGCACTTGGGCCAGTCCAGACATGACAAGATGTGAAAAATATGCATTTTGCCTGAGTCAGGGATAATGTCCTCACCTGGATCTTCTGGCAGAAAGTGCCCGGAGAGACAAAGATTAATGTCTAAAGTTTTGGAGCCCAGAATACAATAGATGTGAAGCCTGTTACACTCCAAAAGAAAAAGAAATATTAACAGCATATGAAGGTGCTGGAACTTCTTCAGAAGTAGTTGATACGGAAGTACAGCTCCTTTTGTTATCTTGGTTGCCTGTGCTGGGCTGGATGTAAATAAAGGAGGGTCCACTCTACACATCATACGTGTGATGCTACGTGGAGTAAGTGGATTGCACTGACAACACAACAGGCTCAAATGGGAAAATCTGAGTGCACGGAAACCTGGAAGTGATCCTGGACTGTCCAGACGACTGAGACTTTGGAGGATTGCTAGAGGGGGTTACTTGTACTGAGGAGGCCACACTGTGTAATAAATTACAGAAACTGTAAAGCAGTATGTTCAAAGATGGATACTGTTGTATTGTGAGAAAACATGAAAAATAGAAAGTTGCTTTTTAGGGTCTCCCAAGATGTTGAAGAAACTTCAGAAGGACAAATTGAACCTAGTCAGTGGGCAGAGGTAAAAACTATCCAACTGGCTCTGGAAAGAGAAAAATAGCCAGTATTTTATCTCAGTGGTGGTTCACAGATTGCAGCAAATTCTCTGATTAGGGTTTTTTTTCCCTCTCTCTTTATTATTTATTCTTCCTCTTTTCCTTACAAAAAGTTATTTCCTTTTAAAGCTTATTTTTTACTTCTTTTCAATTATTAAAGTGTTGTTATCTCAATCCATAAATTCATTTCTCACTTTTACCCTTTCAGTTTTCCTCCATCCCATCACAGGAGCCAGAGGTGGGGATGAGTGCAGGGCTCTGTGGTGTTTAGCTGTCAGACAGAGTTAAACCACAACAGAGACTAACAAGCCTCATCCTCATGCATTCTCAAAGCATGTGTGAAGCAAAACATGTGAGCCCAATGAGAGAGCTGAAGAGGCATTAATTCTAGCCTGCCACTGACAGCTGTGATAACAAATGCTTGTAACTGCACTGGCTCTTCAGTATCTCCCAAGATACTATTTCTAAATTCACTTTCTTTGACTTTTTTGTTACACATCAATTTGTGTACAGTGTCATTGCGATATAACCAACAAGTAGTTCCCCTGACTGCATCTGTGGCCAAATGCCTGATGCTCTGTGTATGAATAACAGTTCCAGAGCTAAAATCACGTTCAGTGTTAAAAATCAAAAATATTGTCATCTGAGGATATGAATTTAGGTAATAAAGGCTATAGATTAAATGCATCCTTTTGTCTGAGTATTTTTTTTTAAACTCTGATACTTGATAAAATTAGGGTTATTTGGTATCATATGAAATGGATTATGAAAGTTCTTCAGGCCTTAGGGTACTTTCTCAGTAGATATTGCTTTCTAGAGTAAGAAAAATTGTTATTGCATTTGTTATCATTATACTGTTCTATATCTAAAACACAGTAGTCCAAAAACAATCTACTTCAGCTAAGATGGACATAAAGCAATTTGAAGACTTTAAGTAATAGTAATCTAAGTATTTTTTATCTTATGCATTTGAAAGCTAGCATTGCATTATCTTCCTGAGATACCTACAGATAATGTGAGAGAATATTACTGTGTTTCCATGCTCATTGTCACATCAGTAGGGCACATTTAAACATTTTAGAACACTCTGTTGTGGACACTCATTCCTGCTCTCTTATGATTTGTACTGAGATGATTATTTGCGGGGCTGCAGTCCACAGCATATGATGAAACTGACCTCTCTAAAAAAACACCCCAAAACCCAAAGCTGCACAAGTTGCTCATTTTTTATCCATCTCAATTCCCTGATGCACAAAGCAGCAGTGGAAAAAATTATCACAGAATCATAGAATATGCTGAGTTAAAAGGGACCCAAAAAGTTCATTTAGTTCAACTCTTAGCCCTGCACAGGACACCCCAAGAATCACACCATGTGCCTGAGAGCATTGTCCAAATGCTTCTTGAACTCTGTCAGGCTGGTGCTGTGACCGCTTCCCTGGGGAGTGTTCCAGTGCTCAACCATCCTCTGGGTGAAGAACCTTTTCCTAATAGCCATCCTAAACTTCCCCTCACACACCTTCAGGCCATTCCATTGGGTCCTGTCACTGGTCAGCACAGAGAAGAGATCAGTGCCTGCCCCTTCTCTTTCCCTCATGAGGAAGTTATCAACTGCAATGAGATCTCCCCTCAGTCTCCTCCAGGCTGAACAGGCCAACTGACCTCAGCCTCTCCTCACACGGCTTCCCCTAAAGGCCCTTCACCATCTTCATTGGCCTCCTTTGGACACTCCAATAGTTTAATGTCTTTCATATGTTGCAGTGACAAAAGCTGCACACAGTATTCAAGGTGAGGCAACACCAGTGCAGAGCAGAGCAGGACAGTCACCTGTGCAGGACCAGCAGGAAAAGCTGCTGCAGGTGACTAGAACATGGGAATGTCTTAATAGCCATCTGTCTGAATTTGGAAAAGAATTTACTCTGCAAAATACTGCATTTTGAAGATCTAACTTAATCTTTCAAAAATGCCTTCTCTCATGTAAGTAAAGAGTAGAGTTGTTTCAGTCAAGGTAAGATTTGATAAACTGGGTAGGAAAAAAAAGAGAAATCAAGGTGAGAAAGAACAGTTTACAATGTCTGCTTTGTTTGTTCTAGATATAGAAGTTAAGATACAAGTAGAAGTAACAGTTTCCTATTATTAGAGATACAAGCAAGTTTCGTTGTAAAACATGAGGATTTAGTTTCTTGATTCTCATGGGTCTCATATAATGTATTTCTTACTTCCAGGTCTCAATAGTCAATTACTTTTGTTTTTGTAGCAAAAATTTCTTGCATGGTAGCAATTATAACTGTATTGCAACTGTCAGATTTTAAATACAGATAAAAATTAAGACAAAATTTATAGTTCTACTGATGAATGAAGCCTGAATTCCACCTAAAATTTTTTGCTTTGTGTCTGTTATTGGCTGCCTGTCAAATCTTAGAGGCAATCAGTTGGAAATAACAGATACAAGAACTTTCGTCCTCTAGCTTCTTCAGGTGCTGTACTTCTGCACAGTGTGACTTTTCGCCACACATATGTCTTAGTTGAGGGTGTGTTTTTTGTAGGGTTTTTTATTTTTATTTTTGTTAGTTCTATTAGTAGGTTTTTTTCCCCAGATCATTTTTCAAGCAGAAATTTTACATCTATTCTTTCTGTACTATTTCTTTCCTAGTTTGCACTACTGTAAATCCCTCAGAAAGAGGGTAGGAAAAATACAACTATTTCATTGCTAAGGATTTCAATATTTTCCATGTCTTCTGTTTATACAAGGACAGACAGAAACTGCAGCTAGGTATCTTCTCTTCAGAGTCAGTACTTTCTGTACTTTGTAGAGATTGTGCACTGCTGTGAGATATTAAAGAACTTTCTTTCATGACCCATTTTTGCCTGTGACCAATTCCTTCCAGCTGGTGTTGGGGAGGGCTTCTGGGAAGCTCTGCTTTTTGTGCATTCACTTTCCTTTCTCCCTATAGACTCATGTTTCCTCTTAGATGTGGATCTTTGTTATCTCTATTTTTTTATTGGAGTTGTCGCTTCTTTTCTCAAGGTCACAGCTATTCTTCTTTTGGCTGTGTGCTACTGTGTTACATACACTTTCTGCCTTCCTAATAACATTTAGACCTTACACAAGATAATTTTAGCTGAATTCATTTCAGCTTGTACTGAAAAATAATAGCAGAAAAAAGAAACTGTGCACACGCAAAAAGTAAAGGAGGTGGAAAAGGCTGTATAAAGCATAGTTAAAGCTTAAAATTGAAGTTGTTGATGCTTTTTCTGTAAACTTGGCATAACAACATAGGCCCTTCCAGGCTTCATTTACACTTCTCCCAAGTGGAAAGCGTTTCCTTAGAATTCCTATTGTCTCCAGATGAGAAATGCTTCTTTTCTTGCACATCTTACCCTTACACTCTTTTTAGCCATGTATCTCTCACAGAGTTTTCTCAGCATATATTAAGGACTGCAGCACTTCTTCATTTTGCTGATTTATTTCCTTCCACTTGAATATCCAACTGTGCAAAAGTTATAAAGTCATAAATTTAAAATTACTCTGGATTTAACTGTTGAATTAGTATTTGAGAACATCTATTATATGTGTGAGAATGGGGAAGGGAGTAGAATAAATGGGAAATTAACACCAGATTCGGTATTTTGACACAGTTTTTCCACAGCCTTTATTTCAGTTTTATTTCAACATCAAGTTCTGTTGACATGTATGCATTAGGAAATGGAGGAAGTATAGTTCAGCATATCTACTTTGCAATGGGCTGAATTTTCTTACACTGTAGGGAAAGTTTTAGCCTTGATGCACAGAACGTCTTTCGTCTCATATCCACAACATAAACACAATGACAAAATAGAGTTTTATGGGGATATATACCAAAGAGTTTAGCACCATGTGGGTGAACTAGATTCCATTTACTTACACTAGAATATAGATTGACAAGGAAGAGGAACATTAGCTCCCAAGAGAGATGTTAGAAAATAAGAGACTGTCCTGTATTTTTGCACTGTGATGATTTTCCTGGTTTATTGATCTCTTGTCTAACCTAGATAAAGCATTTATCACAGATTTGAAAATCCATTAAAATAACTCAAAAGCATCGCAAAAAAAAGAAAATCATCTAGAAAACAGACTATGCAACATTCTGCTTCAAATTTCCATTGAAATTCTGCTTCTAGTGAATACAGGAATGCAGAATTTGTTAGAAAGTCCAGCAATGTTTTTATTTTCTTAAATGTGGCAGGTAAGAGGTATACGTGGACTGATTATGACTTCTGTGTTGATTTTTTTTCTCTGCTGCAAAGCCCTGAAGAGCTAAAAGTCAGATACAGAATAGTAACATGAATGTTTGACATGCAGCATGTTGAAGGTGTATAGGTAAAGAGACGACTCATTGGATTTGGAAATATGGTGATGCATACTGCAGCCCTTGAGAATGAGAGCATGGCTGAACCTGGATCACACCTTTGGATGTTGCATGGTTATAGAGTCATAGAATAAGGTTGGAAAAGTCTTCTGAGATCATTGAGTCCAGCCACTAACCCAGCAATGTTCACCAGTAAACAGTGTCCCCAGGTGCCACCTGTCACCCATCAGGCAAGGTCAGCTGTAGAAGGTTGTTCAGGTCCATGCCCTGAATGCTGAATATTTCCAATGATGAAGCCTCCACACCTTCTTTCTCTAAGCTGCCTGTGTCATTATCAGACCACTGTCACAGCATAAAATTTTTTCATGAGTAACAAGGGTGTTGTGGTTTAGGAATGGTGTTCCCCAATTTAGTGACCCCACAACAGCATTCAAGTGTGCTGCTCAATCCCACCGTGGTAGGCTGGAGAGGAGAACTGGAGGCAAAAAAAAAGGTAAAGGTCAGAGGTTGAGATAAAAACAATTTACTGAACACACAAATGAAATATGGACACAAACGGTAACAGCAAAAATGGTAACAAGAGGATATACAAGGGAAGTGAAGGATTCACATGCGATTTGCTCACCGCATGGAGCCCGGCAATACCCAACCTCCCGTCAGGCTATGCGACCGCAAAGGGAGCCCTTACCCCATCCCTGGAAAGTGACATGAGGTGGTATAGAATAACCTCTGGGTCCCAGCCATGGCCACTCCTGGCTACTGGAAAAATTAGCCCTGTCCTGGCTGGAATCAGGAAAAAGGGTTTGGAAAAGAATTTGTGACTTGAGTTCCAAGAATGGCTGGATTTCAGAGTTAATAATTTAAAAGCAAGTATGATCCAGCAGTTGATGTAATGTTTAAGGCACAGTATTATGTGCATATGTCAAAACTGTTATAATTATTTATTTTGATTATTTTCCCTTACGTTGTTACTTATTTAGCAAACAGATCTAGTCTATTCTTTATCTATTCTCACAGCATAGCATACAATGTAATGTCACCTACCAAGAAAATATTTTTATTCTCTTTGTCTTTCACTTACTTCTGCATATGTCACAATTCTATTTGGTCTGTACAGGATGGATTTATGAGTTCAATTAGCTGTCGTGAAATGCCCCCTATGACTTGAAAATGTAAGACAGAATCACTGTTAATTTTTGGGATATTCATTCATGGTTCACTTTTGCCAAATTAAATGCATTTGACCTGCTGCTGAACAGGAGGTTCCTTTTTGGTTAAATCATATTTTGGTGTGTTATCTTCTGAAATACTACATATCCAAAGGTATATTATTTTTAATAGAAAGCTACTAGCAGATATTTGCATAAAACCACATTCAACTCTTTGATCATCTTAGGAGACCATGGATGACTGTGTTTTATTTCCATACACATATTCTGAGCTTCTACACCTAGACTGCTTGTCAAACTCTAGGGGAATAAAGAGATAATTTATAACTGTTGAGGGTTTATACACCACTGCAATCTTCCTTGGGTGGCAAAATGTCAATATCACACCTTAATAAAAACAGCCTGCTGTACCCAGCCACCTAGGATGCCCTTAGCAGAGCTAACACATTTCTTAGTCTTTTTATTATGCTCACTGAAGCTAAATGCTGGGTGTGAAGTTTTCATAGGAAGAGTGTATTGTTGCATAGGAGTTTCTGGTTCAGAAACCGCAGCAGGCAGGCACCTCTCACAGGAAACAATAGCATAAATGGAGCAGAATCATCAATGATCAGCACTTGACTAATCAGTCTACCCCAGTTTAGACAGTCCAAAATAACTTGCTAAAGTAACTGAAGTTAGGCTGATTAACATGAGATACTGATCCAGCCTGAAATCTTTGCCTTGGTAGCACTGGGATGGCACTTTGTGATGGTGTTATGGGAATTGCACTGTCTCAGGGTATGTTTGTTGTGTCTCATTACCTCCTTGTTTACTGTTTGAACTTGCTCTTCAGCTGCTGAGGAGAGGAACAGAAGCCAGGGGTAAAGAAATGGGTTTTTTTATTCCTTTTTGTTGGAAGGGTTTACTTCTTGCATAGCACTCAAAACAAAAAAAAAAAAAAGGAAAGAAAAAGGTAAAAGAAAGCAATCAGAGCACATGTGCCGGTTTGGGCCAAATCAGGGAAATGTCCAAAAGGAATATCTCCTCAAAGGAAGGCAGGTTTCAGCCGCCCCTCCCCCACCAGGTTCGGGAAAAAAAAGATTTTCCTTGGAGGAAAGTGAAGGAGAAAATAAAAACTATTTATTTAACAAACGCTCAGGAAAAGAATAATAATAATGCTAAATAACAAAACCTCTCACTGTGAGAGAAAACCTGAAAGATTTTAGAGTCCTGTGGATGTGGTCTCTCTCCTCCTCCTTGGAACTGGGTCGG
>VXAZ01001554.1:0-11363 GCA_013399875.1 Gymnorhina tibicen
GGAGCCCAGAGCCAGTGCATGCTACGCCAGGAGCCGGGAGCCCTCCCCGCCGGGCTGCTCCCTCTGTGCGGTGGCCCAACCCCAGAACCAGCCATCATCGGTGAGCTACCCAAGAGAGCGATCCCTCGCCAGCCCCGCTGTTTTCTGCCGCTGCTTCAGGGCTTTTTGCTACACTTTAACTCGACACCCCATAGCCGCCCAGACACCCCGCGGCTTCTGGCACGGCTCCGGAGTCTTTGCTACACTTTGTTTGCCACCCTGGGTGTGCCTGCCTCTGCTGTTCCAGCCTGCTGCTCCGAGGTTTCCTGCTGCAGTCCATTAAGCCCCCTGCAGCCGCGGGGGAATCATCGCACCTGCCCTGCCCAGCTGGGAGCCAACAGCGCCCCTGCCGGCTGTGACCGTAACTACACCAAAGGGGAAAGTGCTTGACAGCCGAAAGCTGCTAATAGGTTTCTGGTTTTGTTTGTTGTTGCTGCCATTGTTGTTGTTTGTTTGCCTTGTTATACATATATATATATACTAGTACAGAACTGTTATTCCTTTTCCCATATCTTTGCCTGAAAGCCCCGTAATTGCAAAGTTATAATAATTTGGAGGGAAGGGGGTCACATTTTCCATTCCAAGGGAGGTTCCCGCCTTCCTTGGCAGACACCTGTCCTTTAAACCAGGACACTTTAATATTAGCTGAATTAAGGAAATCAAAAAACTGTTGCATTGAAAAGCTTTTAAACAATGCATCATTGTTGCAGTTCAAACAGAGAAGTAGAAACCCAATTTACATATATGCAAAGACAGACTTGCATATTCAATATATACATATACTCTTGCTGCTTTATAAGAAAAAATAGATATTGTAAAAGACATTCCAGGGAGGAAGCAACTACAGTGCACAAAGGAAGTGATACAAAGAACCCCTTTGCAAAAGGGCAGCAGATATTGAGAGTAATGTATGAAAACCTATCATCATAATACACAAAAAAAAAAAGTGAAACCAAGATAGCAAGGACAGTAATACTGAAAGAGTTTATGCTACAGGTAATAACTACACATTTAAAGCACTACTTCTGTATGTTGTCTTCTTCCCTTTTTTTGGTCAATTATATATATTCTCATTTACTGCAAATTAACATTCCAAAGAAAATTCCTACTGAAATGTTAAATTTAAAATGTTGCTCATTGGTTGGGGTTTTTTAAAGTGTATTGTGGTTTAACCCAGCTAAGCACCATGAAGCCATTCCCTCACTCCCCCTTCCCCAGTGGGATGGGGAAGAGAATCTGAAAAAAGGTAAAACTCATGGGTTGAGACAAAGCGTATTGGGTCTAGCTAAATGAGTTCATTTTCCCATAGCACCCTCACAGTGCTGTGCTTTGCATTGGAAGCTGGAAAGGTGTTGAGAACACACCAGTGTTTTGGCTACTGCTGAGCAGCGCTGGCACAGCATCAGCGCTGTCTCTCAACATTCCCCCTAGCTCAGACAGAAAAGCTAAGGGAAGGAGGAAGGGAGGGCATTCGTTGTTCTACAATGTTTGCCTTCTGGAGCAACCACTACGTGCTGAAGCCCTGCTTCCTGGGAAGTGGCTGAACATCACTCACTGATGGGAAGTAGAGAATAAAATATTTTGTGCTTTTTTCCCTTTGCTTGCACACAGGACCTTTGCTGTTGCTTGAGTAAACTGCCTTATCTTGACCTACAAGGGGGTTTTTTTCCATCTTATTTTCTCCCCTTTCTCTTTCCTCTTGGTTGAAATACATTCTTGTCCCCTCAACAAAAATACCAGTTCTTCCATGGCTTAGCTACATACATTCACGAGAACATTGGAAAACAAAATAAAGGGAAAAATCTGTTTATGTGCAGTAATACACAGGCTCAGTAGTAATGGAAAGATAAGTAACACCTCAGGATTCAGAAATTTAGTATTTACATTTCAATGTTTCATTCCCCATACTCCAGAGTATTCTTTAACTTATATCTTTAGATTTAAGAAGTAACTTTGTAGTGGGTTGACCTTGGCTACCTTAGATGACTAACCTAATATATTTCTGAGAAAAAAAGAGATAAAATTAGATGGATTAAAATTAAATTTTAAAGAACTGCTAAAATATCAAATCTCTATAGCTTTCTTTTTTTAAAACATTGTATTAAATAGAACACGTTAAATACAGTTCTATGTAGTTTATATTATGAAATCTTTAGTTAGGATGAAACTACTTTAAAAAATTGTTTTAATTTCCTATATGTTGAATAGCATTGTACTGACACAGTACAATGCTCAAAGTTGATTTCTGCAGCTGCACAAAGTAAACCAATACAACTCATTTATTAGCTACTTTATAATTTAGGTGAGCAGTGAACTCTTCTTTTAAAACAGCAAACATGCTATTATAAATTTAAGAAGCCTTGCCTCAACCAGTTTTAAGCTTACACATTTTGCAATAAACTACTACTCTTATTAGATACTATATGAAGCTCTGCTAGTTATCAGTCCATAAACTGTCCTTAAAAAAAATTTAAAACCCCCATGCTTAAAGAATGAGAGGCAGAAAGAGAATGAATTATTATCCTCTCGTTCTCATTCAAATAAGATGCCATGATTGAGTACATCAGACAGATTTAGGTACAAGAGGGCAAATTTCTGGTTTCTATACCAGAGCTACAGTTTGATATGACAGTACTTTTGCTACAAGTTTCCAGCATGAAATGCTTTTAAAAATACTTTAAAAAATACTAAGGAAGGAGATAGGGTTGCCAAAACATAGTCTAATACTTAAGTTACATAGAAAAAAGAAGCATACACAATCACAATATAAGGCATTTTAACACTAATTCAATCTCAGAAAAAGTCAGTATTGGAAGTGAGCAGTAATTAATCACTGATGCAGCTGCCTAAGGTTAAAATAGTAATGCAAGAAACCTGATATGAAGCTAACTTGAACAACCAAAAAGGAGGGCAACATGTGGGGGGAGGCAGAGAAAAAAGGGGGGGATTATCAGAAATCGAGAAGACTCATTATTACTGATAAAACCCCATGAAACACATCAGCATTTATAAAACCAGAAAGTTCATGGCATATACAGAATAGTTTCACGTACAATACTGGCTACAAAAAATTAGGTTTGAAAAGAGAGATACAGAAATCCCAGAAGCACAAAAAATGAAATTCAGTGTACTAGTGAAATTGATATGTTTAGTTCAAAAGGTGATCAGCCGACAGACTGAGTAATGCTGACAAAGCAAGTGAAAAATTAAAAAGTTTGAGATTAAAATTATTTAGCATAACTTCTAAACCAGTATTAGCTTAATGGTTTTTCCTAAAGCTATTCCAATAGTAGCTGCTCAAATCACTACAACTACTGTAACAAAAGAAATTTTAGTGAAAAGTACTGTACTGGGCCAAGTGACAGTTGCTTCTGAATATAAAGCAACCTTTAGAAAAAAATTTTAGAGCAACCAGTTCCTTCCTCTGTGGCTATTGTCACAGTGATTTGGCCTCTGCTGTTCTATTCAGTAACAATGATACTGATGCCTCTGCTGCCTATGTGCTACTAGTGGCAGTGATACCACTGTAAATGGCAAGAGAAGCCACAATAAAGGTGGTGGAAGCATACAAAAAATGAAGTCTGTGGATTCAAGGAAAGATGCCCTCTAACACAGGTGTGCACCCGCAGTTTCTACAAGGGTAGACTAACATAAAGCATAATTGTGCTTTGCACCTGTAATAACCCTTCCCTGGGGAGGTGAGGAATTAACACAAGCAAACAACAACAAACAAAACCAAACCAGACTAAGCCGTGTGCAGAGAGCAGATACCTATGGGTAGTATGCAGCTTCCCTGACCTATACTACATGAATGTCTAGCAGGAAATGTTTACTTTTCTTGCTACCTTGGAATCGCAAAGGGTGAAAATTCATTAGAACACAGCTTCCTGAAAAGAATGAACAGCATTAGTATCTTTTTCTGTTAAAGCCATTTCCTTCTTGTAAGCACAGGAAGCTTTTCCTTTTTAATTTTATTTTCTATAAAAATTAAAAAGCACTTATAAACAATGTTCTCCACTTTAAAATAGCATCTCAAATATTTAATTCAGGTGCCTTAGCACTAAGAACTCTTTAAAATGAGGCCATATCACATCCTTCATACACAAATAAATCAGTTAAGCATCAAGAAAAAAGCCTATTCATTAAGGCAACACAACCTGTATCAAAAATTTTCAGAAAATGAAATTATATTTACAGAATGTTGTGATGATCAGCAAGTGTACATTATTTCAGGCAAATAGGAAAATGCGAATCTCAGAATTACTGATTTTCAAGGAAACTGCTCAATGCATCATTGAAGCTATACAAAAAAAACCCCAAAAAAACACTGTTCCATGGGAAAGTGTATTTCCTGCTATTTCATTAGAGAACTAATGCAAAACAGAATCTGTTTTAGGAGCCTTACTGTTGAGACAGCTCAGTTGTTGCCTTAAAACATGGGGATTAAATTTAAGCGAATGGAAGAGAAGTCTTGCACCTGGTTTCAATATAAGATACTACTGGCTCCTTCTCATTAAAAAAGGGGTACCAGATCAAGTTCAACTGATAAGATAGCAAAATCTAAACCAAAAATTGGCATGTTTCAAAAACTTGAGCTATATAAAATACACATTATTTTTGCAGTTATGTTCACCAGTTCTGCAAAAGAAAGAAGCTAAAACTTCTGTCAAGGACAATCCAGTTATTCAAGGAATTTATTACTGCTCCTTTACATCTTTTTAAACAATAAGTATCTTCTTTATGAGCCTTTCAACGTCAAAGATTGCGACACTACTAAGAGCTACTGAATTATTTTTGTTCTGCAGAAGTGAACATAGAATTAAACTGTAAAATCTTAACTTTGCTTGAAAGCAGTCATGATATTAAGCATAACTGAGAAATTCAAACATAAAGGGAAAACCCCAAGCTACTTCAGCAGTTCATACATTTATTTCCCATCTGTACTACATATTCCTCATGCAACTTCCATTGCAACAAAAAGTATATCTATAATTATGCTCTTTTTGGTGAGCACAGCCTTTTCAACGTTTCAAGCAGCAGCTGATATTAGATACAGTCCACTGTATTCAAAGATGTATAGAAGAGCAAGAGTTATTAAAAGGGTTTGGTAGGTCAGCTCTGTCAAATGGAAAGCATTTTAGGTCGTAACACACATCTTTGTTAACAAAATAGTTGTGACAGAGAGGAAGTAGTAACTTGAGGTTTTTTCAACTTCTTGACTGTCATTTATGTTAGCTGGTAGTAGCATTATCCTTTTCTAAAAGCAACTGTGTCCTTAAATTACTTACATTTTAAAGACTTTTCTTTCTTTAGTTAGGTTGGATCTTAACCAGGCTGAAAACTTAGTGACTAAACACTGGACCAAAATCTATTCAATTCAAGAGTCTTTTTCAACTTTTAATCTTGCCTTTCTGTCTTTGAACATTCTCAGATGATTCATAACCTTTATAAAACAAAACTGGCAATAAATATACCTGTTGATTAAGTAGCCGATTTTGCACAAGATTTGACATCACACCCTTTTTGCCTCTTTTTTGGCTTTGAAAAACAATTAAAACACCTCTAAACTTCTTTAATACACACTAAGAAAACCGATGCACAACTATAACATTTCTTTAAAGATCTGCAATAAATACCAATGGAAAATTTTGTATTTCTGAATATCTCCAAGGATGGAAATTCACTGAGAATTTATTTCCCCTTAAATCCAATCACTATTTCCCTTACTGCCAACGGCAACTGTAGCTTCTTTTGTTGTGCACCTCAGAGGCACTTGTCTTCATCCTCTGTGTAAACACTCATTACCTAGTTAAAGGCAACATTTCAAGCCCTCTTAGCTTTTTTCCACCAGTGTCAACAAACCCAGCTACCTCAGATTCTTCTACATTTCATGCTCCAGCCCCCTAACCATCTTGGTGTCCCTCTGTCACACTTCCTCCAGTTTGTCAGTATCCTTTTTTTTTTTTTTAAACTGATCATGTCATTTACATTCTGGTTTCAGACCATTTTGGTCCTCACCGGCTACAGCATACTTCATTGTTACAATTTGTCTTCTCAGCATTTTGAGTCCATCTTTTCATCTTTTTCCTTCAACCAGCTTCCATTTCTACCCCACTATCTTACAGCTTTAAGACTTGGCATAGCTTTTTCCCCACTTGATGCTAAATATCACTTACACACTGTCTCACAACATGCTACATTCCACCTCCTCCATGCCATCAATAAGGCTAGCTCCCTCTATGATTAGCCCCCTTCGCACTAACAGCCAAAAGCTTTGTTCTGTCTTCTGTATACAAAGTACATTTCCAAGATTTACCACAAGTCCTTTGCATCCTTGTCGTGGTTTAGGAATGGCACTCCAAAACTACAAGGCCACTCATCCCCCTGCCCCTCCAGTGAGAGAGACAAAAGGCAGAGTTTATGGGTTGAGATAAGAACAATTTACTGGAAACAGCAATGAGATAAGAAACAAACTGTAACAGCAACAATATTAATAACAAAAGTATACAAAAAGAGGGTGATTTACATCCAAAAAATTCTCATCGAGCCCAAACCCATTAAGTGCGGCCCCGAGACAATAAAAAAAATGGCAGACAGACCCTCTGCACCCATACTTTTTCTCCCAACCACCAGCCACACACCCTTCTTGGAAGTAAGAATTCCTTACTTCTGACCCCCAGTGATGATCTGAGTGGTATAGAATAACAACCTAGACACGCTCACATGGCTCCAGGCTTTGCCCCCTCACAGCTACTGTGAAAAATTAACTCTGTCTTGGCCGAAAAGCAGGACAATCCTCCACCCTGAAATCGCTTGTGAACAATATTCTCTTTGAAAAGCATGGAACACTTGTTGATTGTCATACACAAGGTACAACTTGTATGCCCTATTTATATAAACTTGTAAACATAACTATACTTACCTACTTCATGTATCCACAAATTATCCCATCTTTCCTGAGACTGAAAGGTTATTGCAACTTTCAGTTTAAAAGGCAGTTACACAGCTGAAGTAATGAGCTACTCTCTCATCATTTTTGAAAACTGCTAAATTCAGGAATTGATTTTGTTATTTTCCTGATGAATTGCTGAATGAGTTTTAATTTAGTTTGGTACAAGAACTGTGGTCATCAAGATTTTCTCTATCCATATATTGTCAATATTCTAGCTTAGGGCTGCTCATCAGGCTACTGTGCATCAGGTGAGCTAAGGTAACTGCATGTGACTTCCTGAAGTTTTGCAACTGAAAAACAGTAAAAGTAAAAATATACCTCTGTCAATATTTTAAAATATTATGCTATCACACATTGACAATGGAAGTTTAGCACTAGAAAACATCTGCTTTATACATCAGCAAGCTTTCCATTTCATTTACTTTATGCTGCTCTCCCTCGAGGAAGCTGTGGACTGGATGAGGTCTCCCCTCAGTCTCCTCCAGGCTGAACAAACCAAGTGACCTCAGCTGCGACTTGTAAACCTTGCCCTCAAGGCCCTTCACCATCTTGGTGCCCTCCTTTGGATGCTCTCTAATAGCTTTATATCTTTTTTATATTGTGGCACCCAGAACTGCCCCCAGCACTCGAGGTGAGGCTGCCCCAGTGCAGAGTAGAGTGGGACAATCCCCTCCCTTGTCCGGCTGGCGATGCTGTGCTTGATGCACCCCAGGACACGGTTGGCCCTCCTGGCTGCCAGGGCACTGCTGACTCATATTCAACTTGCCATCGACCAGGACCCCCAGGTCCTTTTCCATGGTGCTGCTCTCCAGCCTCTTGTTACCCAGTCTGTCCATACATCCAGGGTTGCCCCATCCCAGGTGCAGAATCCAGCACTTGTCCTTGTTAAACTTCATATGGTTGGTGGTTGCCCAGCCCTCTAGACTATCTAGATCTCTCTGTAAGGACTCTCTACCCTGAAGGGAGTCAACAGCTCCTCCTAGTTTAGTATCAATGGAAAGCTTAACATACATTCAACTCCTGCATCCAGTAATTTATAAAAACATTAAAGAGCACTGGCCCTGAAATATGTATTTCATATTGTAAGTTTGGATTTAATAAGACACAGGAGTCTGAATCACCTCACTGTTATTTTAATTTAGACCATTCACAGCATCAATTAATTGAAATTTTCTAATATATTGTGTACATAAACAGAAAAATGGGAGCAAAAGTTGTATGATCAGTTGACAAAAGTTAGTCCCAAGACTTTCTCTAAATTAATGCATCAGGAAGTAGGAAGAGCAAACAGAAAGTAATATAAAAAACAATAAATGCAGGACAACCTGAGAGTCAGAGATGCTGAATGAAAGTAATAGCACTACAGGTGCTGACATAAAGCACAGGAAAAAAACTGATGTAACAGCTGAACTGTTTCAGTGGCTAACTGAAAATGAAATCTACTGTTTTCACAGCACTCTGATTTGTTATTCATTTCAATGAGAAAGGATAATATAGTAAATAAACAGGAGGGTTAGAAGGAGATGGCCTAATCATTATGAAAGGGGGCACTCAAAAAGAAATCTATATATTAAATTTCTCATGCAAGTAAGAATTGGATTGAGAAACAGGAAAAAGCACTAATCATTTCTTTATCTCCCTTTGCTGCTTCCCATGCATCGCAACTGCTAAAGCAAGGACAAATATGCCTCCTTTCCTACTACTGTTGCTACTGCCAACTCTTCAAAAATACTATTTTGCAAAAAACTTTCCTCACATTCACATATTCTGTTTTACTGTTTTCCTTTTTTCTCAGTTCTATTCATTGGCCAGGTTTCCTTCCACACTGTCCCCACTGCTTAATGCAAAGATCAAGAAAAAACTAGGATTAATCCTGTACCTTCTGCTCTCTCAGGACAAGAGGGCAACACTCTGGTTCACTCAACATAAGTATTAGTAGAAACAGTGGTGACAGTGATGAAATCTTTGAGAGCACAGATGTGCTGAATTCTACTGTCCAGCCTGCTAGTATTTCCAAATTCTTAAATATTATACAGTAATAATTTAAACTTGAGATGTATACCTGACTCCAGATATACATGGGCAAATAGCTACAAAGAAAAAGAAAAAAAAGGAGGGAAAAAGAGACAGAGAAAGGTCATGGGAACTTGATCGTCAATGATGAAAATTACTTGCTAATGAAAGGCATCTCATTTCCAAGTACTATAGAGACTATCTGGTGATCTAAAGTAGATTTTTTTGTTTCACCTGTTGCTACCATCTTATCAAGAGTTGGTCTACACGGGAAAATTGGTCACTTCAAACACACACATCCAAATTTTCAGTCCACTGTTAAAAACCCTACTGGTCCCATGTACCAGACAAAAGCCTTCAGCTATTATAGCCCAATCCTAGGGATACCCATACCTCTAGCAGGATAATTTTATAATGACAAGCATCAATATGCCAAAAATCACATGCAACAACAATGTAAAATAAGCTGAATTTTAAATAAAACCATATACTATATCCACTTCAAAATAAAGACATACAGTTACTATAACATCCACTATTCAAACTGACTTAAGAATTTCTAACACGCTGTGCAGAGTCCACAAAACTTACCTTACACCTTCTGCAATACAGCAGCATAACACTGGCAAGCTCTGGCTTTTTTCACTGGTACTACTGTAGAGAAAAAACATCTAAGACTTAAACAAGTTACTACTATTTCTATTTTTATACCGTATAAAAATCACCCCCGTTGGTCTCTGGAGAACCAAACTCCAGCTGATGTTTCACTTGCCATCAAACCCATACCAGTTCACTGAAAGTTTTGGTCAACTGAATAGACTGACTGAAAAAAAAACACCTCACTAGCGGACCTCTAAAACATCTGTATATATGTAGATGGTTAACCCATTATGTAACACTCTGTAGACAGCACTCATGAATACATAGCATACTTCAAATTGAATCCTCACTGTCCAATGAAAATGGTTCATTTTGTACAGGTTCCTATTTCAGATATTAAGGGCAAGCTCTTCTCTAACTTGAATTCCATTTAGTGAACATCCTGACCTCCTAATCCAAATTATGCATACATGCCTTCAAAGCAGTAAGGGCCTCTGGGTGAAACTTCAGGAATACTTGGGCAATGCCTCCTACACTGTCAGGTAATCCTCTTCAAAAAGCTTAACGACCCAAGATGATTTATGACTCATGAATAACACCACTAGTAAATACTAGAAAATAAGTAGCACTTCTACGAAGAGGGCCAGGCTTCATTAGCAGTACTTCTCAGAAATATTTATGGGTCTTGCGGACTTGTTCGCTGGCCTGTCAGGGAATAGAGAGTTGTCTGGGTTTTAGAAGGTAATAGGCAAAGATGCTCAATCAATATAAAATGTGGTAGACAGGGAGAAACACTTGTCCATTAAACTGCAGTAGTTCTTTCCAGCTTTTAGCAAAATGCTTGAATTCTGTGAACAAGGAATAAGGTTAATAAAATGACAGCATCCTTAAACCTCTCTCTCCTTTCCATCTTTTTTTTAATTACCTTTACAAAATTAAATGTATGATCAAATTTACTAAGAACAAGCATTTGAAAATTCTATCATTTCTGATGTGGTTTGGTTTTGCTGCTTTTCTTCCACTCAATTACAAAGGTATCATTTTTGAACACAACATATGCAATCTGAAAGTTGCAATATAGAAATATGAAAAAAACCTCTAATTCTTATAATTCAAAAAAGCCTTAGAAGACATGACATCATCATGTCAATAAGGATAGTAAAAGGGGGGGAATCAAATTTAAACATAACAGTGACAGGAAAAGCCAAAGAAATATGCAAAAAAATTAATTTAATACATTCATGACAGAAAATTTAATGTGTCTAGGTTGTCTATTTATATTCATACCTTTTTTTCTTAAAAGAATTTTCCTCACATTCTCTGTCTAAAACCATCAAACCTGTAAGCCACACTAGTATCAGAGGTAAGAAAAAGCTATTCCAAGTAAATAATTTATTCCTAGGTTTGTCACTCCACCTAAATAGCTAAGTGATCTCACATTTAATAAATGATAGAGCAATCAAAATTGAATGATCACACCCTGCCTTAAATGACAGCAGCCTGTCCATACCACTAAACTAAAAATTACCATATAATTGTGCCCCACTGGACCTGCTGTTTGTGAACAGAGAAGGGCTGGTGTGGGATGTGATAATTGGAGGCCATCTTGGGCACAGTGATCATGAAATGATAGTTTTCTGTTCTCAGAGGAGTAAGCAGGGGGGTCAGCAGAACTGCCACCTTGGACTTCCAGAGGGCAGACTGGCCTGTTTGGNTCTGTTCTCAGAGGAGTAAGCAGGGGGGTCAGCAGAACTGCCAC